>VXAD01010009.1:0-33831 GCA_013399195.1 Dicrurus megarhynchus | reverse complement strand
ATCCACAGCCCACCCACAGCCCACCCACAGCCCATCCACAGCCCGTCCACAGCCCATTTACAGCCCATCCACAGCCCATTTACAGCCCATCCACAGCACGGCCAGGATGGCTCCAGTTAGGGACAGGCATTGCTGGGTCCCCTGCTTTGCCTCCTGTGCTCGTGTTCTCAAAACTGAACTGAGCTGTCTGAGTCCCTGTGCCTGGATGGGAGAGTTGATGTTTTCATTCTCTAAGTACTTGCTGAAATGGCATAAATAGCGAGGCACAAACACTCTCACGCTCGCTGGAGCTGGAGAACAGCAGTACAAACTTCCACTTATGTGACACTTCAAAAATGCGAGTTTGGGGCCTCCGATGGAGACAGACAGAACCGGCTAAGAAGTCATTCCCAAACCACAAGCCCTCCATTGAAGGAAGAGGAATAGACTTGGCAGACAAAACAAACAATGCTGAGTGTGCTGTAAAGCCCAGCGCTTTTCTTTTTGTTTTTCAACTCAGCTGGAACACCACGGAGTGATTTATAGCAAGGATCTGTAGCTCTCACATCCCTGCCTTTTGCTCTCATAGCCATGCCTAAAGCAACCTTTTCCTCCAGCCTGCTTTCTCCAGGTTGTTTTATCTGCTGCTGGCTTTCATTGAGCTGGCACTTTGCAGAAATGTGGAAGTTCCTCTGGAACAATCTTTTTTAACTCTTTAAGACCTCTCTATGCAGCAAAGTTGTTTTCCCTTGTATACCTCTCCTTCTAGAAACTGTATTCCAGCATAAAAGTGATTAATCCAGACTGGAGTTAATTACCCTGGGGAAAAAAAACAAACCTAAAATTCCTTTAGTGTGCTATGTTTATACTGGGACTTAGACCAGACCAGCAGAGCAGCATTGGCAGGATAGAATTATGAGTGATGGGAAGCTTCCCATGCAGACAAAGCTCAGACACGTGGCCAGGTTTTACAGACACTCCCGACAGCCAGAAGAAAGCACATTTCCCAGCCTCTGCCAAGTTCCACACACGCTGAAATCCGAGGCTTCCCCTGCCTCAACAGGGCTTTTCCTAAAGAAACCATCTCCTCTGCCAGGGTTTCTGCTGGAGAGGCACCTGTGGGGAGCAGGGCAGTGCTGGGCTGGTTCTTCTGTGCTCCAGAGGCCGCTGAGCATCGAGCCAGTGCCCAAAGGCAGCAGAGTCTGAGTTATGGCTTCTCAAACCCGGGGAGCAGGAAGTTCTTTTACAATATCTCAGGTAAAGAGCAGTGCAGCAGAGCTCGTTACATTGATGGTCCTTTACTCTGACATTTTGATTTAGTTTAAAATTCTGTTTAAACTTTACTTCTAGATAGTAGTGCTTAAATTTTTTATTGGCAGGCTGCTTGGAACTAGTCCACCCAATTTGTTTTCCTTCTGTGGATTGGCTGACAAAAACACAAAAGTAAACAGCATCTTGGAAATCATCTCTGAAACTTTAATGAACCTGGGGACTGACAGAGGAATGGCTTCTCTGGGAGAATTCATCTTTGGTAGTTCCACACCTCCTTTCTTGCTTGGAAGTTGAATCAACCTACCAAAACCTTCAAGATTAAGTGTCCCATATTTAGGTAACCTTTGTAGGGTCTGAAAAGTCTAATCAAAATGCTGCATTTTTGTAAATGTCATTTTGCTGGTGGCCTTTTAAAACAATGTCTACATGTCCGCTGTAACCCCTGCAGAGTTAAAAATCAAAGAATCTTACAAATGTTGAGGGTGGTTTCAGTAATTCTTGCAGTCTGCAGTTATCACAGATTTAGCTATACTGTGTTGAATATTAAAGACAAGAACTGTTATTTCTGCCTAAGTGAAATATGTTAGAATGCCACTATTAGGTCAATTTAGTACTTGTAAGGAATGACACCAGGGTTAACTTGGTCCCTTCTAAATTACAAAGGATGTAATTTTCTCCTGAGGTATGGGCTGTGTAATCAGATATTCAGGTGTTTTGTAATTTGTTCAAAACACTTGAAGCCTAAGAATGGAACCCTCAAATCTGATATAGGGACAATTTTGCAAATACACTCTGAATTGAGGGTTGTTATTGTAGAGAAGAAAGAATTAACTGCTCAAAGAAACGGTATCTTCAGAAGTTTGTATTTGTTTATCTGAAGAGTTATCACCTTGAAATTCATTTTGTTAAATAGACTTTGGTCTTTAAAGTGCTTCA
This sequence comes from Dicrurus megarhynchus, assembly GCA_013399195.1. Lineage (NCBI taxonomy): Eukaryota > Metazoa > Chordata > Aves > Passeriformes > Dicruridae > Dicrurus > Dicrurus megarhynchus. The sequence goes on along the minus strand of VXAD01010009.1, from coordinate 31,644 downwards.
CATTTATGCTAATAAAAAGCATAATTTTTAAACTTACAAAATTGCAAACCTGCTTTAAGCATAAGTCTCACCTGAGCTGCTCTGTGTAATCCTATAGGCAGGGAGTTTCTAAAACAAATACCTGGGAAGGAGCAGCCCTTTTTGACTGGCACATTTGTGAGGCACCAAGGCAGTTCTTTGAGAAATTTCCTCTGAATTAAGTACAGCTGTTCTCACTGCAGGGAGATTTCATTATTCATTTAACTCTTCTGGGAACAAAGGTACAGATCTAAAAATCCTTCCCCTGAAAGATGCTGAACTCCCTCAAATGTCTTTGCTTATTATGTATCACTAGGTGAGCCCTACAACTTTAACACAGAGGACCAAATCCATCCCACGTGTGAGTCTTTCAAATTCAGGGAAGTTATGCTGAGGGTGAACTTGGCTATCAACAACTTCTTAGATCTAAATATCAGGGTCATTGCTTAGATCCTTTGGTCCTTGATGTGGGTGTCTTACAGCTCATGAAAGGAGCGGGGCTATTTAAATATTCAGGGAACAAGCAGTGCCTGTGAGAGCAGCAAGAGGCTTCTTCCTTTCAGTGCTAAAGAGCCCAGAAGTTTCAAATGTAGGGAAGGGAAGGAGGAGAAAAACCTGCTGTGGAAGAGGTAAAAAATGGCAAAATGCAAAGACAGACATTTCAGGGGGACAAAAGGAAAAAATATCAAAAGTGTCTATTACTTAAAATCTAGAAAAATTACTTTTTCTTTAAATAGCAAACTGTAAAATGGTGCAGTAATGCAAAATCCCAAAGCTTCACCTGGTCACCGTGGCCCCATTTCTGGAACCAGAACTCATTTTCATACTGTTCAAACCTGAGTTGGGCTTTTGGTTCTTGTCCCTTGCCCTTGTCCTCAAAGGATGCTTCAAGTTATGGATTTAGTTTTAGTATTTACACAAAAGTTTGGCAAAAAGAACGAATCAAGGTCATATTGTTCCTTTCATTATCAAATTATTATTCCTGTGGCTTCCCACGCCTTTGGCTGAGCGGGAAGAGTGTCCCAGTCTCCCCTGTCTGTGCTTCCTGCTAATCCATCCTGCTGTGTGGGAGGGAGCAAGTGGCTCTGATCAAAAGGAAGTCCAGCCTGAATAAACAGAGAAATAAAGTGGATTTATAGTTCCTTCATAAGGACATATCTGAAGAAGGCTTTGTGCTTTTAATTGAGTGAGCACCTCCCTTTGTAGCAAGGCAACTTTTATCTACTTGAGGAACTTCCTTGATTTTTTTTGGTTAAAATGCAGCTGTTGAGCCTTAGATGCTGCAGCATTTAGAGTTCACGTTCTACCTGTTCCACAAAGTGTGGCAGAGCTGTTTGTCTCCTGGGCAGAGACAAATGGAGGTGGCTCTGTGCAGGGTCACGCTGCAGGACACGTCCGTGGCAGGGCTGGGCACTCAGGGCTGCTGAGGGATTTGCTGGGTTTGGATCCATTGTAAGGCAGGTCTAGGTGATTTTTTTTTTAAATTTCGTAATTTTAAATATGTAATTTCCTGCCATGAAGGCATTTTCAGCATCTTTTTATTGAAACATTTAGAGTGAAGCTTTTAAAAGTGCATCATTGAAACTGTCAGGCCTGATGAGCCCCCGGGAGAACTTTTCCTCCAGCAAAAGCTCCCCTACAGCTGGGAACCGCTAAAAGATGTGATATATTTGTCAGATGATCACATTTCCCTCAAGGTTCTCCTGGTAGCAGCCGTGGGGCTCTTCAGGACATGGAGAAAGGCAGTGAAATATTTGGTTTCCTGGGAAAGCTCAGCACCAGCTCTGGGTTGTAGAGGTGGCTGCCCCAGTTGTGACCCCATCCATCAGGTGTGCTGAGGTTCTGGATTTGCTCTTCCGCAAAGCTGACATCCTTTCCTTGCCTCAGAGCTGGCAAATGCCACAAAATGTGTGTTTGGAGGCAGGTTACAGGTGCCGTGGAATTGCCTGAGCTTCACTGACCGGTTTGTCATCGTGGTCCAAACTAACCAGGCTGGGCTTTTGAAAAGACCAAATTACTTCCCCTTACAATGCATCTATAAAAGCTCTTAGAATTTAAGACTGGAAAGTCATCAAATTGCTCAAGTCCATTTTGGTTACTATTAAATACATGGTTTGTATTGTTTGTAAAAGTCCCCAGAATTGCCTCATGTTTCACAGGGACATTTATGGAGTGCCTTGCTGTATTGGAAAGGGCAGAGCCTTCTCAATTCTTCCAAAGCAACCATCACTCTCTGAACGGACTTAGCCACTACCAGAATCACTTAAATAGAAAGAAAACAGTATTATAACTGTCATGAGTATCACAAAGTTCCCAGCAATGACACTGTCAGGAGATGTACAGACAATAACTACTCTGTGGCCAGCAAAGTCCTCTCTGTGCGTTAGGAGGCAGAACACTGAGCTGTGCTCTTGACCTCCGAATAAATATGCTCCTTCTCCAGACAGCATCCTTTTCCAAGCACATCAGGAAAAGTTCCCCAAAGTATTTACTTCTGAATTCAGTTCGTGCTGACTGCAGCTCTGTCATACTTTACACACAAAACATATGTTAGTGCATTCCAGGTTTTAGTGAGGAAGCCCTTATGGAGCAGGATTTTAGGCTGTTGGTTTGTTTTATAAAATCAGCCATCCCTCGAGACAGAAACAGGAATTTTTCCAGCGAGTTGTGTTGGCAGGTGAGCTGTGCAGCCTGTGCAGTTTGTGTTGTCCCACGACAGTCTGCATGCAGCACAGTTATGAAACGTGCATATTATGCTGTAAAGTTGAGGGAAAAGAGGATTTTATGTATGTAAGTTATGGAACATGTAAAGCACGTGATGCACACAGATCTGCCTGGTGACAAGGCAACAAGCTGCTCCAGATCAGCTTCCCCTGCAGGGAAAGAGCCCAGAGGACTTGGGTGCCCAGATCCTAAGAAATCCAAAAGGGGTAAATTTCCTGCTTTTAAAATGGACTTTCAAAAGTCCTAAAGTGATAAACCAGAACTGTACCAAACTGGGTAAAGCAGGCTCTGATGTCAGCAGGAGAAAACCAGCCATTGTTTATCAGAGGAGCTGGGTGTCTGACTCCCAAAGTTCCTTCATCTAGTTGTTTATACAGAAAAGTCCTGTGTGGTCCTGGGAGAAGCTTCTGATCTGCAGAGTCTTTCCAGTGCAATATCGGGATATGAGAGAGAGGTGACTGAACTTGTGCTTTTCTTTAGCCAAGGTTGTGGTGAGAATCAGAGGAGAAGTAATTCATGAGGGCAACCCCATCAGACCTTGTTTTCTGAAAGGACAAACAGCCCGGGTTTCACAGGCATTGCACTTATCTAGTGCTTTCAGAATCTAATCTTGTCTATTTTCTCTTCCTTGGTTGTTGAAACCATAGATGATGTTTTGGAGTCGCCTGCTGTATAGCTCATTCAACATCTTTTTCTTTCAGCATGATTGCTTTGGAGAACAAGTAAATATAGAACTTGTCTGGGAGAGGATGAACTCTCCACATGTCTCTGCAGGCAGCCTGATGTGATTGTCACTGGAACTGCCACCAGCAGCCTGGATCTCATAAAAAAGAGTTTTCCTCCCCTTGTCAGCACTCATCTGATTTCCAGTGGAGAACACGGAGGAGCCTGAAGGGCTCTGTGTCCCTGCTCTGCTCACGGGCTCTGTCTTCTCTCCTCTGGGCACTAGCAGAGGTGGAATGAACAGCCTGGTGTCTGGCTCGCTCAGCCTTTGCACCTCAGCTGAGAAAGCCCAGAGTTACTGCTCCTTAGGACAGTCTTTTGGGACGTCAGCACCTGCCCACTCCCGCTGTGGATTGCTTTAACTTCTGCCAGATGGCAGAATTTTCTTCCACTCCAAGCTTCCTTTGAATATAAATGAACAATCCGGAGGTTGCAAGCTCATGTCAGATATATTGTGCCATTTCAAAGGCTGTTTTCTAGTGATGTATTTTCATATTTCAAACCATAATGTCTGGTTTTGGCAGCACAGGCCATCAGGATGCAGCCTATCATTGCTAGCTGTTATTGTGGGGAAAAGTTGCCACCTTCAGCTGGGGATTTAAGGAGAAGAAACAGGGAGAGAGAGAGCTGGAAAGAACCAGATTTAGCAAGATTAGACTTGCCTGTGTCTACATGCTGAATATCAGGCTTTAAACTGTGTAGTGTTTTTTTGCCTTGAAAGCACCCATGAAATGTGAGCTTTTGTAAATAATGAATTGAAAACAGTGTTTTGGGAAGGCACTTACCTTTTGACACACTTTAAGCCCACCTAGCAGAGGTGGGCATTTCATGAGCTGCTCCTTGAGCCCTGTATCAGAAGCAGTTGGCAGAGGCATGGACAGTGATATACACCCCTCACGCTGCTCATTTATCCCTGCACAAGAGAGCAGAGCTGAGGCCATTTAGTACAATGCTTGTGAGGAATTCCAGCTTTCTTTGGCATTTTCCCTGGGCCAGATTGGGGATTCTCCTGGAACAGTGTCCTTAAGTGTCAGCTGTGGCTGTTTAGCCTTTGTGGGGTCTCAGGTGAAGCACAGTGTTGGTAAAACTGAACCACCTTCTCTGTAAGGATTTGTCTGCACTGCTGACAGAAATCAAGTGAATCATTGGGCTCACTTCACACCACCTTGGCTGGGCACTGAGTGCAGCACAGGGAAATGCACACCCAGAGTTTTCAGGTTCCAGCCCACACTGAATCCATGGTGAGAGACTCCCTGCTCATGGGCAGCCTAAAGCAAGCTCGAGGGGTGTCCTGCCAGCCAGGGGAACGCTGGGCACTGCAGGGCTGGGTGCCCTAAGAAATGGGCAGGGCTGGTGTGTCCTAAGAAGTGGGCAGGGCTGGTGTGCCCTGAGAAATGGGCAGGGCTGGTGTGTCCTAAGAAATGGGCAGGGCTGTGTGCCCTGGGAAATGGGCAGGGCTGGTGTGCCCTGAGAAATGGGCAGGGCTGTGTGCCCTGAGAAATGATGTGTGGAAGTTGTGCACTGCAGTTGCTGCAAACTGACTTCTTGGTGGTTCTGTCTGGGCTGCTTGCATCTTTCCTTTCCACCAAGAGTGTGTTTTGGGTGTGTTTAAGCTTTCTCCGGTGTTTTAAAGTCTGAGAGATTTTCCATCCCCCAATTTCAAAGCATGTCGATTTTATGCTGCCAAAATGTAGCGCTTGAAGCAGAGTGAGGAAGTCACTTACAGCAGCCTTCTTAACAGCTTTTAACAGCTCGCGGGTCTCCTAAATCCCAAGCCAAAGCTCTGTCTGCTAGGCTAGTCTGCATTCTCAGATTTTGTACAGATACAGCAAGTACATATTAAAAAGCTGCACTAGAACACAGGATTAAAGGGCGATATGCGAAGCACAATATCCTCCAAGTATTTGAAGGGAGGGAAGCAGTTGGAGGGTGACAGTCTGTTCCCTGGCAACTTCTGACATTTGTGTTAATTCTCTGCTGGAATGAAAAATAAGCCTTCTGAACTCTTCATGTAGATTGAACTGGTGAAAAACCTGTTTTCAGATTTAAACCAGAGCACAGGAGCATCTGGGTTGGTGGAGGATGGTGCCGTTTGTCCTGGATCAGGTGGTTATTCTGGGGCTCTGGCACATGGGCTGTTCTCAGCCAGCTTTCTCCTTGATTTAGTTCTCGTAAGAAGGGAGTAAGTTCTTAAAGCATACTCTGGCTGTACTCCAGCCACAAGCCAGTGTGCAGAGCTGTTACTACGGTGTCAAGGTTTGTTAGGAGGCAGTGCCATTTGTGGGCTTTGTATTTAAGGAATATTTCCTGCATTCATCTCTCTTTGACATCCTTTTTCAGCCAAGGAATAAGAAACTGCATAACCTTTGCTCCTGTTCTTTCTACAGTCCGGCAATAAACCTCATCATCTGAGTGACTTGGGCCGTGATCTGGGCAGGCATTTATAACTAAATAGGTACGAATTTCTACTCAAAATCGGGAGGAATTCAGTCTGTTTGCAGGCTTAGAGTAAAGTATGAGTTAAGTACTCAGCTGGCTTGAAGCTCAGACTGGCTGATGTCATAGGTGAAAGCTGTCATATTGCAGGTTGTGTCCCCTGAGGGAAGAATAAGAAGAGCTTTCTTCCCTTTGTTTTTCCCTCCTCCATTCATTTCCAGTGCTCCACAACCTTTCCAAGGCCGGCAGGTCCTGCCTGTGTTGCAGTCTCACTTCCTGGAGGCAGAAGCTGCCGAGCCGTTGTGTGATGTTGAGATGTCTCCGTTTGCTTTCAAAGAGCACACACCTGGCTGAGGCAGAATAACATGTATTGATTTTTGGGCCGTTTGTAGAAAGTCTCCTTGGTCTCGAGCACATGAAAGCAGCGATGAGGCATTGTGTGGAGTTAAAAGCAGAATGCATTCTTTCCGAAATCAGAAACTGCTGAGACTTCCAGATGGTGTGCCAGAAAAGTTTTATTAGCCTTCCATAGGCTTTTCACTTTTTCCAGATCCCTGCAAAACGGAGAGGCCTCTCCCTCTGATTTTCTTGCCAAGTCTAAATATGAATCTACTGTTTATCCAGATTGCACTGGCTTTAACACATTATTTACGTTGCCTGGATTCCTTTTGTCCGGCATCTCAGATTTTGTGCCTGTTGAGGTGGAGTCAGGCATTGCTGGAGAAGGACATTTGTTAAAACTTGCATTTTAGGAACTAATTCTTTCAGGAACAGCAGGTAGGAGGATCTGACCCTGTTACATGACATCTGTGGACCAAAAAAAACCAAAAAAAAGAGAAAAGCAAAAATGCTTCTTCCTTAATTTGATCAGCTTAAGTGCCATTTTGGATCATTTGATCACCACTTCTTGTGCCAGGTGACAGCTGTCTTAAGAGAACAACTCAATTTTCTTGTTTATTATGCACAGGTCCTTTCCCAAGGGTGAGTATTTATCCACTGGAGAGAAGATAATGGATACCAAGTTGAAAGAGGTTATATGACAGTAATTGAAGCAATATGTGGGCCTGCTGTATTTAACAATGAGACTTTAGCTGCAGATTGATTTAAAAGAAACTTGAGAGAAGGAGTAGAAATTGAAGCTGTTTATTGATTTAATTCTTCTTTTCCTTAAGTCTAAGGAGTAGAGCATTAATGGAAGAAGGGGTATTATTTCTGGCCTCGTATTTGCATATCAAAAGATGACATTTTAAAACAGAATCCTTAAAATGTGCCGGTGGTTTCAATTCTCTTTGCCATATGTGGAATGAGAGGGCTGTGCAGAGCTGCTTCATTAACTATTCAGGGAGAAATAATTTGTCCAATGAGCCTGTAAGATGCTGTGGTCTGAAGTGCTTCGGGTGTTCAGGAGCCAGCAGCAGTGGCCAGGTGGAAGGTGTGGTGATCTCCAAGGCTGGGAGCACTGGAGTTTTGCTTTTTACTTTTAACATTCTTCCCATTATTTGAACATTTTAGATAAATGAAAAGTCATCTCTCCCCAGCTCCTGGAGGAGCCCACTGGAGTTAAAGCAGAGCCTTTCTTATTACTGTTACTTTCAACTCTGTTGGGATTTTTTATCCCATAAAATATTTAGGATTCATTTTAATATAGCAAGAGAAAAAGCAGTTTACCCCCAATCCTCTATAAAAATCAATATATATATCCTTGAGATTTCTTCTGACTTGCATACAATGTGAATTTTTGAATCTGTCAATTTAGACATTGCATGGAAAAAACCCTTAGAGATGTGAATCCAAGAAAGCTGCAAAAATTCTCTTAATTGATTTACATTTTTCTGTGTTCATTTTGGAAAACGAGACTGTAAATTTATCCTCACTTCTTGAGCCATACAAACCTCAAACTCTTTCAGACAGAAATGAACAAACGACTTTGGTTTTAGCATCTTGTACAATGCAGCCTTTCCCAAATCCAAGTGAAGTTCCATACTGTTCTTTTTTTATTAATATTTAGAAGTATGTAAAGGGCTTCTGTCATGCTGTGTACTGTAGAGACACAGAATAAAGAAATAGCCTGGCTTTTTGAAACCAGTGGTTGAAGCGTTGATGCCAAATCACTTGGAGAAGAAAGGCAGTTCACGATCCAGTGAATGGCGTAGAGAAAAAGAAATTAATCCCTGGAAGAGGGAAAAAAAGAAATATTTTCAAAGGGATGAAGGTAGAATATTTATGCCTGCCATAATAACAGCAGCAGGCTGTTGCATTGTGTGACATTCGGGTGACACAGAGTGCCTCAGTGGGCTGAGGTGTGCGAGCTCCATGTGTGGGATTATTCCTCCTCCTCCTCCCCAGCAGTGCTGGATCCCACGTGTGCCCAATCTGTGCTCCCGGAAAGCCCTGAACAGGCACTGAACGTTCTGTCCCGAGCTCCCTGTGCCATCTCCAGGCAGGAGATGTCCTCGCAGGGGGTGGTGTCCCCTGAGCACAGCGCAGCAGATGTGGGACCTGCCAGGCTGGGAGCTGGGGCTCCCACGCTCTCCACACTGGGAGGTTCTGAGTTACACAACCAGATGCTAATTCCTGCTCTGAGCAAAGGAAACAGACACTATTTTCTTAAGTAAAAGAATCACAAGAACCTTACATAATTAGCAAGGTAAGAGAAGGTGGTCCTTTCAGGGGAGTGACTGTCTCCATAAATACAGGTCTGCTTTCATGTGCAAAGGAAATGCCTGGAAACCACCCACTCCTTTGTTCCCTCCGCATCCTGGAGAATCCTTAAGTGTGTCATTGCAGCACTTGTGCTTCCTCTTTCAGCTCCCCAGCCTCGTCTTGCACAGACAATGATTTCTCTTGGTCCATCCCAGTTCCACTCTGCTCTGCATGTTCCTCTCCTCTTGCTGAAGAGCAGTTCCAAGATTTTCCCGTTTGCTGATTGAGAAGCAGAAATTCACTGCACAGGCAGAGCTAATTACCTCTCATTATGCATGCATAGAGAGCCAAACAAACCCCCAAATTAGCAATGTTTCTCCTCCATGCGTTTTTCTCCCCGTCTCTCCCCTCCTTCTCTTCAGTTATATCCATCCCTCCTTTGGTGTCCATTCCCTCATTTTTAATGTGTCCTTGGCCCAGCTCACTTTCAACATCAGACAAGCCTTGTTTTCCCTCCACTGCCTCCAGCTTCTTCTCAAATTGAGAAATAGGTTCCCAGAAGTGACGTTCAGCTGCAGCATTTTGATCTTCAGGGAAGCCTCCCGTGGCTCCCCAACCCCAGGTCTGATCCTTTCTTCCGGTGACACCATCAGAGGAGAGGGAGGGAGCAAGAAGCTGAGTCAAGTTCAACATGTCACAGTGCATTAAACAGCTCCTTGGCAGTGGCAGGATGAGCTCTTTTTGTTCTGCTGGAAGATAAACAGCTTTCTCAGTGTAATTAATAACCCTAATGGTTTGTTCCAAAAAATCATAGGATTGAGTAATCAAAACTATTGATTAATGTAGAAGGCCCCTAGAAAAGGTTTAGCACAAAATGTTTAGTCCTCCTGGGCATGGTTCCAGTAGAGGCTGTAGTGATGACTGAACAATAGGATTATTGTACAAAGTCATTGTTTCCACAATGGAAAAAAAATTTAGTGCCTTTTTTTTTTTTTCCCCTTTAGCAATTCATTCATCAAATAAAAAATGCATTTTTGAACACTGGCATTGCAGCCACCATTCTTTTTTTCAGCTGGGCTCAGCACTCACACACAAATCCCATTGGCAATGCTGGTGTTTCTGTGGTGCAAATGAAAGGACAATTTTGCCCTTAAAAATAAAATCCTGGAGTCTTAATTTGTTTTTTTATGCAAAAAAAAAAAGTGCTGATGATTTCAGGAGAAGTACCTACTACCCCCACCACTTTTGTGCTTGAATACTTTTTCTTTGCTTTGCAAAATGGAAATCTTTGAGCAGGAGGTGTGAAGGGAGGGATTAATTTCCTTGGAGTTTAAAATAATTCTAATAAAAATTCTGTAACATGTAACTCCTAGGCTTAATAGTCTCTCTAACAAATAATACTTTGGGGAACAATAAATTGTGTAATGATAGTTCTGCTCATATTGGCTAAATCATTATGTGTTGCAAAATGTCAGCCACTGAAGAAGAAATCATAACTAAGCACGCTGCGAGGCTGCAATCTTGTAAAAGCCTGAGATCATAAAAGGAAAAGTGGGACTGAAAATATTTCAAAGATGCCAGAATGAAAAGGCTAACAACTGTCTTTTTTTCCATTTTAAAATTTACCTGTTTTCCCCAGGAGAGCAGGAAGACATAATCAATCAAAGCAGGGCTTTTGTAGATCCTCCTGTGATTAATCTAATTATTTTTGAGAGATCAGATGAATTTGCAGTTGATATAAACAGCAGTTTGATTGAAGTATCAAAGGTGGATCAATAGGCCCAGAATGTGGATCAAAACATTCTAAGCTAGGGAGCTTAGAATCATTATTTTCATGAGGAGCATCAACAACTGGGACTGCTGTGCTTAAGCTCATTGAATAAATGTGCTATTTTCAGAAGTCACTTGTCACAAAATCAGCATCACCGTGTCTGAGGCATTTTCTGCAGATGAGCCTCTCAAAACACACAGAGAAACTTTCTAAACCCAGAGAGCGGCGGTGGAGCCCTGCAGGGGAAGCAGCTGAGGTTTGGAAATTGCTCCTGGCACTGGAAAGCTGGCAAGGGCTGCCCAAAGAGTGGCAAGGGCAGCAGGAAAAGCTCTGAGAGGTCAGTGGAGCACTCGTGGGGTTGGGGCAGGCTCCCACCACCTCCTGCAGGCATCCCTGGTCTGGATACAGTGGGAATATTTTAGCTTTGAGGTAGGAAAGCAGCTCAGGGTGCAGGGCCTGATTGTAGGGGAACGAGCAGCTTCCTTCCCAAAGCTCCCAGGGATTAAAGGGAGGAGATGATCAGAGCCCATTTTCTGTAATTCTGAATTTATTCTGCCCCAGTTTAGGTTCCAGTGTCCGCATTGGTCTCCCCTAAACAAACACAGTTAAAAGGATTTTGCGGGAGGATGCCAGAGAGGGGTTGGCCACAGGAAAAGCTTCCTCCCAAACTTCACTAGAGCTTCTCTTTCCCTTCTCTGCCATTAGTGTGAGTTTAATTATCCTGAGGCAAAGACGCAGCAGATGGCTGCAGCTGTTTCCATAGGGAAAGGTAAGCAGGGAATGCTGATAGGAGGCACCCTGGCCACTAATCCTGTGCTGACCCTGCGTGTGGCCCTGAAACTGATACAGCTGATATGGCAATAGAAAAATCTTCCCATAGGCCAGACCTAAATTTAGCAAAAACCACTTCTACACTTTGTTTTTAGAGTTCATCATAGAAAACATAACACTTGTAACAATTTTCTTTTGATTTCCAAAGAGGTTGTGAAGAACTTATTGCTTTAAAAAATAGTTTTAACCTCTCTGACACTTTGGTTTTTAAAAATCTTAGAAAGAGATTGACAACACAAACAAGAACTCACCAACTCTGTAGGTGAAGTGTCAGCTTTTGGCCTCTGTGCACAGAATAATTTCTGTTCCAGGTTCTTTGTGGATGCAAACCTGTACAAATGACTCAGAGTAAGGAATACATCTCGAGAAGGTCATTGAAACATAATCTATGTTTCTTTCAGCAACTTTACAGTAGCTTTCTAGTCTGTCTTTTAATTTTATCTCACTAAGGAGGTTTCAGGGTTGCATTCCAAGTTGCAAGGATCCTCCACATGCACTTACAGCGCAGTGAGCTCCAAACTGTTTTCATGGTGTTATTATTATTCTGTAGCATAAAAATTCTTTGGAGATAATCAGGTTGCTAAACTTTCTCAGGGCTCCTTTTGTTCACAGGTTGATGCAATCCATTAAAACCAGATTTTTAGGGTAGAGGTAAGTCTAGGGATGTCTGGGGAATTTAAGGAGTGCCTGGGTGTTTCATCTTGGCACTTCAGTGTTCAGAGGCTGTTGGAAAAAGCCCTCAATGCCTGTCTGCGTCACAGAGCATGTAAGTACCAGCAGTCTGCCTCAGTTCCAAAATCAAAGGTGATAATTTCAGCTGCTTTTCACCCTGCATTTTAAATGCTAGCCTTGAATTCTTCCTCCACCAGGCGTGCAGCAGAATTCTGGCTGGGTCTAGTAGAACTTTTGCCATGGTCTGACCCTTTCCATGATGTGCATAGTTTGAAGTTCATTAGTATTTCACCCAACTTGTGCTAGTTGAAAAACTGCACTAAATCTTAAGCAGAATCAGTTGGGAATGTGTGAACTGATACCTGATGGCAGCCACGTATTTCTGAAAATAGAGCAAGAAGCAGTTTTGTATTTTGTGATAGCTCATTGAGCCCAGAGCCTGGTTTTCACCTGAGGGCAGCACAGCTCCGGGCAGGGACATCTCTGTGCCACTCCAAGTGTTTCCACAGACCTCAAGGAGCCCTGTTTGTCACTACCCTGTGTAGGGGCTCTCACTCAGGGCATTCTGAGAGCAAGGGATCACTCTGGTCTGGGGAAATGCCACGGCAACCATGGTAACTCATCTGCATGACACTTGCTGGAGGTTTTATCCAACCTCACTGTGAACTGGGATTGGCACGAACCAACTCAAGCTTATGATTGGAATTTTCCATGTGAAAGGATGCTCAGGAGTTAAATCTGGAAATCAGGCAGTGCCTTTTAGCTTGGATTTCCCTTAAGCCCCAGAAGCAGAGAGTTGATGGGAGCTGCTTGTCTTAACAGGGAAGGAGGGATAAAACCCCAGAGGTCCATTAGGCATCACCTCACAATCTGTCTGAGCTGTTAGGGAAAGTGCAGGGTTTGAGTTCTGAGAGAGAAAGGGCCTTAATCACTTGTTACTGCTCTGGTCCTACACTTAGGGAACAGCTCCAGCAACAGCTCTAAATCTTCTTTACCTGAATGCAGGCACGTGTGGAGATTCCTCCGTGCTGGGCACTTACTGCCTGTGAGGCAGGGACTCGGAGCTCCTCTCTGTTAGAACGGCACTGCAAACACTAAAGCAAAGCTGAATTTATTTGTAAACATACAAAGTTCGACACAAACACCATCTGGTTTTCACCACTGGTTTCTTTTCAACGAGTCCATCTCTTGACAGGGGTCAGCTCCCCATTTTGGGGGGTACCCATTGCTCTGTTCTGATGTTTCCTGGTGGCTTCTTCCCCGTGTGCCCCTCAGCAGATGCTGCAGAGCACACACGTGCACGAGCCAGGTGTTGAGAGTGGCTTTGTGTTAGGTTTCAAATAATAAAAATAATTTTCCCAGGAGTTCAGCAAAGCCAACACCAACAAGCCCTCCTCACCTACTTTAAACACTCCTTTGCTTGTGTTCCCCATGAAGTTAAGTAAATCATTGCTATGATGTGTGAACTTCTCATTTCAAGCACTGTTAGATACTGGTTCCAACTGTAGTTACTGGTTCTAATCTAAAGCAACAAATTTTTTTTGGTGCTGAAGAAAAAAAAGCATCCTGTGTTCTCAGTGCTTTCAGCACTGCATAAATGGAAATTTTGGCAGTAACTAAAACCTTTGCAGCCTTTTCTTCTTCCCTTGGCCCAGTGAGTGTTTTTGGTCAAACTTAACCCAGGTAGATTCTTGAAAATGTCTCCTTTGAAGATTTATTTAACAGCCAACAAAATGAGGGAAACTCACTATACATTTAATATTATACCTGCACTTGCTAAAAAAACCAAATTTCCAGATTAGAGAAGGTTAACCAGCATTTTTCATGCCTTCCTCTTGACTTCAATGGGCTGTGGATCACACCCAAAAATATGCTACCCAGTGAAACTTTGTAATTCCATTTAGCAGATGCTTTCAAACACAATGGGAGGTTTTCAAAAGATCTTTGTCTGGAAGTGTTCATCTGCAGACATAAAACCAGCCTTGATAACATTAGAAGGGAGATAACTCTGTAATGATATCACCTTATCTTTAATTAATATAGAATACTGTAAGATGTTTTTCTGAGATATGAGCTTCTTATTTGGGTAAGACTCTTCCTGAAACAAAGTGTTTGAGCTGTCATAGCTGTTCTAAACAAAGGTTTAATGGAACTTGTTCACCAGCCTCAGAGGCAACCAGAGCAGCTCTGGTTGTTTCCTTTAAGGCAGGAAAAATAATAAGGAAAAATAATAAGTCTCCTGGTAGAAACATGAAGCTATCTATTGCTAATACTGCAGTGATTGGATTAGAAACTGCCTTATTCCATGGAATCATGTGACCTCGGCTGTGTGTTTTAACTGAAAGTGAGCCCAAATAAACACCCGGATCTGAGCTTTGAGTGGTTTCAAATTCACTGTCGAAATTCAGATACCTCAGACAGCTTTTACATCTGTAACTCACCCCACATCAATAATAATTGTGTCACAAAGGCCTTATAAACTCATGGTCCCATCCTCGAAATAAAAGAAGTACCGGCAATGGAGTTTCCTGTAGAGTCTGAACCCCTCCTTTATCCAAACAATCTGATTTGTAGTTAGTAATGCTCAGTGTTTATTTCTTCCATTTCCAGTGGGGCCTCCGATTTTATTTTGCTTCCATCTTTTGATTCCTGGCCTGATCAGCAGTGAGAGCCTTGCATGTCCAGCTTCCACCTGTGTTCTCATCCTCCTTGCTCCCTCTTGTCTCCTTCCTACAGCATTTTGTGAATGCTGAAAGCATGGGTGCAGAGAGATTTCTCAGTTTTCTGCCAGTGCTTTGCTTTCTCACAGACACTACGGAAAACAGTTGAGAGATTTTGTAAACGATGGCACTGATATTGATACTAAAGAGAAAATATCTGAAGTGAGTGTTATTAGGTTCAGCCAATCCCTCCGAGGGGTGGCTGCTCAGTGAACCAATGACCTCATGCCAGTCCAGCGTGCTAAGGTATATAATGAATTTGTAAGTGAATAAAGTGTCGGTTTTATATCACAATAAGCCGTCCGTGTCCCTTTCTTCTTTGGTCTCTGCCCGCTAGGGACAGCATTTCCCTCATCCTGGCTGCCTGAGGCTGACAGAGGAGGGGGAGAAGCACCAGCAAATATCCTGCTCTGGGATTAACATGGCCTGATGTTCCCATTTCCAGGAAGGTCCTGGTCAGACCAGGATTGCACACCCAGCTCTGGACCACGTGTCCATGGATCACGGAGCAATTGGGAAGTTTTGTTGTCTCTATTACGTTTTACATGTAGGATTTCTTGTGGAACTAACCAAACAAACATCACAGCTGTTAGATATCCCCCCACTTGTAAAAAATTCACCCACTTGGCTAAATTTTTTGGACTGACAGAGATCTTTGAGTGGGAAAGAACAGCCAGTGCTTGCTGGAAGAAGGCACAGTTGTAAGTGGGATTGCCACTGAAATGATGAGGAAGGAAAAGTACAGACTCAAAGCAAGGCTATTTCTAAATATTCTTCCCCAGGAAGGGGCAGACTCTGTGCCTCTTCGAGGTAGTCCTGGCTCCCACTGCTGGACCTGCTCTGTTTCATGCACCTTGTGCTGCTGCAGAACTGGTTTTAGACCTAGTGAGCAGTGCTGCAAACAGGCTCCAGGGTACTTTGGAGTGAAAGGCTCTGGGTGTGATCATTCCAAGCATTTCCCTGAGTTGGAGAGGTAGATGGTATGAGGTGCAATGTCTTCCTAGCCTGTGACATACTGTGCTCACTGCCATGCAAATACAGAACAACCTTCTTCCACCTGAAATCATCTCTGCTGTGAACAACCAGGTTGCCATGAAAGTAAGAGGAAAAAAAATAGCACTTTTCTTTCTGCTTAAACAATAGATTTGTCTCTGAGTTGCCAAATTTGTGAGCATCAGGGTAGCTGAGTACACTTTTGTGTGTACAATTTTCTGTGCATGTGTCTGGTACTCCTTGTTTTGGAGAGGCTATGGAAAGTTTATATTGAACCAGTCCATCTGTTCAGTGATTCAGTAATCTAAGAACAGTTAAACTTGTCACTCTGCCCCCCTTGCTGTTGTCCTTTCAGACTCTGTGACCAACCTCAGATTTTAGTGGCATTTTAAAAAATATTGGACCCTTGCTGTGTCCTGTGTTTGACCAGTCCTGTCCATGCTGGTTTAGTCCCACACCAGATCTCCCTGCCCAGAGAAGTGAGTTTCTGTTTGCAGAAGGGAAAGTTTCACAGCCCTTTCTATGGGAATGTAAAACTCCCTCCCCCAGAGATGAGCACAGGTTTGTATCAGAGAAACTGCTTCTACCACAGACCAAGAAATGGAGGTAATTAAAGCCAGCCCCATCCCCTTGAAGGTGAGTGAGGGAGAGGCATTTGCTGCGAGTGCTTTCTGTTTGTGAGGAATTGCAGTGTTTTAGGGATGAGGGCTGTCCTGGGTGTTGTGCACAGGCAACACGGAGCTGCAAAGTGATCATCATGACAAGTTCAAACGAGCCAGTTTGTTCCAGGAGAATAAATTGCCGGGGAATTCAGTGCTGTGGAGAGTATGGCTGGTGGGTCAGGGCACGGTGGGGCTGTGCAAACACTGAACAATCCCGTGACAGGCAATGATGTGCTGCTTTCTTCCAGAAGTGAGAGGCTGGCTGGAAAATCCAGGCTGGGGTTCAGATTTGGAAAATACCAAAACTGAATGCTGCCCTGGATTCTGCAATGCTGCCTACTGGAAATCCCACCTGCAGCTTCAGATGAGCATTAAATGCTTTGCTGTGAATCAGTGCCTGGTGCTGCTGCGACCTCTGAGCTGCTGGCGCTTCCAACACAAGGGACATTTCTGCCATGGGTGGGATTTGTGCATACCTGCAGAGTTCATTTGGAGTTCTGGGATGCATTTGCTCTAGAGGGACACATTACAGTAAAAATCTTCAGGTGTAAATGCAAAATGATCCCACCCAGGAGTCACCCCATGGCCAAGGGAACTGGGAGCAGTGGTGCCTGTTCACATGGCTCTCTGCCAGAAAGATTTATCCCCTGCCTTCATCAAGGACCTGATGCAAAAGGAGGATTGTAGATTCTCCGTGGTTTATCCTTGCCCGTATCTGCCCCTCCATCAGGGACAGCTCCATTTCATGGACAGCTTTATGCTCAGCTCTGTGAAATGCAGAAAATGCTGTGGAGTGCAGTGTCTCTAATGCTTCCTGGGAAACAGAAGCTGGAGCGAGGAGCACCAGCATGGTACAAGCTGTTTCCAGGATTAGCAGTCAGAGACTGGGAGAATCTCCTCCCTGAGGATCTAGAATTAAAATAAAGGACCAAACAAGGCATGGGAAGAAAAAGGATAAAAGTTGCCTGTTCAAAGACATAACCCATGAACAGACAAGTGCTCCCCGACTCCCTCTCTGGTATCCTGCCCTGGCTGGATCTTTCCTGTTGTAAAAATGGGCAGTGAAATATTGTTCAAAGGAGAGAGACTCAAAAGGCTTTCACAGAAGTATCTCCTCAGGACACTTTGCTGCTTTGTGCACACACATGCTCTCATATATATATGTGGGGGGAGGGAAGGGAGAGAAGAACATCCTGTGGGATTTCTTTCACCATCTGCTGAGTTCTGAGTGCCATCTGCAAAGTAAAAGCGTTTATGTTGTTTCGCCTTTGTTCAAAATGTATTTTTTGTCACAGTGGCTTTTGGCATTATCATGCACAACTAGAAGAAATATTCAACAGTTTGGAGCAAGCAGAATAAAACAGTGACAGCTCAGGACTCTGAAAATTCAGTTTGCAGAGTAATTTGACAGAAGGTTTGGACACCATGCCCACTGTAATCTCCACTCAGGAGCTCAGCCGTGACCTTTCAGGGTCACAGGACACAGACAGCAGCTTGTCTGGAAAGGAGAGGCTTATTCAGCACGACATGGGGACAGTCCAGGTAAGGAGAATCACAATTACCCAAGCAATTACTCTGCTTGTGTGAAGTCCCTTGGTTAGATGAGTACCTCTGTTTGTCAGGACAAACAGGTCTGTGGTGGTGGTGCTTCATCCCTGCCCCTGTTTGCACAGCCACTGGCATGCCCTGGGCTCACTGCTGGCCTGTGAGCTGATAAATAACACTGCTGAGCTTCTGGCTGTGGGGTGGGAAGCAGCAAAACACAGGGAGCACAAAGAGGGGGAAAAATCAGAGCCTGATTCCTTCTTTCAGAAGTCATTCCTAACACAAATGTGGATGCTTGCCAGCCGGAGCTGAGAGTCTGCACTTCAGATTTGTTTGTGGCCAAAAATATTCAGCTTAAGTAAGAACAAAAGAACCCTGTGATCTAGCCATGATCATGATCTAGGAAGATAACAAAAGGAAGACAAGCTGTCCTTAACCTAACATAGGATCATGCTACAGGAATTTTCATGGTTTGGGTGACTTTTGTAGACTGAACTCCTGTGAGGGGGCTCATGCAGCTGCTGGAATACAAGTTGTTTTCAGCTTCACAGCCATAATATGAAGGATAATCCAATTATGTCCCATAAATTAAGAGAAAAAATAGATAGAAGTTTGTAATTTTTATGTCTCCGAATGCAGCCTGACTTCCTGAAGCACACATACAAAGGAAAAATTGATGTCCAGGTCGTGTTCCAGAGACCTTTCTAACACAGAGAGGACTTTCATATATAGTTGTAAGCAGAATGATTTCAAATTATTTGAATTACCTAAAAATTTATGGCTTTGCTTTATGTTACCTGGAGCCCCACTGATTTTTGGATCCTATTGCTTTCCCTGAGAGACGGAGGATGAGCATTCAATGGAGTGGAAGTTAGATGGGAGTTACAATTGGTCTTTGAAGGTATCAAAGGTGTGCAAGCTCAGTTCTTTGCTGCATTCTGTGGGCTCGTGGGGTTGGGAATAGGGTCACTGTGGTCTGATGCTTTGTTTGCTCTTTCAGTGAGGGGATTAGACCTGTGGGGAGTTTCTTATAGTTGGGGTGAGATATGGGGCTGGGGAATGCAACCCCATGGACCCAGTTTACTGCTTATTCCTGCTGGTTCTGCAGCCTTGGAAAGGTGACAGATGTGGGCACAGTGCTGTTAATTGCTTTAGTATAAATAGATCAGTCATCCAAGTGGAGCTGAATTTGGCATTGGATTTAAGTTGAAGGACTGGGAATCGTAAGGTTTATCAGCACCTTCATTTGGTTGCTCACTGTTTTCTGCAAGGGATCATTTCTATGCTGTGAACAGGGCTCTTTGTGGGACCAAGCAAAACCTGACGATGAGCCTCACACAGTTATCACAGCATTTTTGGATCCAGGTTCTTCCCCAGACAGGTGGGATTAGCTGAAAAAGCTTTGCCTCTCTCTGAACAAGGTAATTCACCAGCAGGATTTCCTCAGGCCTTCCATCCTGCATCCTTCCTTCCTGGCACATGGTCTGACAGCATATGAGGGAAATAAAACTCTTGGAAGCTTTAGCCCAACTGCCTTCTTTATGGTGAGAGCACTGTGCTGGAAAAGCTAAAATCTGATGCTGATTTTAGCTGAAAGCTAAAAAATGATGATGATTATTACTATTATTGTTATGTCTGATGGATGCAGGCCTGGGCCCATGGTCTGAGCCTTGGAGGCTGCCTCAGCCAAGTGCACAGTGAGCTCGGTCAGACCACCCCGGAGCAGGACACAGGCCAGTTCCACAGGGTCTGGCTGGAAGATCCATGTTCTTCCCTGGGTTCAATCCCTAAGACAGCCTAAACACAGCATCTGAGGGGCAGCTCAGCAGGGCTTTAGCTGCACTGGGGATCTCACATGAAAATAAACAGCCCCATCTTTGTTGCTCCCTTGGCAAGGATGACCTGAGGAAGTGGTGTCTGGCTGCCCTCAGCTGGGAGTCAGGGGTGTCAGGAGCCA
The DNA here is from genome assembly GCA_013399195.1 of Dicrurus megarhynchus. NCBI lineage: Eukaryota > Metazoa > Chordata > Aves > Passeriformes > Dicruridae > Dicrurus > Dicrurus megarhynchus. The sequence goes on along the minus strand of VXAD01010009.1, from coordinate 11,949 downwards.
GCTCAGGCACAGGAACAGCCTCTCACCTGGAGTGCAGCTGAGGTGACTGAGCCTGCTCCCTGTACAGGGATGAAAAATAACGGGAGAGAGAAAAAAACCTATAAAATAGTCAAGGAGTCAGAGAAATTATCACCCAATAAAAGTGCAGTAGAATGGAAATATGAAAAATCTTGAATGAGTAAAGGAGGATATGTCTTAAACCGTGCTGTCAAACTGTGGATTCTGTCATTGTCTGAGCCAAGAAACTCGGGTTCCAGGTATGGTTATTTCTCTATGAATAACAAGGTTTGTGCACGATGTGACACTAATAAAATCACACTGGAGAAAAGGAAAGTCTTCATGTCTTAGTGATTAAGCAGAGTGACCTTTTGTGGGCTGAATTACATTTGTGTATTACGTATTGCTATATTTATTTCCATGAGAACATCTGCTGCTGGCTCATCCTGGAGACAGGTTTCTGGACTGGGCTGCCTGTGGGTCCAATCCAGGCAGGCAGTTCCTGTGCAGCAACTTCTCCTTTGATGCAAATTTTCTCCAAAATTACTGTTAACAAATTAACTGGAAATCTTGTGTTCTGAGGAGCTGCATTTGCTGCAGGAACAGCTGTGAAATTTGATAAAATCACCATGGTGTGTTTAAATAGTTTTATAGCAGTAGCCCTTTGGTTAACCCTGGATCATTTAACAGCTAGGTAAGTCTTTCAAGAGTAATTAAAATGATGTTCTCAGAGAATTTAATATTTTATACATGGCTTTTTCAAAGAGGAGCAGTGAAGACAGAGATGCCAAAACTGAAAGCCTGGCACTGGACACCCAGTTTTGCTCCCTGGTGCATAAATTTGCATACCTATTTGGAAAGGAGCAATGCCTGACTTAAAAAAGCAGTTTGCTTCTAACTCCCACCTCCTTGATGATGAACCTTGGAAATAATAAAATGTACAGACTATGGAAACTATTGACTAGTTTTAATAGTCAATTAAAGCTTCTCCAGTTACTGTGCTACGAATGGACTATGAAAACTGGCAGACAAACATGTCACTTTAACTCCAAAGTCCATCTGACTCTGCAGTAATTTACCTCCCAGAAGCCTTTTCCCTTAAGTAGGTTCAGTTTGGCTATTTACCTTTTTTTGCTGTCAGAACACGTTGTTATTATAATTCATTATGTCTGTTTATATGATAGCCAAAACTTTTAAGTGATAATTGTGAATGTTTGAGAGTAATAGTGAATAACTGACATTATATACATCAGCCATTGAATTAATTGCCATTACCTGATGTATTATACATCCCATTTATTTCAACAACTAACATAGTATTTTGTCATTTTTTTATTGCCATATCTCTTCTTTTGACAAATTAATAATAAAAAGGCAAAACAAAGCATTATGTGCTGTTGAAGTAAATTAATCTTCATTATACAACAAACAAATTCTTCAACAAAACCTGCCAGGTGCCAGTGTAGGAAAAGGTTGGGATTGCAATGGAAACATAAGTCAGTGTAAGTGGGCATTCAGAAGGGACACAGATCCAGCTCTGCTCCTCTCTGTCTCCCAAAGGGATGAATTCCTTGTCCTCCAGTTCACAGATCCATCCCTATGCACACCTCCAGCTGGAGCTGCAGCCTTGGCTTCACCCTCCTAACAAGTCTCCTTTCATTCCCTACTCCACTGAGGCCTGAAGGATTTGGTTCCCAGCACCCAGTGCTCCCATCACTATTGACTCATCCAAGATCTGAGCAACACCCAGTAGAATCTTATAATTTTGTCAAATAAAACAGGTGAAAACCATATTCCTCACTTTCAGAGTTTTAAGCCCAGTGTAATTTTTCTGCCCCAGAGCATCAGCCAGCAGAGTTCTTGAAATGGAAAAAAAAAAAAAAGGCTGTAAGCATTACTTTAATGGCAAAATACATTCACTGTGTGCTAAACAATACCCCAAAAAAACCCATCCAAACCTAGGGCCATTTTAGTAATATTGCCCAGAGGTTAACAGAATATTTTCTGTAGCTCTGGCCATGTATATTGGCCAAGTGTGTATCAACATGTCTCATAGTGTAATATCTAATCATAGAATTTGGTATTGAGAGAAGACATAAAAACATAATTTTATTTTCCTATCTGCAACTTTGATTTGGTAAAGACTAATAAAAGAAAATGTAATAAAAATGCCCTGTTAAATGCCTGGTTTGTGATCCTCAAAGTCCCTCTAGAAATCACAATCCTCTTATTTCCACAGCATAAATAATATCTCGTAAACAGAATTATGGTTTCATTCGGTGCTGTCACATCATGCTGTACTTTACAACAAGTGCAATTGTATTTCTTTTGGAACAGATTAAGAACAGTGTGGAAGGTGCATTCCCTGAGGGCACTGGAGTCCAGGATAATAAACTCCATGTCCATTATGTGCCAATGAGACCACAGAAATGAAATCTCTGCGTTCAGAGCAACAGAATATTTATTTTAGAAGTGCTCTGTTAAGAGATTTGTTCTGGGATACGTTTAAAGAAGACATTTTATGCACTGAATAAACATAAATATCCAATGGCTCAACTATGTCATCCTAAACTGTGAGCAAAGGCCTCTCAGGTTTTTATAGCACAGCAGACCAAAAGGAATCAGTGCAGCCTTTCAAAGTTCATCATTTGTGGTTAAAAAATAAGGGTTTGGTTGCTTTTGTTTGTCTTCGGTGTTTGTTTTGGGTTGGGGCTTTCCCCCTCCTCCCTCATCCTCAAAAATTGCAAGTGGATTTCTTGGGATCTGGGATCATTACAGCTGGACAAAGGCCAGGAGGTCATTTTCTTTCTGACTGCTACGTCAGATAATCAGGGTGTGTAACCCATGTCATTTCTTGTAAAAAGATTGCAAAAGTGAAATAGAAACTATCATATTTTTTATGCAACAACTAAAAAGAAACAAATCCCCAAACCTTGATTTTCCCTGTGTTGGGCCCTTACCTAATGCTGCTGCAACCTGCCTGCTACCTTCCATAAATACCTCAGTCCCTTTGTAGTATCTGCTCAGATTTATTTGGGTTTCTTTTCCTGATGTGCTCCTTTTACTGCTTCTCTCATTTTTCTTCTCCAGATGTGTGGGCGTCTCTCCTCGTAGACACGGCTGCTAGAGCTGGGATTTACATGTGAGCATGGGGAAGGGCCTCTGCCAACTCAGCACAGTCTGGGTGTGTAATTCCCTTCGGCTCCATTGCAAAATCCAACCTGGATTTCGTTGGTTTTTTGTGAAACATTGACGAGGAAAGGATTGCTGTTGTAAATATCTGTGTGAAAGGAGAAGGAACAATCACCTTCTCTTTGTTGTAATGATCACTGCAGTGAGCTCTCATGTCTGACTTTGTTATACAGCGATGAAGAAACTTCATGCTCTGCAAGATTTCCAGCTGAGAAACTTTTGGTCCATCCTGTGGCAAGGAACCTCCAAAAAATAAATAGCATGTATTGAAAATGCTGTGCCAATGGGGAACAGTTGGATCTTTGTTGTGGTTACAGGGCATCTATGAGGTCCAGACTGTACCCTGAAGAGGTGCACGGCCTGGAAACCAGCAAGTCCTGACTCACCTCTACTCCACTTGTGAAAAGTAAAGAGAATCTGCAAATTGCTTCAGCATTGGGAGGGTTGGCACAGCTCACAAAATGGCAGTGGGGTGGGCCCAGAAGTTTGTTTCAAATGCAGAGAGGGCAGATATCTTAACTATGTGCTCTGACAGAGCTGTGCTTACTCCGCTCTCCCTCTCTGCAGGCACCTGTCAGGGAGATCCCCTGGTTACCTGTGCAGGGTCAATCACCTCCACAGATGGTGGGGTTTTTTGACTACAAGCTGGTTTGCTGTTTGTTCTTTTCTATTACTGACAGCACACAGAGAAAAGGAGCTTTGAACTGGTGAATGCTGTGCAGAGAAGCCACCATAGAAACAAATCAACAGAACCCAGCCCTGGTCCTTGATGGCCTTTGCAGTTTGCTCAGCCTGTGTGTGCCCTCCTCAGGAAATGCAGACAGCTTGGAGCAGCAAATTCTTTTCATTCTGCTTGAAGTTGGTCCTGCTTGGAATGCTGGGTTTGACAAATTCAAAAGATTCCTTGCATCAAAAAAGATGTAAATAGTACCAGACTCTTGCAGGGTTGCAGGTGCCAGACCTTGCTTTGCCTTCCCAGTGCTTGCACTCCTGACCTGCCATTCCTATAGCAGAGGGTCTCCTCTCTTTTAAGCTTATTTTAGCTGAAATTTTATTGGACTTTGTTTGAATGCTGGTAGCTGTTTCCAGCCCACCTGGAGCTGAAGATGTTTGCTGATAATAGGACAATTCAGTGGGTTTTGGCAATACTTCTGCCCAGGAGTGCTCTGAAGTAGTCAGAACTTTTGGAGTGGAGAAAAGTAGAGAACATGCACTTGTTCTTGTTTTAAGCAGTCTGAGGGGAAACTCAGGGAGAATTTTCTGATGGTGCAAAGTGTAAAACCTCTACAGCAATGGAAGGAGGAGCTCCAGTGGGATTATTGGGATGAACTCAAACTGCAGTGTGATGGACACGGCTTTTGCTCTCTTTTAGGGGATATATTGTAGAAAACCATTTGTCTGATAATAGCACAGCCCTTCTAGGCTGCATAGAGACTGGCACTGAGGGTTTTTTTGGGCACCAGTGACCATGGCTAATTTAACTCAACATTATGAACAGTAAAATACTTTGCCAGGCATCAGATCTGAATTCAGGAATTGGTTTTTTGTTCCTCCCTATTCAGATTATAGATGTAAACCCATAAAAATTGTGAAAGTAATTTTCTAGAATTTGATTTTACGATGTTTTATTATTAAAACAAAAAATATGTTTTCCTATTTTAGGGAGAAGTAGAAAAAACATACATAAGAGTCATGGTTTCTGAGAAGAATGAGCCTGTTCATTCAAAGCTGCAAGTTCTTGCTGCTTTGGAAAGTGATAAATCCCAAAGAAACCTAACCTCGGACATTTTACATACTGAGTAAATTCAGGAAACAGTTATTAAAAAAGAGAAATTATAATACAACAATGTATTATTGAGAAAAATGTGTTTAGTGGCTCATTCATAAGCATTTGTCTTTATAAATAACTCTGCAGTCAATGCAGAAAAAACATTTTGGAAAGCTGAATTTGGGGCGATAGAACTTCCAAAATTCAAGCTGATCAGAAAGCCAGACATGTCACTTCAGTAACATGTAATAAACAAAAGGCATTCTTAGCACCTAATTGTAAGTTGAAACTTACTTACACAACACCATTCTTCAAGGATCACAAATAATGAACAAATTAATGAAATTTATAGCCTGTTTGCAAATCACTTGTTGACAGAAAGCGCTCTCCTTGTCAGCTCACATTACTCATTGCCAATTCTTTCAGTGACTAACTTCAAAGTTACAGATTCCTCAGTGATGGTTTTTGGATAAACTCTCTTACTCCAGCTGGTGTGTAGACATTCCTGCCTGTGACTTAAATAATTGATATAATTAATTACTTGCTAACGTTGCTGCTTGCCCCTTTTGCTGAATGCATTCAGCCAGGGCAATGCAAACCGGTGCAAGAGAACAATTCCCTCTGAGGTTCCCCAAAATCCTGGTACAGAGGAGCTGAGGAGGATGGCAGGAGGGAACGCTGGAGATAAAGGCCAGCCCATGGAGAACCCTCTTGCCTCCAAGGGAAAGGCGGGAGTGCCTGCCAGATCCTCGTGCAGATGTGTTCACTGCCATGAAATATGAGGAGTCACGCACACGGCCTCTGACCTCCCGAGCCACAGGTTACACACTGATTATACATCTCTTTCGTTGGGTTTTGAGCCAAGATTTTAAAATGCAACATCCCTAAAAGCCTTTGTTTTATTGTCCTTGGTGAGAGTGGCGACTTTGAGCCAGGAGCATGGAGGTGATGTCAGGATGTGAACATGTCAATAGGTATTTATTGCTTCTGAAAATCAGGGCATTTTCAAGGCATGTGCTCAGACTCAGCCCTTTAGCCTGACCTGGTCCTTTGAAATCCAGAGTGTCTCTTTCTGATCTGCTGCTGCTATCTCTTCTTTGACTAATATTCTCTGTTCTAAAGCAGCATCTTCAACTTCTTCTGCTGTTTTGTTTGTTCTGTGCTTCCAACAAGCATTATAGGTTGCCTGACAAATTCTGGTTGGTTATGTAATCAGCTGGACATGGGAGATAAACTGTGGCACAAAGATTTTCTAAAACATTCTAATTACCAGTAAATTTTGTTCATTACTTGCCTTAAGTTATTGTAAGCAGTAGACAAATGCAGTGTAGAACTCTAGCAAACAGCAGTGCAAGCAGAAGTCCATTTACACAGGATTTGTATTTGCAATAGTCTAAGAAGACTTCAAATTTCTCCCTTTTCTATGTGTACATCTCAGCTCTGACAGTGTTCTTCATCCTAATTTGGGGAATTTCTTGGTGTGTTTGCAGAGATATTGGTACAAAAATGCAAAAGGGAAATCTGAGATTTGGTTGCATAAGAGCATTGAATAGTTTAAGTGAATATAACACTTTTCAAGATATCCTAAAGTGAAGAAATTAAAAAAGGCTGTGAATGGAGAATAACTGGCTGAATCCTAATTTAATTGTAAATTTTGAAACTGCATAATTTACTTGTCAAAATATATAAAATCTAGTAAATAATTTTTCCCAACAGAGGAGTTTTCAGTTAGAGTTTTGTTCTTTTGGTAGGGTAGGAGGGACTTTTGATCTATTTCCTCCAGCACAGTCCCTGTTTCCTAGCTGAGAAAAGAGAAGGAAGGGCTGGGGAACTGAAACTGATTTGCTGATCCTGGGCTGCCTGAGAAAAAACACCCAAAATGCACTTGCTAACCTCTTCTTCTCACAGAAACACAAAAAGATGATGGAAGAAGCAAAGAGGGAGAGGAAGGACAGGTTTGGAGCCCTGGGGCAGGTTTGGAGCCCTGGGGCATGTTTGGAGCCCTGGGACAGGTTTGGAGCCCTGGGACAGATTTGGAGCTGTGGGACAGGTTTGGAGCCCTGGGACAGGTTTGGAGCTGTGGGACAGATTTGGAGCCCTGGGGCAGATTTGGAGCTGTGGGGCAGGTTTGGAGCCCTGGGACAGGTTTGGAGCCCTGGGACAGGTTTGGAGCTGTGGGACAGATTTGGAGCTGTGGGGCAGGTTTGGAGCTGTGGGGCAGGTTTGGAGCTGTGGGGCAGGTTTGGAGCCGTGGGACAGATTTGGAGCTGTGGGGCAGGTTTGGAGCCCTGGGACAGATTTGGAGCTGTGGGACAGATTTGGAGCTGTGGGGCAGGTTTGGAGCCCTGGGACAGATTTGGAGCCGTGGGAGAGATTTGGAGCCCTGGGACATGTTTGGAGCCCTGGGACTGATGTCACCCCACAGAAACGGTGTGTCAGGAGGATGTGGCACGTCAGGGCTGCCACATCCCGTTCCCAGGGCAGCACTGGGGATCCCAGTCCCTGGGGGCCAGCGGAGGGAGGATGCAGAGTGGAAGCCACAGCAGGGCTTTCCTGCCCTTCCCTCCCCAGGAGGCTGGGGCACAGCTCCTTTCCACATTGCCTCTCACAGGCTGCACTTTCCTGCACGATCAGCAAACGCAGTAAAGAGGATGAATTGACTTAATGAGTTATTTTGATCTCTTCTGAAGTGCTAAAAAGAAAGCTGTAAAAATCAGTGCATACAAGTTCCAACTTGAAGACATCTAATAGTATCTAATATAGTAATTTGATTAATGTTCTGTGTTCCTTCTGTAGGTTTCTCTGACGCACCCTGCTGAGCTTTTGGAAGTGCTCACAATGTACACAGGAAATTAAGTGACAAAGAATATGCTGTGAACTGCTCATACCAAGCAAACTAGAATGAAATACAGTATTTATTGGGAGAATAATAAGCATCCACATGCGACTGCTGCATGCTGGCTAACAATTTAACCAGTGCTGGAAAAAGGAGATTAACTATATTATGTGCCTCTCTTGTCCATAACTGCCAACTCATTACATAGCAATATAGGTGCCATCTCAGCCAGCCTGACACCTCTAAAATCAATATAACTCTTTAAAAGCAACTTAGAAACTCCTAGGCTACAAACTCAAACCACAGCACTGGTGTTTGCCTACTTAAGGGGTAATCCAGAGCTAAAACTTTTAGAAGAAGTCTGTCTGTGAAAGTAAAAAGCATGATACAGGTCTCATTATTGGAAAGCAAAGGTCTTTCCTTTCTCATCAAACTCAGATGGATAAAAATCAGTCTTCAGCAGGGCTGGTCCTGTGGCACTGAGGGACAGCTGTGAGGATCTAATAGAGCCTCTGGGCTGAGGGAAGGCAAGAAGATGTACTCCTCCACCAAAAAGGAGAGAAAATCCTTCCAGCTGCTCGTTTCAATCTGCCATTAATACCCCGGTGTTGCCTGCATTCAGTCCAAGACAACCAGCAGTAACCTGGGTACAGTGTGGATCTGGTGCTACCTTGTACATGCAATTTCAGCCAGTTAAAAATGTGGGGTTTTCAGGATTTAATTCCTTTTGATGGTCCTTGTGAAAACACATGTGAGTGGCTCCATCTATTTCAGCACAGCACAAGTGATAGATGCAGCAGTAATATTTCATGGTATCACATGAGTAATGGGATGTTCCCTTCTGTCACTCCCAGGTATCCCTGACTCAGATTTCCCTCACCCTGTAATTTTGTGTCAGGTGTGAACACGTGAGAGGCTCTGCAGTAGTGGTGCAAGCAACACTCATTTTTTGGCAAAAGAGAAAGATTGGAGCACACACTGATTATTCTTTATCAAGATTTGGGCATGGCTGCTAAGAAGAATTGTGATTTATATCTGGATTTTTAGCCTGCTGATAACAGGTATTTAGGGTTCTTTTCTTTGAATTCCCTGTTAAAGTTCTTCAGATATGAAAATCAGAAAAGAATTCTGATTTCAACACTTTATTTGAAGATCCACAGACCATGTATTTCAATCCATCTTTGCTCATTCTTTTATTGTTATTGTCACAACTCCCACATTTCTTTTCCAAGTACTTTCAGATGACCCACAGCTTCTCTTGTTTCAGCAAGAAGCCACTTATGCATCTCACGAGCATCACAGATTCTCACTGTGTTTGTTTATCAGTGTGGTTTTCAGTGTCTCTTGATCCTTTTGGCTGTCCAAATGTTTGTTTGGAATTATTCATAACATTAGGGAGTCAATCTGCTTTATTCCAGTTCTAGGACATAAAACTGCTCTGGTGAAGACCCCTTCAAGGCTGGGAGCTGCTGGACTGAGAGCTGCATTCAGACCGGAGTTCAGCAAAGCACAGGGATGCACTAAAGTTTCCTTGCTCCATCAGTCCTACAGTTTAGGGAAATTGTTAAATTGGAATGAGAATTGTTATCAAATAAAAGAGACTACCAGTGATGAAACCCAGAAGGGCTTCTTTAAATGCAGTTCTAGCAAACTGACAATTCAAGCTTCTAATTGTTCACAAAACAATAGGAAGTCTGTAAGCTGGATATTTGCCAGCAGGGGCCACTTCTGAAAACTCTTTGGTTTTTTCCCTTCATCTGCTGCATTGGGATGAGGGAGAGACTTAAGTCAACACTTGGAGATAATCTTTTTGTATGGGTTTACATAAGAGAATAAGGAAAAAGCTAAGAAAATTGTTCCCTTTCATAGGTGATGTGCTGAAGAAAAGCAAAATTATGGAAAGTTAATCTCTGAGAATAATAAAACAAATAAAGGAAATAGACCTAAAATGAAGGGCACAGAACTTGGAAAGGCATTGCCCACACAGGGGCAGTTTGTGCTGTGCCACTCCTGTGTGAATGCACAGGCTCGTGGAGTGTTTCTCTTCAGGCATCTGTGGGAGAAACATCGGCAACCAACCTCACAAGGAGCAGACATAACAAACGTTATTAAACTTGAATCCCAAGGAGCACCAGGGCAGAGTTTAATCACTCCTGTATTTCTGATAAACAGGAGTGCACTTAATTGCTTTGGAGCTGGATCTGAATTGCAGCGTGCCCCCAGAGAGAGGAAGAACTGCCCCGTGTCCGTGGGGCTGTGTCCGTGTGTGCAGGCCGGGGAGGGCAGCGGGGCAGGGCAGCAATCGCTGCCATCCTGCTGCTCCAGGTGCCCCAGGAAGAGAATTTGGCAAAAGAAGAGTTCCCTGGTGGCTTAGTGAGCCACTGCTGGTGGCAGGGCTGGAGGGAGGACTGGGATGGTGCCCAGGAGAGCCGGGAGGGCACATCTGGGGCTGCTGGGCTGTGACACCAACAGCAACACCTGAGGTCCCAGCCCACGAGGTCTGCCCCAGACAGGTCATTGCCACACTCTGTTCTTTGATTACTTTGCAATCACTTGTGGGTTTTTCCCTGATTTCATAGTAAAAGAGTTACTTTAACTCACTGTTTTCCCAGTTACGACTCACTGTTGTTCTCTCACGGCTTTCCCTATTTGCATTTTAGAGTTCTTGCTCTGATTACAATTTGAACCTTGGCAGAAGTATTTTAAGCAGTGTCTGTTTTACCTGGGCCGTGGTATTTCGGAGTGCTGCAGATGTTCAGATATCCTCTGCTGACTTCAGTAAATGTCCTGTGTGGTTTTCCTTGCCTAAAAACTGGATAGAATCAATGCTCTCTTTCTTTGCCTTGCCCCCCTCAAAGCTCTAGCAGATGATGGTTAAATTATTGCAAACCTTTCAGTGTGGTAGCCCAAGGCACAGGACAGCAAACAAAAAGGCCAAGAAAGTATCTGTGAATAGATTTTCTTGTTTAAATTTTCAACCAAGAGCTGCAGTGAATTTTTGAAACTATTTTTAATATTGTAAAGTTCTGTCATATTTTTGCCATCCCAACATTGTAAGTTGATGTATTTTATTGGCCTGACACAACAATAAATAATACAATTCAGTTTTATTTAATGATTTCTGGTTTCAGTGGTAGAGAAGCTTTGCCAATTTTAAATTAGGTCTTGGAGTAAATTTAAAATTAATGAAATTTAAAGCTGTGATTTGTTTAAGGATCCAGAACATTCACTCTTTCATCTATTCATCAAGCTCTTTAATTACCTAGTATGCATGAAACCTGTATTATGTCTTATTATTGAGAGATTAATTTTATGAAAACCTCAGAGTGATACATCGTTAGAGTGACTCTTGGATAATGTATAGTCTAACCTTTTCTGCTAATCCCACCACAGAAGAAGAGCGGGAAGCTGACAACTCCTCTGCAGTGTTTTATTCCTCCTGTTCCCCTGCAGTATTATCAGCTGCTCGCAGAGAGTTTGTCTCTGCTTTCCTTTTCATTTCCAGCCCTCACAGATGTGTAGCAGTCAGTCACACTCGCCCTGGGCTCCGGGGACGTGCCAGGGGTGTTGGAGCAGATCCTGGTGGATGTTGTGCTGCTGCAGAGGACGGGGCAAGGCTGGGGAGACTCTGCCCCAGCGAGTTGGGAGCGTGTCCTCCTTGGGGCTGAGGCCCTGCAGAGGCTGGGCTCGCCTGTCCCGTGGGGAGAGGAGCCATTCTCTGCACTCAGTCAGTCCTGCTGATGACTTCAGAGCCAACAGGCAGCTCTCGCCGGCATGAGGCTGGAAATGGTTCTCTTGGAGTTCAGCAACTCCACTCTGTGCCCCTGCTCTGGTGCAAGGAATTCCTGCTTGGCAGCTGCAGTTGTCCAAATGCAGGTGTGAGTGAGCCACGGAATCCAAAGATGGACCAGTAAATCCAGGGCAGACTGGAAAACCTCCCTTTCCATGCCTTGGGTCTTGGCCGGGTGCCTCAGCCCCAGGAGGGTCTCCCTCCCCTGTCGGGCTGGGAGCTGTGTCCACACCTGCCCAAGGGCCAGTGGGCAGCAGCTGCAGCTGGGGGGACTTGTGCTGGGCACAGGGGCAGGTCCCAGGGCTGCACTCACCCTCCAGCCCCTCCACAGCCCCAGCTGAGCCCTGGCCTGGCTGGGGCTGTGGG
>VXAD01010008.1:520513-810018 GCA_013399195.1 Dicrurus megarhynchus | reverse complement strand
AGCCTGGTCAGCAGAAATTAACATAAATATCCCTTAATTGGCAATTTAGCTTATCTTTAAGAAAATAATTTTTTTAAATCCCATATGTGCTACCATTGTATTAAAAAAAGCAGGGATGTCAGTATTTTCAAGTTAGAAGTACATATTTCTTGAGTAATAAAGGACAATTAGTACCTTTTGGATTCTGTGCCTAAATCTGGTCCCTTTTCTTGAACTCTTTATTGAGATTATGTTGATTATGTAAAAATTGTAATTTGGGACTTATTTAAAGCTCATTTCCATGTAAGAATGAAGGAATTGGGTGAATTTTCACACAGCAGTACTCATTCTGAAATCTGAAATTTCATCAAGGCCTGATCTATGACACAAATGAAATTAACATCAAAATATAGTGACACCATGGACAGAGTCATCTTAATCCAGTAAGGATTTTTGTGTCATCTAATGCCCTAATGACAAAATACAACTGCCTGACCAAATCATTTAGCACTTCTCAATGTTAAAGATGCCATGGTATTTAATAATGCATTGCTTATAAATAGCAAATGATTGCTTTATATGTTCATTTTTTGGGAAAGCAATAAAATAATCTCATTTATTAAATCACTTAAACTATACTTTTGAGTTATTAATATAAAAAGTGTGCTGTATTTATTTACAAATATTTGGGGTTTTTTTCTTTACATGTTTTAATGGTGCAAAATTTGAGTTGTTAACAATTCATAATAGTATAGTCTAGGTATGTGTATCAGGTAAATATTCTCTCACAAAACTGGTTTGGGCTATTTAAAGATTATTTTCTTACTCTTGTTTTAAGTCAAAAAGAGATCTTAAAATGAACAAGAATAGTTGCTTGCTTCAAATACATCACTACTTTTAAGCTACAAAAATGTCTATATGGCAACTTTTAAATTTCAGAGGATGTTTTATTCCTAGCTCAGTTACACCAGTGAATGATGCCACAATCAATGTATCAGTTATTATAGTCAAATGCAGGCTCCTGTCTAAGGAGAATTAGTGGTCAAAGTAGCAAAGTAGCTCACTCTTGGAACACTTATGTTCAGAGTAGATCTGTTACTACATCATCTTTTTCTGTAAGTGTGAAGGTATTAGTTAAGAGTTTTTAGTCCTACTCTTCTTTAGAATTAACACAAGGATGGTTCAGAGCCCTGTTCAGACTGTAAATCTTAAATTTTATCTCAGACAAATAAAAAATGTCAAAATATGTGCCTGCCCCCAAAAAGTAGAGAGATACAGGAACAACTCTGAGAATGCGTGTATATAAACTCTGTAAGTAACAGATACTAAGATACTAGGAGCTTCTATGAGGCATTTCTTAGTATGCCATACAGCAATAAATGTGAACCCATCTCCTCTTCATAATACAATCCATCTTTAGCTTTCAGTATCTTCAATTACTAATTTTGAAAACATTTTTTTTCTAGGGTTTTGGATATGATGTAGTTCCAAAATAGAGACTTCTATAAAGTTTCTCAAAAGATCTCCTTCTTGCATCCTTCCATACTTTCCCTTCAAATGTAAACTGAAATGTAGTTCAAACATGAGTCGGTGCTGGTAAAGAATAGGAAGACCATTTGGTCTGTATCTTCCCTAGAATTCTGGAACATTTTAAGGAAATTTAAAAGTACAGTAACATATTACAAGAAGAATAGAGAAAGAAGATGACATTTCCACATTACAAGAATCTTGGTTTTCCTCTGGAGGACATACATTTCCTTAACTCCTAGAAGAATTTAGGTGCTTTTAAGAGGTGTTCACAGAGATGGTTTCTGCCACTCACTTTCCCTGGCTGTCTGAAAACCAAGCTTTCCAGGTTTCAGGCAAATGCTGCTGACATTCAAAAGCCTCCTCTAAGAAAACAAATGCAGTCAAGGATGAATCAATTATAGACACATTATAGGATCCACTAAATAAAAGCCTTACAATAAACATAGAATCACATAATCATAGAATATCCTGAGCTGGAAGGGACCCATAAGAATCATCAAAGTTCAACTCCTGAAAAAACCCAGCCATCCTTGGTAGAACTATGCAGTGCTAGGCTGACAACTCACCCACACTGACATCCACAAAAGGATGCATGACAGGTGGAGTATCTACTAAAAGAAACGTCTTACATTTTCCCTGCATTTCCTTTCCTCATTGCTCTGAGGTCATGAAAGTAGATATTGGCTTTAAAATCATATTTCAAATAGGGAAATTTAAATTATTTGTCTATGATTTTCTCCACCTTTCACAGAATTAACTCAAATTTCATTTCAAATTATGCAAACATCAAGTTAATTTTCTTACAGTGGCTTTGCTAGCAGCTATGTACATTTTTGCATCTTGATTGGCAGGCCTATACTTACAACAATTAACTAAAGATTATGTTTTAGAGTGGTTATTAAACTTTCCATGTAACTTGTCTAGTGTTCTGCAGGGTTTTTTACATTATTAATATTCAGAAAATTATTTCTTGATGGGGAAATATCTTTTGAGAACTACCTGAGTGCAATTTCTGTAGAAAGTAGAATAGAATATAAATTACATACTTCAGTTAGTAACAAAAAGAGTATTAAGACTGGCAGTCAGTCATCCATTACATTTTATAGCTATAGTATTTTTGATACTTATTTGGTTAACAATTGCTCCAGGAGAATTAACCTCCAGTCTAGAGCAGAGAAATAGCCAGGAAAATGCACAGTTTCTCTGAAAGAACAAGTGGGAGACAAGTTTCACACTGCTTTATTAGCCACTTAAGGATAGATATAGATAGTCTTTTAAATGAGAAATTGCAGCATTTCCCCTACGTATCAAGTTCTTAGTGGTGTCAAGTGTAAGCCTAAAAGGAATGTCTGCATTCTTCAGTATATATCATACATATATACTAGCAGATAAGCCCATAGGTAGGACCCAGCATCTTATTATAGGTGCTTTTAGGAACAGGCAGCCATCACATCATGTCCTGGATTGCCCTACCTAAGGCTGTTGTTAAGCACTGAAGTGAGTTTTTGGCCTTACCTTATCTTCACATATGACATGTTAGGACATCTTACTGTACAGAAAAGATTTGAAATACTTGAAAAAGGATTTGTGCCACTCAGTGTCTGATGAACATACGAACTGCTACAGTTTGTTGTGCAGAATAGACCTCTGGAGCAATGATAATTCAGATGGAGGTGCATTATAATGACAAATTTGATTATAGAACTTAATTTTGTTTTCAAAATACAGTTTAACTTCACAGGTTTTCTGCCAGCTTATTTCTTCTTGAATATTTAAATGTCCAAAACCAGTTCTTCCAGAAACATAGGGCTTCCAGATGGAGCATTAATATATAAATAAATATATTTTAAATTGAAAACAAAGATGTTTAATTGAACTCGTAAAAGGCTCCTGAGCCTGGAGAGAGATGTAAAAAATCAAACAGAAAGTCAGCTCACCAGGCAGGTTCTTCTAATCTTCCAGGGCATTAATCATGTCCCTTGCAATGAGAAAATTCTATTAGCTATTGCATTTAAAATGATGCACAAAAACATTGAAAAGAGCTTATTTTAACAACTATATAATGTTCAAAGTTTTTAATGGAACAATTGGATTCAGTACAACATGACATAAAATGCATTTGCTATACATACATAAGTATATAGAAGCTCAGGATCTGGGTGACTGGATATACACTTGGACATGTGTTTGGGCAGTCTGGCTGTGTGTTTCTTTTCATTCACAAAAGTGACTGTTTCCTTCCACTACAGCTCTAATAATTGAGCAATAGTCTCACAGTGAAAAGATATTTATACACTGGAAACATCATACTCTGTGAAAGAACCAAGATAAATAGCCAGTCAAGATCATTTATGTCTCAGCTCACCAAACTTTCTGCAACTGAAACATTCCTGAATGGTATCTAAACTGCTACATTCACCTTGCAGCCAAAAGTACAACCTACATTAGAGTCCAGACCTGCCATATTTTAAGTACTTCATTAAATTTTTGGATTCTATGTCCATAACAAAGCCAAACATCATTAATGTTGAACACTTAAGGCAGTTGGGCTATATTATAACCTGTGTTCACCACCTAAATGATGTGAAGGATCCAATTCCATTCAGGAGACTGCAGGAGACTTTTGCTCCTCACTTTGCAGAGAATTCAGAAGGATCCTGATTTCAGACATCACACAGCAAACCAGTTTTACTAGCAATAACTAACTAGTAATTTTTCCCACTGGAAACTGAAAACAAAGCTGCAAGTGCTGCAAGACAACACTCTCTGCACTCTTGCAACAATTGCACACACGTACATTTGAGTTTCATGTCACTGACAGCCCATTAGAGAAAGCTTTATGTGGAAATTTTATGTCTCCTTTCCCTCCCCAACACTGTAGACTATTCAAATATCATAAAATTTTTGGCAAAGTAAACTGGTAGGAAGGGATACTGTACTCCTGATGTTTTGTTTGAGTACATTACCCAGTCTTTCTCTGCAATGCCATTTCTCTCTTTTCCATAGATACAGAAACAAATTCAATGAACTGTCAGGCTCTGAACTGTGGCTCTTGCTTAAATGGTAAGAAATATTTTGTGCTTGTCTCACTGAGTATAATCACTAGAATGAAACCAAACAATCTCATTCAATATATGTTTCAGCGACTTTGATATTTTTTACAATATACTTCTTATATATATTGGACTTTTTATTTCTTTTTTTTGGTTATTCCAGGCTGTTGAGTGAGAGACACTTTGAATGAGAAACTTAAAATGACAGCTCAAATTAAGTTTTCCAGTTATGAATTTAACCAGACAGCTATTGGACACTACAATCAGTAAATACTAACTGATTCTTAAAAACAAATTCAGACATGATTAGCTGTGTAATATACACATATATATTGAATTACTGTAAAAGCTCTGTTTTACTGGGTTTTACTAACCAAGTGCTATTTCAAGTGCTTATAAAATCCAGCTACGCTATTAAATCTGATTCTTTAGCCTGAATGTGATGGATTATGTATTATTCAGTTACTATTTGTGACTGCTGTATGTTGCCTGTATGCTGGGATTGTTAGCATATGGCTGTGTTTTGCTACTGGCAGAGTTGGATGGTCAGTGTCTTCCTGGCTGTGCATCAGTGAACTCACACTGCACTAAACACCAATAAGAGAAATACACAGCACACAACAGTCCTGTAAGTCTTCATCATACAGCAAAAAGCAGCCTTTAGTCTTTTGTAAAAAATAAATCAATGCCTGAACATGACTGATAGTCCCACCTTCAAGGTGACTGAAATTTAAGTTTTGACTCATGGATTCAGAGAACTCTTAAGGTTGGAAGGCACCTCTGGAGATTGTTCTGTCCAACCACTCTGCTCAAAGCAGAGCCAGCATATAATGTCTTTTAATACCAGCTACATTAAGGAACTTTGACTTGCAGGGCTGCTTCTCTAAATGAGACAACCAAAAACCAAAAGGATACCCTGCCATTAAAATGTCTTGCCAAAAGAGACCATTGAAAAGATGATTTTCAGATAAGCAGATGTTTTCTGCCCGACCCAATCTATTACACTCTGATAAAAAACAAAGAACTGTTGTCCTTCCTTCTTGAACTTCAAAACCCATACACTTCTTTAAGAAGAGTACCAAATTTCTGTTTAAAAGGCCTCTTGCATGTGTTTGTGTTATTACAGCTTTGAGGTTTACTCTGCCTCAACTGAACACGACTGGCTCAAGGAAAGAGGTTTCAGCTAGCACATTATAGTTCAAGCTGCAGTACATGCACAGCTAGCAACAAATGCTCAGCTGATCAGTAGTGTGTTCATATGTAGTTTTGGTTTATGTCTGAGCCATAACAGACAGACAAAGGAAATCCAGCACCCACTGCCATTGGAAGGAGCGTCTCATTAGAATCTGTGCTAAGAAAGTTACTATCCTATGCAAAGTATTCCACATCACCTAAATGAGTCCAGAGTTTCCAGATGCTTTTTTCTTTCAGTAGAAAGTGTTCATTCTTAGTTTATAGAACTAAGTCGTCACTAAAATCATGATGACTTGGGACCATCCATACAAATGCCTATACACTGTTAAAAGTGTGCCTAGGGAAAATGCCTGCATAACTACTTGCTAGATTTAAGCTGTGAGTGTGAGGAAAATGCATGAACAATAACTGAATCTCACACATTTCCATTTTTAGTCTGGAACTCCCCATCTCAGTCTGTTCGGAGAAGTTTCAAATTTTATTGCCATGGTAGTAAAAACAATGACCCAATAGGAAGTCCCCATCCAGCCAGTGAAAATTCCAAAACCTAAAAGGCTGATCCAGTAAGATATTTAAACCCATGTGATTCCTTAGTACAGAAGTAGTCCCATTGAAGTAAACTAGAACTATTTTTTCATTGAAATAATGTCTTCTCTTAGGTCCCAGTATTCTGCCAAACTGGGACCTAAGAGAAAGTGTCTCATAGAAAAGAAAACAGCTATAATTCCTGTTTTCTGTTGGGGACTATCAATTTCTTTCCCTAAGTTTTCACATCTGGGCTCAGTCTTGCTTGCTTAAATAACTCAACCGGCATTAGGCACACATAGACTTTCCTTTTTTAAGAAAGTGGCTAAGTTGGAGAACAAAAAACTTGAAAATAAAACGGCACAGCTGAAGACCAAAAAGAAAGTTTTCCAAACAATTCTGAGGCAACTCTCCAAATTATTTGTGTTCCAATAATTCCCTACATGCAACAGATCATTTCAACATAGTTAAGACTAAGAAATTCAAAGAGCCGGTGAGCTCTGATTGTTCATAATAAACTAAAACCAAATTATTTACCAAAATTTTCTGGGGAGGCTTTCCCTGATGGTACAGTACATTCCCTGACTACACCTTCAGTATACATTTTCATTCAGAGAAGATGAGCTATTTTGTGTGATCAGATGGCATCCTTGTTCAAACCTTGCTCTGTAATGCTAGATATCTTAGGGGAATTTAAGCACTAACAACATAATAACTTTCTAGTTGTTTCTGTGCTCTTTCATCAGTAAAAACAAGTCAGCATATAGAGATGCATACTGCTTGTAACTTAGTATACATTGGAAATTTATTTTTCATTCTTGCTAATGTATTATGCTGCTAGGTGACATTGGACTTGACTTTGCCTTTTGCCCTGTTTACAGCCTTCTGACAATACAATAATGAATTATTGCTGGGTGTCTAATTAATACCACACTTTTGCAGAGGGAGCTTTATGACTCATCAAGACCATAAAATCATTGCTGTTAGAAGACTCACCCTATATTGTTTTGTCAGAAAATTCTGATTTATATGTCATCTACTGAAATTTAGTGAATTCAATCTGCTTCTACTTTTAACACAAACAGGGAAACGCATCTTGTTTTCACATACTGCCCCTCTAATCACACTCTTCCAAGAATAAATATCCGTTACACCCTTGTACACAACCTAGCATAAATACAATAAAACCAAATAAGTACGCTTATGACACCACAATGTTTGTAACAAATGGATTTTGAAGACCCTCAATCCTGGGATGGTAATTATGTAATTTGATGAGGTCCACAGTAGCTGTAATCTGATTAGAGAACTCATAACGTTATTGTTGACCATGAATCCATGAATATGACCAAATGACTAATATGTATAATTTAAATTGTTGAAAAAATATTTCAGACGAATATTTGGCAACTGTTATTTAACAGTTTATTTAAAGTTCCTTCTTTCCTTAATGATTAATTTAACCCATAAGGTTTTTTACAATAGGGTTCACGAATGATGTGGAAAACAGATTGGTTTTTAGTTTGAAAAGGATGGATGAAACAGTAGCTAGTGAGCTATAGGAAATTGCTATTTTCTTCAGTAAATGTAAATACATTAAAACTAGGAAATAGCCTTTAAATTCTACTTCATCATTCATCTTTAGAATTATTTTATGATTTTTATTTGTTTAAAGAAAATAAGATGGGAATGTACTTTAAATTATTTTTTAATAACGTATACCAACAACATTTTTTTTAATTATCTGGTAAAAAAGAATATAAAAGATACCTTATGTCAACATTTCTGTTTTGCTTAGGGTAAAAAAGTACCTCTAAAACTTCCCCTCTGGTAATATCACCTGTTAATTGACCACAAAAATTTCAGTGGTATGTCTGATGATGAAACACAGTTTAAATCCGTGTGACTTTCAGAGGCCTGTTAAAATTTGAACATTTTAAAATAAACATCTTAAAGCCACATCCTCAGTTTAGGGGATTGAATTTGCCTTCCAGGGACTTTGTTTCCTTCTATTTTATCTATTTCAGGAGAAAAGGCCCATCCCTGGCCCCAGTAAGTTCTCTGGACCTGGAACCCTGCTGGTCCTGGTCTCTGAAAATGATTTCTGTCTCTGTCTCACTCGACCTCACCTACACCCCTCCCTGCCTTTCTCCTTCTCTAGCTATTCCCTCTCTTAAGATATATTAATTCACTCTTTGTGCCCCATATTCACGTGCAAACTGGATACATATTAATGACTAGTCCTGACTCTAACACCCTACAAAAACAAGAAATCTAATAAAATTGTAATTAGATGGGTTTTTTAAAGAGTGGTATTTTAGTGCAAGGCACCAAGTAGGCAATAAGATAATCACTACCTTCTTGAGACAGCAAGGTCATACTATTAAGCCAGATTTAAAGTCAAAAGTTACGTCTTTGTTCAAGGGTACCCCACATATAATCTTGTCTAAATTCACAATGTAACAAAACAGCTCAATCATCAAAACTTAATTGAAAAGCTATGCAGTATATGTCTTACTGCTCTTGAAAATGGACACTTCGGGGGAGGGTGGTGGGGGGCAGTTCAGGTGGTTTCTAATACTGCTTCCCAAGACCCTTTTCCTTTGAAACCTTACGTAGCTTTCAAGTGACAAACCACATGCTTTTGAAAGATGTCAGTGGCCTGCTTGGAAAAGATAGGGCAGGAGAGGCTGACAAAGTCAATGCATTTTATTTACAGAAATTTTGCCTCAGCGATCAATAACCATGTGGAACAGAAAGATGGTTTTATTCTCCCTTTGATGCGGTGCCAGCTCCATTGCCTAAGGACTTTTTTCACTGTCAAACATGTTTTGTTCTAGTATCTATGACCAGTTTAACAGCAATACAATGTTTTATACTCAGAGGTGCCAGCTATGCTTTCGCGTTTGATTTGCATTTATTCCATCAAAACGTCTATATTCTAATATGCTGTAGCACCTGGATTTAAATCACTGGCGGCAAAATAAACCTGCTGAATAACAAGTTCAGACTCAAAGAGGAGATATCAGAATGTGATTTTACTGCTGGATTTCATTTTCTAGAACTCAATCTTCACAACAGAACTTCAAATATTGTGGTGAAGGTTGTTATAATTCTCAAACTATTTAGTAAATACAGCTACTTGTAGAAGCTAGAGTAAAATAAGCAGTACATTCCTTCCCTTCTCCACTTAGATTTAAAAAAGAAGGTGTAAATGTGGATGGAGTATGGCATAAAAAAAGCCCACATGTATCTGGTTGTCACTCTGACATTCACTAACCTTTATGTCAGGAAAATCTGGTTTGGATTTAAGATTTTTAAATTATTAGTCTATGTTTATTTTCCTCTTGTAAAAGCAGTTTTACTTTCAGATTTTCATGTTAAGTTTCTGGACTCATGACTAAATGTCATCATCTTACCCTCATCAACTATTTGCATACTAACAGCTGAGCTGACCCAGCTGACCTGCCCTGTCTGGGAGATAAAATGCATTAGCTCAGTGATGAGAAGTGCTAAAAGTCTGGCAGTGGTCAGGGAGACCTTCCACTTGTTCACTAGCTCTAATTCAGTCCCATTTAGCTGTATGCCCCTACCTTTAAAATACATCTCTGCTGCAGACTACCAGACATAGAGGTGTGGGTTTGGTAGTGCTAAGTTCATGAAGAAAAAGCTAAGTAGGTATGATTGTTTATGAAAAGGAATAATTCTAGAGAAACAGTAGGTTGTTTCACTGAAATGGAAATAGAGATGAAATGGGAATTTCATTACTTAGATTTCAGGAAGCCCTGGGTTGTTTTCCAGTTTTGGTTCATTAGGAAAAAAGTCTTAGAACCTGATCTACTGATGTTTTAGCTAAGAAAACAGAGCTTAAAAAACTCTGCCAGAAGTGGTAATTATGTCTATACAGACATGTCTTTAACCAAATGAGTTCAAATTTTTCCTTCATGTGGGATCAGGTAACAAACAGCCCATTTATCACTGTCCAGATCCTAAAGTTAAGTCCTTATTTCCTTTTATGTTTCTTTCACCATTACAAACTAATGGCACGTTTTTCTTAAATACAGACTATATAACATATATAAAAATTTAAAAGAATAAATCATTAAAAAGCAAGCAATTTGCAACATAGTTGTTTCTACTTGGAATCCAGTAGTGTAAAACTGTGTCATTTCCAAGTAGTGTAACTTACTACCTGGACAAAATGGACTTTGGGCGGTAGGAACCAGAATTCATAAGTGTTTTTACCAACTTCGTGGGCCAGCACTGGATCAAGGGGCCAGGGAGGATTATTATTTATACAAGCTTTAACTCAGTCCCCTGTGTTAAACCAATGCTCTAGGGTTGAACTATTGTCAAACAGTAGCTCACCAGTTATAAGAAATAGATTAATTCGCAGTCCAGAAGCAGCAGAAGACTCAACTGCTGTGAAATTGGCCTTATCCTGTGACTTTTTTTTGGTCCTTTTTTCAATTTGTTTATTCAGGCCCTTCCACTTTTTTGCTCAAAAAACCCTGAAGACACTGCCCCCAAGCTTCAGTTTTAATTACTTAAAAACATCAAGCTTCTGGAAAAAAAATAGGATAACCAAATCACTTAAAATTTTGATAAGATTTTGAAGTATTAATGTATGTGAAGATTTACAGAAGGGCAAAAACATGGATGATGCAATCTCTCAGGCTGGGAGAGATTTTTTTCTTTTAGACAAGCACAAATCTCTTACTAATATTTTTGCAACATCGTCACTCATAAAAGGGTTTCTGTTTTGGATATGACTCTGAAGGAATGTTAGAAAACTTGAAGTGAAATTTCTTTTGTTTGCCAGAGCTTCGCAAAAAATAAAGCAGTGAGATGAATGGAATGAAGCTGCTTTATAGCTTTGTTTTTTCCTCATGGAACATAACAGAAGGAAATGTCAGGGCTTTCATAAGGAAACAGTTGATAGGCAGCTGCTAAAATAATTCAATGAGATTGAATTTGACTTGGGCAATTCTAGTGTTGACAGTGCTTGTATGTGTGTGCATGTATGGGTTTTCATAAACTGTTTGGCACACTTAGTGATTAGAAAAAGGCACCCAAAGTTAATACAAGGTTTGTTACAAAACAACGCAAAAACTGATAAAACTATTTAGCAACAACACAGTATATTTTTCTTTAAAAACCAAGTTAGTTCACTGGTTGAATAAAATTATATTGCAGGGTGTTACACCTGTTCTATTTTCATTTTTATGCTGTTGACCACGTAATGTTAATTTTATGCTTAGTAAAAACAAGGACATGTTTTCTAGGAAATAAAGATTTTTTTTTTTTTTTTTTAGTTAATTGTTACAAAAAATAATCTCTGGAAGCCACAGCAGCCTCATTTCTGCTTATAATTATTTAGGGCCTAGAAATGTTCTAGAGATCTTTAGGGAGTTAAGAGAGTCTACTCACATTTTCTCAATACCAGTATAATTCTTGGGTTTGGTTTATGCTCAGTTTTTGGAAAATCATCTTCATGCACTGAGAATAAACAGGAGAAATGGGATTTTTTTTTCAAATGTGCATAGAGCTAGATATTTCTCCTGGGTGATACTGTGAATTTGAAGCTTCTGCAGTTTTACTTTGGTGTTTTCTCTAGGGTCCACAGAGAAATGTGGAAGGGTCTGTGCTGAATATCCTGAATACTGAAACTTTTTGCAAAGGTGTCCTGGCAGTAGCTTTAAACCATTTTGCTATTATTTTTGGAGGAGATTGTTACATAGAGGCAGTCCAGCTGGTATAGGCTATCTGTTTAAAGTTTCTCATTATGCAACAGAGTTACAGAGGGAGATATCAAGGTCACTGAACCCATCCATTTAATATTTCTCTCCTGCTGATATAATAGTTTTAGTCACCATGGTCACTTTTTTACTTACCTTGGAAAATTGTTGGGATTGTTTTACTACAATTATAGATATATAATATTAAAGGTCACATTAAAGTAATATTAAAATTGCATATTGAAGTAGGAAAAATTTGCTTTAAAAATTAGGGAAGTGAGAGTTAAAGGTCCCAACCCACAAAAAAAGACTATTTTTAATGACAAATAATTAATATCTTGATTAAACTCTTCCATGAAAAAATTCACAGAAAACTCCAACATCGTGGAAAATTATGCAGGAACATTAATTTAATTAATTTTGAAAAACAGGGAAGAATATAATCTATTAAAATGCCACCGTTGCTTGTTTTAGAATCTGAAAATATTCTATTTTATCCAGGTATATTTTGTACAACTGCTGCTCAGAGAGTAGATTCTGAAATGTCCTTTTTTTTATATGCCTACAGATAATAGCCTTTTGTTGAAGGATAATTTATGGTTTATGTCCTAACACACATATTTAAAGGGGGAAAAAACATGTTACAAGTCCACATAAAATAAAAATATCTGATATACACCCCTCAATTCCGAGTAGGAGCACTATCTTGTTACTTCCTTAAGCAATAAACTACCTTTTTCGTCTACTGTTGATTCACATCATTCAAAGCAGAATAGTTTCCAAAACAACTTAAACCTTTCAAAGGAAAAAAAAGTCACTTTAGACCTGCCTGATCACAGGAATACATCCTGTCAACAGCTCTGCAACAAGATCCAGTGGATAGATGGTGTGTAAAGAATACTAATCAGGTTTCTGTATAAACAAAGTGCATCCTACGCTTCAGTTTCTGGAAGCTTACTGTCCAAACATTTCACTAAAACAATAACTGCCTTTTTAAAAGTCCTTCTGCACAACACCAATGACTATCAAAGTGCCTGGGGTAAAAGATAAGCTTGCAAGTTAACTTTCATTATGTGTTTTTGCCAGTACCAACTCTGTTGCTGTTATCAAGCAATTGCTCAATTTGTGCACCTTCACATTCAGGGCATCTGAGATTCTGCCCTTCTAATATTTTAGTAGGGGAGGTAGTATGTGCATGTGGGTGGTTGTGGGGAAGGAGAATCACTTCTGTGGTCTATATGTTGGTACTTAAAATGTTAAGGTAGAGTCCAATAAAAACATTAGAAGCAGGGGCAGCACATTTTCCTCTTGTTCATCTCATTTCTCTAAAGCATAGAACAAAGGATGCTGAACACATTTACAGCAGAGCTCACTTGCTGAATTGTTGAATACCTAATATCAATCCAGTGGCAGAAAATGCAATAAATTCCTCTGAGGTAGCACTTCAGTGCACAGATTCAGCAGCAGGAGGTCCAGTGTGTCCAGTCTAAATTCTGAGCTCTCTAAGTCCAAGAGACATGCAGTCTAAGGCATACAAATTACAGGTCCAAGTAGAACCGTGAAATTTCAAGGCTTATTGTTTAAATATTGACCTAGAGAAACAGACAGGTGCTAAAGGGTGTTTGGTTTGTATTTCATCTGATTACTTTTTAAGCTATACATTACAGTCTGCAAGGGGAAAAAATTTCTGCAGAACAGTGTGAGGATGCTGTGTTTCAGAAAGCAGAGAGAGGAATGTGAAAGGGCAAACAGTCCCAAACTTTCTGTCTACACAAACTAAATGCTGTATGGATTCCTGGTCGGGGAAGGATAAACCAGAAGACCTTCAAATCCCAGAACCCTCCTGCAAGAGCTCTTAAACCTGAACTTTCTCTATCTCCCTAAACTTAAAATTTATTTCCAGGTTTTGATCTTCTTGCTAATTCTTTCTAGCAGTAGTCTAAAGAGAAGACTAGTAGGGAAGGAAATAGGGTATTTGTCAGTCTTTGAGACAAGCTACTGTAAAAACATGGGGATTGTCCTTTATGTTCTGTACTAATTTTTTTTCCTATGAGCCCCCTCCCAATTCTTATAAAAGATCCAAGGCCCTGTCTCTTTTCTCCCTGTAGAAGACTTCTTACCCCCTGAGTGGTTTGGAATGACTTTAGAAAATCTCCTTTGACATTACCATATCTTCAAAGCACTACAACACTGGATTCCTGCCATAGCAAAGATCATCATAGCCTCATCCCCCTAAACACCCACCCTACCACTAATTTCTGACTTGAAAATGCCTCACTTCGTCACAACATCCCAATTTTCTCTATCAGAAGTTCACCAAATAATCCTTGTCTCCTTTCCCATTTCTTCTTAAGTCACCTAAAAATAAGTGGCATCTTGAGCCTTCTGTTTCAAAAATATGCTCAAGCAGCCGGATGTTATTTCTCACCTGTTTCCTCCAAATTTTGTCTGTCACACCACTGAATCCCCTACTTACAGCTGCTGTGAATGCCAAACTTATCTGTGATCCATTGATTCTCCCAATTGGTTCAAAATCCTCTAAAGCCTTCTGAACAATCCTTAGAGAGGTAACTGTTCACTAAATCCCTATTCTCACCCAGTCATTCACCTAGGAATAACTTTGCCAACCTTATTTCTTCCAAGGAATTAAAAAATCCAGATATAAAAATCTTATAGGGTAGGACCCTATGAAAGGAAAGGGACCTTGGGGGGAAAAAAAGAAAAGAACAGACCTTGGGGGCAAAAAAAACCCGAAAAACCTCCAAACTGAGGGTCCTATTTTGTTCGCTTAGTCTCTAAGGAAGAAATTGAATACTAGGGTGCAAGGTGTATATGCTCAAGATGTAGGGGTTTTCCTTCTTTTCCCAGTTTCCCTTCTCTTTCAGTAGCGGGAGAAACAGGCTCCAGGCAATAGCAGCTGTGAGAAGTCATTCCCTTTGTGTCTCACCTTTTAATTTGGTCTCCATCTCAGATTGCCTGATGTACTCCCCACAGCTCACCAGCTGGGCAGCTTTTTCTCTCACCAATTACTTGCACACAACCTGTGGACTCCAGCAGGGAGAGAGGCCAGGGCACTGCCAGCCTGAGAAGCTGTGCTCCTGGATATGCCGGGCACACTCAGCATGCAATCCAGCACAGACACCTGCAGCCTTCCTACCTGTGACCTGTGACCTGTGACCAGTGTCCATGGGGAGCTCTGACTCAGGGTAGACTGTCTTATGTGCTGGAACACAGGGAAGCTGGTAGGTGTTCTCAAAACCTGAGAGATTTCACACCAAAAATAAGATCGACTCTCAAATAGCCCTGGACATTTACAAGACCCAAGAACATTTTCCAGCTGTTTGCCTCAGGGAAAAACATAAGTACCCACCATTCTTCCACACATTTTTTAATTGCCATGGCAGGAGACCCCACCAGGGGACTGGAAGTCTGACTCAGACCACTCCAGCCGTGTTTTCCAGCAGCCCAGCCCAGGGACCGCAATCCCAGGTGCATGGCACAGAGCACTGCCTCAAAGCCAGAGGTACCAGGACCATTTCTAGCTCCATTTCTCACTGTCTGCCAAGTAGCATTGGGTAGGTATCTCCTGTGGAACTGTGTGGAACGGTGTTTTGTGCCAGTGAGGAGAAATAGGGAATTCAGGAGTCGAACAGATAGTGATTGCCTTGCAGGAAAGCCACCACTAACAGAAATTTGTTGGTCTTCCACCTAACACTTCTCCCTCAGGTTCCCGCATACAATTATTATGGATTAAAACTCCATTTTCATACACATCTCAGTAAGAGATTAACTGGAAAAAAGCTTTAATTTCGAGTCTTTATGAATTAAACTTCTACAGAATAGCCATTGTGCTTTAAATCCATGCCAGTCAATTCCACACCAGACAACTCCACAGTAACTTTCACATGGAGAAGCTCCCCACACCTCACTAAGGACCTTTTAGGTCTTTGTTGTATTGCAGCAACAACAGAAATCTGGAAAAAAAGTCTGTTGAAGGGTCCAGATGTGTTGCACATATGGTGATTTGCTACTCAATATCATTGGGTCAGACTTGTTTTTAAATGGAAAGTAGATGCTATTGAAAATATTTTTATTCATCTACAAACTTAGGTCCCATTGATTTGATCAAAAGTTTTCTGCAATGTGTTATTGGCCCAGGATTATGCAATCTCTTCATGCAGGCCAATGCATGGCAATACACATGCCAAGGTGGTAACACCTTGGATTAACAGGTATTTCAACAGCCTCTTTGGAAAGAGCTTTGGTTTTTCAAGTTTTATCAGAATTGTGATGCAAATAAACCCTTATAATGTCATTGACTACATTGTAGTATAACAGCTGGCAACATTTGCATTTTTCTCAAGTTTATCTCCACAGAAGTGACAAGAAGTGGTTTTTCCACATCATAATGCTACTAGAGAATTGTTTTAAAATGGCTAAGATAATGTCACAGGAATATTCATTAATATGACAAAATTTCTTTTAAAGTTGTCATAAAGCCTCTTTCTTAAAAATTGAATAATAACACCTGCCAAATGCATGTCTTGCTTCAACAGAATACCTAACTACTACTTGTTACTTAAAACAATATGCCTGTAGACACTTTCAGAAGATCCTGTAAGCATCAGTTGGGTATTCATAAATTAGTTCATATGTGGTATTTTGAGCACACAAGAACTGTTGCACACATGTTACTGTAATCTCCTGAATTTGATTTTCCACACTTAGAATAACCTTAATGAATGACCATGTCAGCCCAGCTAAAAAATTAATTGTATTAAGGAAGAATGTTTTCTAAATACAATAGTTATTCCACTTTGAAATGCAATTCCCTTTCAACATAATCAACTTTTCAAATGGATTCTCATGTGGAACTACTCAGGAATAGCTAATTTCTTGTGTTATCAAGCACTAATGAAGCTTCACATCTCCTATACTATGCACAAAGTATTATCACCTTTGTACAGACAACAAATTTGAAGCAAAATATCAAGGAAAAATAAAGTTATTGACATGACTTGAATTAAGACCGCCAGACACTCTTGCATACACACACTTAGCATTAACTAACCCACTTCTCTCCCTTATAGTTTATAACCTATCACAGGCATTGAAACAAGTAACATGATCTCGTGATTAAAATGAAAATGTTCTCTATCTGTAGAAAATTGTCATATGGCTAGATCAAAATAAATCCTACCACATTTATTTTTTGGTGTTTCATAACTAAAAAGGGTTTTCTATTTTAAATAGTTGTTTCTTTTAGGAAGAAAATTTGACAAAGCATAAAGATTCTGATCTGGATAGGCAATCCCAGACACATACATTTCTGAGACAACAAACCAATAATGCCTGCTAGCATATGTAGTTACATATTCTTATTGCTTAAAAAAGTAATGATGTCATAATCATGTTGCATAGTTTGAATATATTCTCACATGTGCTTGTTCCCTTGGAACAATAGTTCATGTCTCCTTTTGGATAACCTATCGACATACACTGAGTATTCATAAATGATTAAAAACCATTTTGCTAATACTTTCCGCATAGAAGTCTGCAGTAGTATTTAAAGGAATAAAACCACACTTACATATTAGAGTTTAACTTAAGTCAATGAATTTTAGAATAAACTATTTACTTTAAACAAATAATGTTATTAGAATAAAACATTTTTACATAATAATTTCTCACGAGGATTGACAATTTAATATCCATTTTCTTCTCATAACTGAACAAATCCCTAATCAAATTCAGTAAATTATCACAAGTTTCTTAAACCTCACTGGCATTAAAATAGTTCTTCTGCTTTTAGGTACCATTAAATGTAGCTCTGTGTGTCCTCTTTCTTCAATTACTCTGACAATTATTCAGTGTACTTGAGCAAGATCAACAGCTCCCTCGTAGTGGACGCTCCAGCAGTTTGATTGGCACCATGCAGGACTCCAGCTGCTAAACCTTAAATTCTTTAAAGCAGTGAATAAGAAACTAAATTTGCATAATAAATTCTTTTATGTTCATTGAGATTGCTCATATCATTATGGAATTTGATGGGTGAATAAGGAGTCAAAAATCTGGCCATGAGAAAAGAAGCCTCATTAAGGCTTATTTCTCCTTTCTGAAAAGAGAATGGATGTGAAAGCATAATGAAGTATATCTGTAAATTGTGGAGCAGCAGCACATACGCATGAACAAAGAGTAACTTCCCTATCTGTACAAGCTGCAAGATGCTTGCACATACTTGAGAAGGAATTCTTTGCAGTTCATCTCGCACAGAAGATGGAAGTGATGCCCATTCTTGTCTTGAAATTGTATTATTAAACATATAGTAAATATTACATAAAATGTGAATGGAGTTCCTGATTATATAATTATATCTTGTTTCCTTTAGCAACTGAAGGGTTGAAGGTACTCTTTGACCCCAGCTATTAGTGGTCTAACCTTTCCACTCTGAAGACATGAATTCAAGTCATGCTAAGAGTAGGTTTTGTCCCCGTGCCCAAGGACACAGTTTGGCATGCATATTTATAAAACTTGTTTAGAGCTGGACAAGGTACGCGAGCCTTGCTCTCAGGAAGTCCATGACAGCTCTCCTTTTGGCTTCCACCAGCCAGGCTTTCCCCTAAGGCCAAGAATATAAAAGTGTCACAAGAGATCTGCCTAAACTTTAGTTTCCTCTTTGGCTCTTTCACTTCTTGGCAACACTTCAATATTTCTTGGCCAGCTTTCCAAAATTCTGGCAAAGAGAAGACAAAAAAAACAAAACAAAAAACCAAAACTTTGTCTTGCCTCTTGGCTATTTCAGGATCTTGTTTTTCCTTTAAGTTGCATCTGATTTGATCTACTCTTTCTTGCACCAGCCAGAACAGTCCCTCTGGGACATTCTCCTGACTCAAGAGCCCAGAAAATTTTGGACTCCTTTCCTTTCTGATCTGGCAAATCTCTATACAAAAGGGCCAGCAGTAACTGGCTTACATCCAGTAATACGATAGTTATTTGTTTCCATAAACAGTTGTTATTTTCTTTTACAAAATTTTCTCAAACTTCTGAAGACTTTACTTGATTTACTTATACACATGGGGTTTGTTTTTTATTAGACCCTCCCTTTTAACTGAAATCTCCTTTTATAGCATGTTTTCTGCTTGTGTCACTTGCTGTCCTTTAGATGTATTGAACTTTATTATGGTGTTTAGTTACAGCTGCAATTTGAATGAGCTTTCTGGTGAATTACTTCAGACTAAGCAAGGATAGCCTCTGGTGCCATTCTCTGCAATCATCCATTTTAAGAAGCAACCACTTAAAGTGTCAAGAAATAGTTTTCACAAGCACTATACCTTTGTATGTGTTACAAGTGGGTAGCAGAAGTCCCCTGTTATCAGCCTTGTTAGATTTTTGTAGCCTCACTGATCACACTTACTGCTGCGCACCAGAATTCTTCTCCCAGACCCCTTTTTTTTTGTCCAGAGGCTGGTAGTAATGCCTCGCCAGCAAAGACTATCACATCTTGATATTCTAGTCACATAGATTACACTTTTATAAGATAAGGGAAATAAAATGGAGGGGGAAAAATCATTGAGGAAAGAGATTCCCATGACTCGGATAAATTTAGCAATGTAACTAGATCTGTACTATCAGCAACAGTAGCAGAGCATCAGGTACCAAACAGGGAGCAGTTACAGCTGAGCAGACATTCAGTCGTGCTCACCCAGGGCTGACATGCTCTTTGGAGTGGGACACAGCTGGAGAGAAGGAGACTAGAGCAGAGGTTTGGCAACATAAGCTCGGCCAGAAACATTTATTTTTATTCTTAGCCTTATTCTTATGATGCTTGTACCCTAGAATAGGTCCGACAGAAAGAAAGCAAGAACTTACGCAATTTTTTTAAAGAAGATGGTACATTTTTCTAAGAGGCAGAAAACATTTCAAAGAGACAGGACAAAAGAGGTGACAGCCAGCCATCAATTTATGCAAATTTAAGGGCTAATTTCAAATTAGTGAGGTATAAAAACTAATTTTATGTTAGATCATGCATGAAAAATCAGACCAATCATGTATGTCAATATTATGCTTAGATGAGATATAAAAAAAAAGAAGCTAAAAATAATGCAAATCATTACTAACTGATGAGCCTAGCACACAGGTGTGAAAAAATATATAAAGAAGACATATTTTTGTGGGAGAAATTCTTATTTATATATGGTTGGTGTAATTCAAGGAGAAAGAATTTCATTTAAGGCTTTTTGAAATAAACAGAATTGTAAGTGGATATGTATGAGACTGATGGAATGCCTGATCTACAGCTGGCAGTGAATTTTCTCTTCCTGAAGAATTTAACATTCCAAACCCAGTAACCATCCTGGAAAATGGAGAGTCTGTTTGTTATTTGCTTACTTCCACCAGCATTAATTCTATTCAATTTGTTCTTAAATAGTGTCAGTGCTATTTTCTTCTTTTTTTCATGGGAAACTACAAGGATTCCTCTTCTCTTCCTCTTAAAAGCGGATTTGTATTGACAGGCACACATCACACTCTGAACTAGGTTTCATTCCCTGAAGGATTTGGTTCTATGGTCTACAAGAAGTACTAATGACTGAAGGGGAATTCTCTGCTGCCAGTAGATTCTCCTATCTCCACACAAAGCTGATTCTGTTTCCGGACTCAGTGAAAGGTGCAGTGCTGTGTGATCTCAAATTGTCTTCATCACAGGACGCAGCCAGTGGCAATACACTGCTGAAACAGCACAGAATTTCAGAGAGAAAAGTCCACCCTTGCAGAGCATGCGGTTGGTGTGATTTGTATTAAAGACAAGAACAGAACTCTGCATAAATAATTTAAATGCAGCAACTACTGTAGCAACCACACGGAATATAAATTGCTAATTTCAGAGACTAAATCCCCTGATTTCAATATCAAACCATTAAGAGGCTATATTTGTCAGACCACAGCCTGCGCTTACATGGCACAGCTTGGAGAAACTAACAGCACTTCCGTATTCAAATGGTAATTACAAGAACTAGAAAACCAACCACTCCTTAAACCTTTAGTTATAAATGTTCACTTTTCTCATAAATGAATAAAAAAGCACCCTTTTTTAAAGAGCACATTTGAAGTGCCTGTACAGTTATATGGAACCATTTTGCATGCATGCTTCAAAACGTCCCTCCACTCTCTGCCAAATCCATTCCTTTGAGCAGACAGGTCATGGCAATTTACAAGAGTTCACTTCCCCTGGAGAGGTTTTTCCTGCCTGCTCACAGGCACTGCAGATTGTGCACCCTCACATACATCTGACGAAGTAAGGAAAGCCATGACATAGAAAAAACAAAACCACTGGATACTAGAGGTGTAATGAAAATAAACTACACACATCTGGAAGTCCAAAGTCATGCATCATTTGAAAAATGCTAAGTAATCCTGAAAATTGCAGATGCCAATGACAGTCTCAGCCTCTTTCTTTTGTTATGTAAAATAGCTTTTGGGGTGTTTTTAAGATTAATTCCTTTCAAAGCAAGACTTCTAAAAACAAACTCTCTACTCAGCTTTTTATCCTTAGGTGAAAAATGCCCGGCAATTTTCAGCCAAATTCAGCAGAACTAGCTCAATTAGCTGCATTGCCCATCATCTCATCCATTCCGGTTTGTTTGGGGGGTTTTAATGCCAGTTAGGAGAACTCATAATGTCCCACCAAGACATCCTTTCAATACCAACCTTTTACATACCCCACTGATTTTCTTTGGAAAAGATTTTTCATCTGAATTCTGGTCCTACCTACATTGGACATGGCCTGTATGGAACAAAATAAAAGAGAAAAATTCCATCTTTATGTAATATTACTTCCACTTGAAAACTGCTCCCTTTTAAGACTCTGGAAGAGATGGTTTTGTCATTCAGACATATGAGAATGCTGAGAAAGACTTTTCTTGGATCTAATTCATTCTATCCTTCACAGGAAATCCAAGTGTCTTCACGTACTTGCATTTAGCATCAAGAATGAAATGCAGAAATATTTTATATCCTCAGTAGACACAGCTTTTACTCTGAATCTTATCATTTTATAGCAACTTTTTTAAGAGACTTCTTCATCGATAAGACTTCCACAGATGATTATGCAACTCTTTGTAAATAAGAAGCCCTTGAATATCTTACTCCTGAATACTTCTGAAGACAACTTAGCAAGGACCAAAATTTGTGAATGTTCACAAAAATCGTGGCCCTGATTGCTTTCTTTTTTGAAAAAAAGACAATAGTTCTGGCCACTTAAAATTCACCTAAAAATTGTTTGGGTTTGTGGTTTTGTTTTGCTTTGCTTTGATTTTTCCCTAAATAATCTGATTTTTTTGATCCAGAAAACCCAAATGCTTTTGCATCTTTATATACGTTTGACACTTGGCACTGTGAGATGGGCGGCACCATTGACACTGACTTGAGGAATCATGAGCACTAGCTAGTGACAAAGCACTCAGTTAAAAAACTGCTTCTCCACAATGGTCTGTGGAAAATATGGATAGCTGTAGCAGAACAACATATTACATGGGAAGACATAATCTTTACCAGTTTGAGCAGTTTCATAGGTTTGGATAGGGTCTCTGTTGTGCTACTTATTATACATATTCCACTGTCCCTGATCAGGGAAATATTTTTTGGACCCTAGAAACTATTAAAATTATTTTCCAGCTTGCAAATTAAGTCATCAAAAATAGAAGTGTCCCTTATACATATATATGACATTCCAGAGAACACTTACAAGGAGCAGCTCTTCTTAATGGTAGAGCGGGTATAGACTGTTTACACTGGTGGAAGTCATCATCTTTTATAGAATGGTAAACATTCCTTGACCACACTGGCTCTTGTGTCTGAAAGCTAATAATGTGTGCAACTTCCCTCTATCCCAAATGTATTTTTTCCCTTTACAGCTTTACAATATTTTTATACTCTTTTAAATCTTTCTGTCTCTAAACCAGCTGAAGAGAAGATAGAATGATGAAAAAGATCCTCTGCTGAGAAAAATCCCAAACCAAAACAGAAAATGCCACTGTCTTAAAAAACAGCTTCTGTTATATCCATTTGCACTGGCTGTTCCTTTATGCATGTCTAGAGCCTACACTTCATGTCTTTTTAACTGTCTTCATTACTAATCCGTGGTTTTAACTACATTTAAAACTACTAGTCTTTCAAGTCAAAATAAGTAAAGCTGATATTTATCCCAATGATGGGAATTCCATAGTTACTCCAAAGCTATATTCTTCTTTTTTCTACATTTTTTCTTGCCTCATCTTTCTTTTTATTTCTGTAAAGAGATATGTAGGGTAAACAGAATAAAGATTTCTGTGCCGTCATATTAAAGACAACTGCAAGCGGTCATTCATGAGTACTAAATTCTTGGAAAATCAGATCTATATTCATATATTTTTATTGCTCTGCAGCTAAAATTCAGTCTGTCAGTTTTACTGCCTGTTAATAGGAAAAGATAAAAAAAAGAAAATGCAAAAAAATACATCATTTGCTCTTGGCAAATGTTTTAGCATATTTTAAGAATATGAGTTGATATTTCTTTTTTGATTACTTAAAGTAATGAAAACAGATGAAATATTAACTCTAAAAAAACTTATACAGTAGGTTTTTCACTGTCTCCAAACCCCTCAAAAAAAAGCCAAATTCTTAGGTGAAGAAGTCTATAAACTGTAAAAGTGACTGGAGGAGAGATAAATAAAAGTAGGATCCTATTGCTATAGATGCTGCTTCCAAAATTTATTTCCATGGGGAGATGAGTGAGATAAGGAAGAGAAGATAGTGGACAAGGCAAAAAAATGCATAAGAAGAAGATCCAAAATGACGATGTCATAATGAACATGTCATAGTTTATCCAGACGTGGCAACTCAGCCCCACACAGCCATTCATTCACACTCCACCCTGGTGGGATGGGGAAGAGAATCAGAAGGGTGAGAGTGAGAAAACACAAGGGTTGAGGTAAAGACAATCCAATAGATAAAGCAAAAGCCATGTGGGCAAGCAAAGGTAAGCAAGGAATTCACTTACTACTTCCCATGGGCAGGCAGTTGTTCAGCCATCTCCAGGAAAGCAGGACTCCATCCTGTGTAACGGTGACTTGGGAACACAAATGCCATCACTTCAAACACACCCCCACTCCCTCCTTCTTCCCCCAGCTTTATGTACTGAGTATGATGCCATGTGGTCTGAAATATCCCCTTGGTCTCTTTGGGGCAGCTGTCCTGGCTGTGCCCCCTCCCAGCTCCTTGTGCACCCCCAGCCCCCTCCCTGGTGGGGCGGTGTGAGGGGCAGAAAAGGCCTTGATGCTGTGTGAGCACTGCTCAGTGATAGCTGAAACATCCCTGGGACATCAACACTGTTTCCAGCACAAACCCAAAACACGGCACTATTCTACCTACCGTGAAGCAAATTACCCTAGCCAAAACCAGCACAAGCAGCCATCAAAGCATGGGTTGTTATGGAGTCAATTTTTTGCATTTTGGAAAAAGAGACAACAACAAAAGAATCATGGCTAATATAGAGCATAAAATATATATTAACCAGTCCTTTTTTAACATTTAACCACTTGGAAAACTGGTCTTTAATGCATAAAAGTTCTTAACTATTTTAGTTGCGGTTAGTATATTTCAGGGAACTGCAGTCTTTTTTTCGTAAAAGCAGCATCAGCACCAAATCACTTGCATCTCCCTGCTCTGCACCAACTACATTGTTTTACAGAGTTACTATCTCTTTAGCAATACAATAAACACTGTTCGGAACCTGCCTAAATTAAATAGTTAGAAATTAAATAAACAGCAAATATTCAGCTTTCATCCTTCCTGTGGGTGCTATTTTTGTGAACTAGGTAATACATTGCTTGGAATTGAATATGTTGCATGCATCTATCATTTTTGAGAACCCACATTTATTAATCTCAAAACACAGAAACAGACTGAAAAAAACCTTTGACATTTAAAATGGTTGTGGATATTTGTGGGGATTTTTCCTGTGGAATACTCAAGGAATTTTAGATGTGCCCCCACCAATCTCCTTTGCAATGTTTAGCAACACAAAATAAATCTCCAGCACAAGGCTCAGTAACCCAGTACCTACGGTAAGCATGGAAACAGAAGCAAAGGGGTGCTAAAAATGAGCATTATCTTCTACTCTGTACAAGGGCCACAACAGTGAAATTCTGATAACTGATATAAGAACTGAAAAGCAGAGTACTTCTCTGGAACAGCAGACTACTTTCTCAATGGTCTTGGATTTGCTCACGAAGGAATTTCCTTCACTTTTCTGTTCTCCAAAATAAACTTTTCTCAATTGAAGCACATATCATATACCAAAGACAGTAAACTAAGACCCCTATATGGTAAATAGAAGGTAATCATCCCACTACTTTAAGTAACAGAGAAACCTATAGCAGGCTTTTACTCTTCCAAAAAGCCTGTGGAGAATGACTTCTTTGTTTTACCACAAATATTAAATAGCACAAAAATTCCCCATATTATTGATAGGAAGAGTGTTTAGATGCTGATGTCTTCAGTACAGTCTTCCTTCCTGATGAGAAGAAATCCCTAAAGCTCCTTTTATTCCTTACCTTCAAAAAAGTGTTAAAGTGCCTTTGACACTTAAAGGCACTTAGAGAAAGCAGTTTCTATATGACAAATTGTGGCAGACCAATATAATCTGCTACATTTGACATGAGTAAAAATAAAAATCTGGATGCTGATGTAAGAAGTTTCTAATTGTCAGGTTTGGTAGACCGAACTTACAGTAGATATTTATCACATCATTGCTTTGATTGACAGAAATGTAGATCTTTGTGCAGATGAGCATATAGTGCACTTCCTGCACTTGGTTTCATTTCAAAACCTTAGGCAATAACTGATGAACATGTAGCAGAATCTAACTTCTCACAAGATTTTATAG
This sequence comes from Dicrurus megarhynchus, assembly GCA_013399195.1. NCBI lineage: Eukaryota > Metazoa > Chordata > Aves > Passeriformes > Dicruridae > Dicrurus > Dicrurus megarhynchus. The sequence continues at coordinate 784,078 of VXAD01010008.1, read as the reverse complement.
AAATATTCACACTTATTATTAAGCTTCAAATACTTTTTTTGGCACACAAACACACTAACAAATTTTGGTCACTCAGACTCTTTCTGTAATGTGGATTCTGAATGTGACAGAATTGACAGAATTAACGTCTCCTCCCTGCAACTAAAATGCGTAAATTATCTAGAACATATTAGTTCAATTCAGTTAAGGGGCAAGAAAAATGTTAACAGAAAAACAGAGGGAGACAAGGTATGAGTGACCAGAGTATAATCGTCTCCATGTGTTTTTCAAGAGTTTGCATGGAACAATAGTTTCTGGTTTGTATGATGGAAGCAATAAAATTAAGGTGAATAAGTTAAAAGTACATAGATGTGATGTGATCTGATGTAGAAGCCATACATTAAACGAAATTGAAGAGTACTGATGTCACTTCTGGTGTCATAATGTTAGTTATGTTAACACTAGTTCTTGCAATACAAATACAGCGGGGCATGTAATACAAATTAAAGCAATCGGGGTTCTGAATAGAATTCATCAGGCCAATGCAAGGTGATAAAATAACCAGCCAACATGAAATTATCAACACACAGTGTACTTTGTAGGCACGGTGTAAAAAGAACCTATATTAGTAAAGACAAAATGTTGTCTCAAATTGTCTCAAATTTTCTCTTTGGCCCAGACTACCAGGTCAAAGCAGTACAGTTTATGGCTGTGTTGCCTACACAGGCTGTTTCATGCTAGATTACTTTGAGTTGAATCAAAATTTTCTTCTTAACTGATAAATTCTGACAAACAATGATGTGTTTCAGTGCTTTGACTCTACTCACAGCACATTTATCACAGCAGAGAAGACTGACTGAAGAATTCCAATCAAACGCCTGCCTGCTTTCTATGCTGAGTGAAAATCTAAAGTTGCAGTTATTTACCCAGCATTTTTGTGGCAAGCTTGTAAGATCAGCCAGGAAAGATGATAAGTGTGCAGCTGAACATGTCCACTGTCAGCTTAGTGGCATGGAAGAATGTACTTCCTTTGCTTCTGCTGGACTGTAGTATGCACACATGGGTTGTTTTGACTGCTGCTGCTCTCTTGAGACTTGCCTAACAGGATTTGTAGTGCCACTGTTTCTATGTACATTTAATTCTCATTTAATTATTATTTTGCAAGTTATTTCTTACAAAAATAAACCAAAAATTATTTTTCTATTATTATTATTATTGTAAACTTCACCACCACAACCCTAGGGCCATAAAAGAAGGTCTTACTTACAGGACTTACATAGCAGCAGCTGCTGTATCCAAAGTTTTCTCTCCCATGATATTCCCGGGTCACTTAGCATCTCTCCTTCTGCTATTTTTATCTCTTCTGAGACCAGCCTGAAATTGTGGTGATTGCTGATATTTTTCATGTGCTTTTCAGTATTTTTCCACATATTTCAATATACAATTGTTTTTCCTCTCTCCTTCTATCTCCCTTCCTCTCTCTCTTCACCACCACCACCACCACTGACCTCGCTTAGTATTTCTTCATGTAGATGAAAATATAATAAAGGCAATATATAAATTATATCTTTAGAATCCCCAGAAGGGCATTCAAAGTGTAAACAAATGTTGTTTTCCACTCTGCTCAAATAAACTTTTCATAGTAGAAATAGATAATTTCTTTTCCCAGAGAAGTATTGATTTAAGCTGAAATAAGTTACAAAAGTATTGGAAAAAAAAAGGAGTACAATCTGGCTGCACAAATAGATGTACTCCTTGCACAGCTGAAAACTTATTAAAGTATATTTAACTCTTTGTCATCCACAAAGTTTTGTGACTTGCGAAGCAAAGCAATTTTGAAATAAATGACTAATGATTCTCTCTTTCCTGAAAATGTTCTCCTTTCTGCCCTACTATAACCATTTTTTTGGACACTTTTAAAAGGTTTCATTCTAGTAATACACTGAAAGCTCTGATTTAGAAGTTTAGTCCAGCATACTTCCACTCAGACCTGGACTTCGGACAGATAAAAACCAGAATCGGATTTGCTTGTTATAAGACTAAGGAAAGATTTCAGAAATTCCTGATCTGCACTAAATCCCTATTTTTCCCCACCTATAAATAGCAGACTGCCTTGTATGGAATCCAGGCTCTGATGATTGGTCTTAATTCAGTCATCCAAATTAATTTGTTTGAACTGTCCCTCTTTCCATAAATAATTAAATCTTCTTTGGACTGCAAAGAATAAGACTAAAGGAGGATTTTAATCAAGGTCTCCCACATCCTGCCTAATCACTGGGCTTTTCAGGAATTTTCCTTGAAAAGAAACTACAGACAGATTTTTTTTTTCTTCAAACATACAAATCCAGTAAAAATAATAATTTTGACAACTTATCAATTTTTTTGAGAGAAAGCAGCTGCTCAAAGATTCCTGCCCAGTTTTTCTCAGAAAGGTAACATCATTCAACATCCAACTGTTTCTCAGTCCTAGGTGCTGTCTCAAGCTGTACTGTGGGACCAGCGGCCACTTGTCAGGTCAGAACCCACCACTGGTAGCAGCCCCAGTCTGAGAACATCTGCCCAGTGGGGAAGCCTCAGGGATGTAAACAAGTAACATATTGGTCTGGATTTAGCAAGATTCTTTATTTTACCCAAGAAGCAACTCATTTGGGTCGGAAAGTTTGCTCGCTTTTCCTTTTCGCTATTAGTTTTTAAATAAATACAGGGTCATCTACCCTTGACATACAATTTTGAAGCAGCAATTGATTCTGAAGCAAACAGCAAAACAATTTTTACACTGACAAAATGAAGCATTGTTCTTTATGATTTTTCAGGTTTTTTCCTTGTTTTTTATGAATATTTTTCATCAGATTAAGAATAAATTCTCAAGGATTTTTCCTTTGATTGCTATCTACTTAGTCACAAATCTAGCAGAGTACCTGCATATGGGTAAATACAATAGCTGTTGGATTTTATTGTCCAAAAGTATTATTCAAGACTGCTGATGATATGAAAAGAGTCCAGCCATTTGAAAGAAAACCTGTGGCTATTTCTTTTTCCCCTTGAAAGAAACACATCCCAAATGTGACAAGGCTGTAGCTTTTAAATTTCCTTAAACTTAGCCCATTTTCCACTGTTCTGTGTAGGACCTGACACTGACAGTCTAGCATTATTCCACTAAACCGTCTCCTGGGAACCCTGAAGTGTCTTCTGTGATAACCTCTGAGATGGGATAGGAGGTTTTTATTTTATTTCACTTCACATAAGTTACTTTTTGCTGAACAAGGTGTTTTTTTAAGAGCTCTAGTTTTATGGGCACAATCCTGCACCTGCAATCATTGTAAGTATCAATTAAATTTACACATTTTCAATGCTCCGTTATACATACAAATGCTGACATTTGCCCTTACAATTAGGTTGTAATCACAGAGCAACACGCTGGCTCACACTCACTTTAGCAATTGACACCACAGCAGCTTTAAAATGTCTTATTCCCAGCTAGAACCTCTCATTCCTCACAGCCTTCTAACAAGCACAGGGAGGCAATTGACCCTCTTTTTATACTGCAAGAATTAATACCTCCTAATTGTCTGAATTTTTTCATCACATTGTACACCTCAAACAATAACTGAACTTATGCAACGCTTTTTTTGGCCTGCATTTGAGTTACAGATGTGGAACTACGTATAAAGGACCCATTTGGGATTAATCTCAGCTGGCCTTGCTCCTTAAAATGCTTGTTCACTGAATGATTACTTGTTCAGGGAACATCCCTTCAGAAGCTGTAACTCCAGTTCTGTGTACCTCCATACTGTGAACACCTCACCCAACCTGGCAGTGCCATTTTCAACATTCACTAATCAGTAACAGGTTAACATTTCTGGTGAAAGCAGAGCTGAAATAACAAGTTTATACCTATATATACAGAGAGAGAGTCTTCAGTCACACCTGATACAAAGTGTATTAATTCCTAAATGTGAACCATAATTATATTAGGCACCCAGTAGAATTGAATTTAATGTGATTTAATTGAATCATTTTAAATTTTCAGGCCAAAGATTCTCTGGAAAGGGTTGTCTCATTCAGCAATTAGATTAGCTGTTTCACTCATTTTACACCCATTAAAATGCACATTCATTATCTAAGAAATCAGAGTACGATACTAAAAATACATTTGACTCTTACCTGTGCTTTTACTCATTTGTGGTTCAGTTGCATTTATGACAGATAGTTGCATAATTTCTAAATATTTGGTAGTCATGCTACAAAATTAAAAATTATTGTGAGATGTACAAAGAAACAACTTAAAGGAAAAAAATTATAACAGTATAGTTATATGGGGTGGGGAGAGAGCAGGATGGACACCATCCATGCAGTATTGTTTGCTACACATTAAAACAGCTGTAGTTTGAAATCACATACTAAAGAAAAACCATTATATTTTCTATGTAAATTGTATATCTAATTCATTGGGAAAACAGGAGGGAGACTGTTGTGGCTTTTATCACAGTCCTGCAGAGAGATGACAATGAACAACAGGAGGAAATTCAGATATATTTCAGCAATAAAAGAGGAAAGGATAAGCTGCTACATAAAAAAAAAAAAATGAAACCTCTCTTACACTAAAGTTATTTCTCATTTAATCTCATTACTGTGGACTGTAAAATGTATAAGACATCTGAAATTCTGTGCTCCAGTCAGACTGGCCTCCTGAATCTGGGAATTTATGAGACTGCAGAGGAGTTATATTTTCTTTGAAGGGCTGTTTTCATCATTCCAAACTGTAAATTCTCAAAAACATACCAATATTCAGGAGTTATAAAGGGAAAACTCTTTTTTTAAAACTAATTTATAGTGAGATTATGTTTTTTCTGTGTTCCACAACTGTGTATTCTCTCTTAGTTACTCCTTTAAATAAAAAGATGAAAGAAAGGAAGAAAGGAAGAAAGATAGGAAGGAAGGAAGGAAGGAAGGAAGGAAGGAAGGAAGGAAGGAAGGACCCATAACGCTCACAAGTTCCAATAATTTTCAAGTCAGGGATATAGGGATCTAGATGGGGTTCCTGTGTATGCAGTAACTCTCAAATTTTATTTCCTCTGAAGTAAATAAATAAATATATTAAAGAAACAAGTGTTTAAGTAGAAGATTGTCTTAGGGAGATGGGGAGAGAAAAAGAAGAGAAAAGGAGCCAGCTGGAGGTGATGGGGAAAAAAATTGTTTTCATCCCATGGGAAAAAAAAAGTTTTTAAATTAAGTGCTAAGGGATGATAGGGTGGATGGAAAACATAATTACATTTACAGGAATAAGCTGGGCTAAAAATTTAAATTATATAGTAATATTTGCTTTTCTCTGTTTTTTCCCTCAGATTTTGCAGTCAACAACAGCCAGTGGCTTCATATAGTGTTCATTATATTTACAAGATAGATTGTATGCAGAAACTGCATGTACCACACAGGTGTTCTAGTCATTCATGGGATTGTGGTGCCTGGCCAGAAGAGCAGACCAAAGAAATGGTTAAGTAAACAAAAATCCAATCATTGTTGTTTAAATTTTCAACTTATACATGTGTTTCTGTTGTTTACTTATTTAAAACCTCTGTCTGTACTTCTCCGGAAAACATTACACCTGCCTGGGCCTACAGCACTGTTTTGTAAGAAATTTGTACTTGTCCTTAATTAAGTTTTAGGGATAATTCTCAGCAGTGGTAGGAGATGACAAGATCCATCCTCACCTGAACCTTAAGCCCTCTGAACCTCTAAGGATCAATTCCCTGTTGTGATGAGCATGGTGCAGAGGTGCAGAAGGGCAGCCTGGATGTTACAACAACCCATGCTGGGTGTGTTGAGGAAGCCCCACTGGGCAAAGAAAGGGGTTAGAGCTGTTGATGGGCTGTATGTCTTGGATAAACAACAGGAAAAGTTACTATCTATCATCGATGCTGCTGACTTAAAACATTCAAATTACCATGAAGAAAAAAAAAATGGAAGAAATGTACATGGGGATCCAGGCTCCTGCTCAAAAAGAAAAAAAAAAAAACAACCCAAAACCAAACCACACAAAACGAATGTTCTTTGGCAACTTCACTTTAGATCTGATATTCATAGAATCACACAATCATAGAATTTCTTGGGTTTGAAGGGACATTAAAGATCATCTCATTACACTCATTTGTCATGGGCAGGGACACCTTCCTCTAGACCAGATTGCTCAAAGCCCCATCCAACCTGGCCTTGAACACATTCAGGGATGAGGAATCCAGAGCTTCTGTAGGCAACCTGTTTCAGTGCCTCACCACGCTCACAGTAATGAATTTCTTCCTAATATCTAATCTAAACCTACTCTCTTTCAGTTCAAAGCCATTCCCCCTTGTTCTGTCACTACATGCTCTTGTAAAAAGTCCCTCTCCAACTTCCTTGTCAGCCCCTCTAGATACAGGAAGCTGCTCTAAGTGTCCCCAGAGCCTTCCCTTCTCCAGACTGAGCAACCACAGCTCTCAGTCTGTCTTCATGGCAGAGGTGCTCCAGCCTCTGATCATCTTCGTGGCCCTCCTCTGGACTTGCTCCTACAGATACAATACATGTTCCATCTTAAGAGCCTGTAGTTGAGCAGTGTCCAGTCCTGCCGCTGCTCACACAGTTGTCTCCCAAGAAAGGAAACAATTTTAAGGGCTTGGCACCAGCATTGTGTTCTCATCTTCCTTTACCCAAAAAGCATGAGCACCATGAGTTCCTTGAAAGAAAGGGCCCAAGACAGAAATTCAGTCCGTGGCTCAACAATGAGAACAGGAAAGAATTTCCCCACAGCACCATGGAGTGGATGTACACTCACAAAGCACCAGGTGCAGGTTGTTCTGTGCGTTCCCTCACACCACACCATTTCAGGTATTTGTTAGCCTTCCAGTGGATGTGGTGAGTGCTTTGTATGACATGCTGAAGAACTTGACTCTATTGCACTGATTGGTCATTTTTTTCTTCTAGATAGTTTGGCCTGTGCTAGACCTATGCATAACTGCAAATATGCAAGATGATACATAGATATAAAGAGCAAAGAAGAAAAAAAAAAACAACAAAAAAAGGCAAGTTTGTCCAGAGCAAAAAATTCACAAGGAAAAAGCCACATCAGTGAAAAATTGTCCTGGCTTTATAACGTGATAGAAAAATACTGAAGTACAAACTCATCAGTTACTGCATTACATGATTCAGACCTCCAAACTGGTAATACTCTGGGTAATATTAATTAATTTTACTGGAAATAGAATAAAAAGAATAAAGTAGTCAAATAAAGAAATGGTAACTTATTCATGCAAAACCAAAATTCTATAAAACCAAATTGTCCTAAAATATGTAGAAAAGATATTCAAATAAGAAACAATTCTGGATTGTTCAATAATTAGAATACCTTCTCAGTTCCTAATATGAAAGAGAATTTTTAAAACAAACAGACTAGAATGCAATTAAGAAGCATCAATGTGAATGATGTGCCTCCTGTTTTGTTTCATTGCCCACTAAATCAAGCTTAGTACTGTAAGTTGATGGAAGAGAGAAGAGCAGCCTAAAAAGGAGTAACTGGGAGTGCATGACTCATGAATGAGACGTAGATTCCACCGCACTGTGGTCAAATACAGCACTCTGTTGATAAATGGAGATGAATTCCTGGTTTCCTTTTTGTGCCTTTTCTTCAACCTTCTATTCTGTCTGTGGGGCATGGTTTGTTTTTCCTGACAGTTTGAGATTTCTGAGCTACTGCGTTATGGTGCCAACACACACTGTGCACAGTAAGCGAACAAGAAACAATCTGGCTGTTGTTTCTTGCTTTGCAAATAGCAATTTTCTTCCCATTACTGTATTTTAGATCCTAGTACCAGACACCTGCTTTTAGAAAGCTAAATGTTTCTGTCCCAATTTTATGTGTCGATTTAAGGTTACAATTCTGATGAAAAATCAAAATTTTCATCCAGTTAAAATAACAAACTATGCAAATAATCAGAATATGTCACAGTACTACTTCAGCAAACTAGACTGAAAACAATTGCTGTTTCTATTTATTACTGACCTTGGCTTTCTGCAGAATCAGGCTTCCAATTATGAATGAGTTCATCAAGGTGAAGTTCATTCAACTAAATTTAAATCAAGGAGAAATTTAAAAGCAATTTTCATAAATTGTACTTCATTATTATCTAGCATTAAAATAAAAATAATTCAACAAATCTTTTATATTTAACACAGATTATGCAACAAAGTAACAGATTTGCTACTACCACCTGACATCCCCTGGCTATGGTTAACTTGAAGCCAAATTTCCAACAGCAGATTTCAGATCTTTTGCCAGATAGTAATGATATCATGTAAAGAAATGCCTAGACCAAACAGCGCTGTAAATTATATGCCATGTGCAATTAATGATACATTTCATTTAGTTTTAATAGGCTATTTACTGCATGATCTTCTTAGAAATTATCACAGCTCTATTGAAGTCAGCGGAGCCTGCTTATACCAGCTAAATCTCTCCTCCTTACTTTTGGATAATTAATATTCCTTTTTAATATTCAGTAGAAAAATATGTTGTGATATTGAGAGACATAGAGAAAAGCACAGGCAAATAAACATTAGAACTGCATTGGGACTTTCCAAGAGATGTTGAAAGCCAACACTTGTGTAGAAAAATAAAAGCAGAAATCTCATCATAATTGATTTACAAGATATTCTGGCTACTTTATTTCAAGATCTTTAAATTAACTCCCAAAGAAGAGGGGAAGAAGGAAAGAAGTAGTACTGAAAATGAGCCCTGCATAAAAGTAACCATCAATCACACATGTGAGGTAAGATGACTAATTACCTAGTCTAGAGATTATTGAAGATCAGACTGATTCTGCAATAATGACCATTCTTAAACACTGGATTACATAAAATAATCCAGAATCATTCCCTTTAATTTCTTGTACTTTTGTCTCTTCAAGAATGTGACAACTTCATTCGTAAATACTCTAATGAAGAACATCAGCTGCTCACATACATCAGTATTCATTTCTCAGTGTTGTTACTGAAGTAATATGTTCTTTCTCTTCTATTCTAACAGACCACTTCACTGTGTTTAAATTTCTGAAAAATACCAGAAGCCATAATGACCTTTACAAAATAATTAAATGTGATAATTCTGGATTATCGCTTAATTAAACCAGAGCTTTGAAACACCCTTTGTGATTCTTTCAACAATTGATTCCAGATAATCTGGGGATAAAACAATAAATCCTTCCTTTTGATTGCTTTCCTTGATCTGTTTTCTGAAAGCAGGTATTAACATTATTTGCCTTCATCATCATCTGTCTGAGCATTTGAACTTAGTTTTATTTATGGGTGTATTCTCATATTTCCAATGGATTGGGCACTTTTTCAAGCTGTTTCTGTCATTCATCAAGGGTTTTCACACAAGCAGTAGCTCCCCACTAGCCATGTGGGGCTTTTCTTGTGTTAAATTCTTTGGTCGGTTCCTGACAACAGTCATATTTTGATGTCTCTATTTCAAAGGTCTGCTATGTAGGCTCATTAGTCTCTGTATTCAGCGTCATAATATCTGAATAGCTACTGTCAATCAGACAAAAAGTAGTGGTAGATTTTGGAAAGGACAGAACATGTTAAGGAAATTGGAACTGAAGTGAAATTTTACTTCACATGATTATTTTAATTGACCTACTTAATTAATGGAAAACCACACAGAATGACTTAAAACCCCTGGAGATCAATATCATCCCTTTTACATTCTGTATTACCTCATTTTGGGAAACTGAAAGTCTGCCATTGAATTTGCCTTACTGGATGTAAAGGTTTTGTAATAATTTGGAAAACAGGATTTATTTAAAACCTTTTCTGAAGAGGCTTACACATGTATTAGTGCTTTATTTCTCTTTCATCCCCATTAATCTCTATGAGGGTTATTCATAAGGGCCAACATTATCCTAACAAGGCCAATCTCTCCCTGTATATTCAATTCAAAAAGGTGGAGGGCCCTTTAGAAGAGCTACGTCAGGTCTATCTTTCCCAATTAAATTGTAGCAAGAGTGTAGGGAGTTTTATATCACCCTCTGCGAATATCCTTCTCCAAAATTTTCCCATGTAAAAATAGCTATAACAATTTCAGGCTGTTTCCTGTAAACTATAAAATAATTACAACTGCCATTTGTCTTTCTTTTCAGATATTTCATGTCATCCAAAATCATATTAACACTGAAACAGCAGTTGATTATTAACAGATATGTTGCAGGGACAAATAAAGTTTCATAATGAGCTGGAATACATTGAGTTATAACAAACCAAGGTCAAGACTAGTAAAGAGGATACATAGAAATTACTGCTCTATCAGCAGTCATAGGTGGAAAGCATTTGTATTACATTTCAATAAAACAGACTTGTCAAAATGGTGCATTAATTTTCTTGCTGGTAAAAGGAAATGGAAATTTTGTTTACATTGATAAAGAATTTATAATACTTATACCTTGAGAGCTCCCATCTTTAAGGGATTCCTTGACTTTAACATAAATGTCTTTATTAAATAATTTGTTAATATGAGAGCAATGTGTGACCCAGTAAAAATCTGTTAAATATGTCTGCATTTAGGTACTTTTCTGATTATTACCATCAGGGAATAAAATGGAGAAATCATCATGTTTCATATTGAATTTCTGCACATGAAATACCTGAAGAGTTTGTGGACTGCTGAGAATAACTAAAACACATGACAGTGTTGTCGATTTTTGTGCAATAGAAGTGTTATGTCACCACTGAAAATCAACCCATGATTTTAATGGTATACTTACCACATTCCTGAAAATATTAAAAGCATTATTTCACACCTATGCTTTATGAGCCATGAATGACACTGAAGAAGGTTCCCAAGTTTGAAGAAAAAATTTTTGAAAGGTGTTTCCAAACCCAAGCCGATTTTTACCACAAAAGGATTTTCACAATTCTATCGTCTTCTCACACACATACACTCATATAATCACAGTAAAATATCAAAAGGATGAGAATTTTTTAACTTCATAAAGTGCCTGCTGATGATAATAAAATAGTCTCAGAGTTTTATACAAAGTAAGTACATATTTTGGGTAACAAGCACAAACTTGCACCTCAACCTCCCAGTTGGAGTATGCAGCAAATCAGACTGTCAAACAGAATCCATCTGCCAAATCAATAGGCAAAATTGTAAAAATTACAGTAATTCCAGTAGCAATTCTCAATGGTTTCTCATATTTTTTTTTTCAAGGGACACTGCTGGTAATAAGCTAAAAATACAGCTAAATCATAAGCTATTCACTATATGACAGGAAAAGGGAACTGCTGTATCTTGGACATAGAAGATGAGAAGACATGATGCTTATCTCTCAACAGTTACATTTTTATGTGTGGAAAGAAATTTTTTTTTTTTTTGTGGTCAAGTACATAAAGTTTAAATTAAAAAGTCAGAATTACACACTCTATCAAGGAAACATTTAACTGAGGCTTATTACAGAACTGCAAACAGTGCCTGTGTTTGTTTAATAGTGATTTTGGTATGTATATAAGTAAAAAAATCAACTCTACCTGTGAAAGTGAGGTTTTCCTTTTTTCTCCTACTTTATAGGGCTAGAATTTGCTACTGGTTCCAATGTTCATTTCCAAGTCTTCTCAAACCATGGACCGGGATTTCTTCTGAATGGTGAAGAGGCACCTGAACACTTCTGTCTCTTCTAATTAGTCTGCAAACTCCTGAGAGAAGAGTTTGTATCTTGTGTGTGTGTGAAGAGTAACAAAGGTACTACTCTTGTTATGTAACAAGTGATGGCATTTCCCCCTCTGTCCCTTTGCATAGCAATGGCCTGGCTTTCACTGCCCCTTCCTTGGGCTAGAGGAAGAAAGCTGATCGAGTCAGGAAACTGAACCAGGACATCTAGAAGGTGGTCAATATGAAGACCTGTTTAGACTGAAGTTGTTTCTCAGCTCAGATTATCCCAAACTGATGGCTGATGACTCCCTTTTTTCTTAAGAGGCCAGATGATTGGTTTGTAAGAGCACAGTCCAATACTACCAAAGTCAATGAGAACACCATAATTTGCTCCAAAAGAATGGAAATTGAACTCAAAGAGAGAAAAGAGTTATTGTGCTGCTTAACTGTTATTTTTCCTACTCCCAAAGAAAATGTTTCTCCTTCAAGGATTAAGAATGTGGGAGGAGAGTGCAAGTCTAGTGTGTCTACAAATTGTGAGGCTTTGAAAAAAAGGAAACACAATGAGCCACAGGAGGTCCACAGCTCAAAGCAGATACCTGGAGATGTAATACACTCAAAGCACTCACCCAGTGAGGCTCAGAAACTCTGCTGCAATTTCAGCTCAAAATGTATGTACGTGTATACGCACATGATTAATGCTCTACTTGACATATCTCATATTATAATCATACTGTGAAGTTCCTCTTGTCTCATCAGCCACCACAAAGAAAGTTGTTGAGCAGTACCCAGACTACCATTTGAAAAGAATTTGAAAAGAATGAGAGTGAATGCAAAAAATGGCACTTGTGCTATTTTCTGACTTCAGATGGTAAGTAAAGTAGTCTGTGCCATCTGCTGAACAATTTGCCTCCACACTGTCTTGTCTGCCACTTGTTTAACTTGTAATGTTATATGTCACTCTGACAGGAGTGCAACATTAACAGGCCCTAACAGGGTATGTCTCTCAATGGGATGACAGCTGACGCCAACTCTGCCTCTGAAATACCGCCAGTTTCAGTTCTATCCTCCAGACTCATTTCTCAAGATTATTAATGATAGTTTGAGACTGAATTTGCAGCACACTGAGTTTAGCGCCTGACAATTATTCCCTGTCCTTTCCAGAAGGGAGGCCTGTGGGTGTTATGACAATATCATTTTATTCTTTTAGTTCACATCTTTTTTCCTCGCTGTTTTTTATCACACTCACTCTGTCATCCTCTCTGCCTTTTTATGTGATTTTTTTTTTTTAACTTTACATTGCCTCCTTATAAAGAAACTTCAAGAGTCTATGCTCAATGTCTTCCTTCTCTGCCATCCCTACTTTTGATGCACGGGCACACTGAGGAATCAGAATCACTGTGGCAGGGTACAGAATTTTTGGACAACGGGTGGCTGCTCCAAGTTATGCCTGCTATTAATCTAGAGCACTAAATTAGAGGCTGAAGCTATGTCATACAATGCTACAACCCCCCAGATACTTCAAACAGAAAACTATCTACGATCACTAGCTGTTTACTAGAACAACTGTCATGGTTGCTAGGTTTATCGCACTTTTGTACGCTCCTATCAGACCTGGGTCTTGTATTAAATTTTATGGGTTTTTTCACAAGTAGAGCCAGAAACAAATGAAATTTTTCGAATAATAACTACTGATCACTTTGCAGGTCCAGCAGCATTTAAAACATTTCATGCTTTCTCTCTTTGAAAATGTGATTTGCGGTCCTGTTAAAATAGAGTATTTTATATAGTAGTTGGAACAAACCATGGGAGCAACTTCATTAAAAAAACAGTTATAGAGAGGTTATTGAAACAAAAGTAGCCCTAGCACTGGTAAGGCTTATGAGCTCCAGAGTGGCAATGCATTAACATGTCTTTATGGTTTCCAGGCCAGAGCTGGCTTCCATTCAGACAGCTCAGTGTGCAAGCAGATCAAACGCGTGACTGTCTGCACCCGTCTGTGCAGACAAAGCCTCGGCTGCTTTCTCTGGCTCATCCTGCTCAGGCTGGTTTTGATGCTCCGCAAAGAAAACACACTAAAGCCATTAAAAGTATTTATGTATGCTCTCCTAAGGCCCCAAAAGCTAAGTGCTGGTGGTCAGCAGGGCTGCCATCTCTTTTCTTGTGGAAAAGACTCTGCTAAGTAATCAGACCATAAGCTGAATGCTCATTGGATTACATAGCACACACAAGCAAGAAATTACCAGTGACTGATAAAGGCTCAATATTAGCTCTACTAAAGAACATGCCATCTTACTGAATTTCACTTACAAATGGAATTAACTACACTTTTTAACTCACTGCATGTACAGACCATCACAGTTGAGGCTTGATCTGGAAGCAGTAGTCAGAACTGAGTGTGTCATAAATCAGCCCCATGATGAGACATGCTTCCTAATAAAAGCAGTGCATTTTTTCCAGTTCCCAAATTGCAGAAAAATTCAATGATCTTTATTTTATCAAGAAGGCTCATCACCACATGCTGCTATCACACCATGACTGAACAGAAACAAAATTGTCCTGTTGTGGAATCATGATCTCTTACAGAAAGGTTTACTAATGCTAGACATGCTTCTTCATCTAAGAACCATAGAAAAAAATTAGAAAAGAGTTATCCTTGGCTTTCTCCAGTGGAAAGAGTCAAGTTTCAGGTCAGATTAGCCAATATTCGTAAGTTTTCAGATTTCTATATCTAGCATGTAAAATGTTTACATAAACCCTTTGACAAAAATTATGGTATACGGTTTTGCTTGTCTGGCACAACAGAGGACTTCAAAGCAAGGATAAATCTTGCCCAACCATTAGATAACATTTTTACACAGCCTGTTCTGGAATTCTTTTATAGAGTTCCATACGAGCTAAGGTCCAAAGCCCTCAGTGGCTTCCACTCAGAGTATAAGATGCTATTTTACATCTTTTTGGCCAAATATGTCCAGCATAAGCACAAAATAGGACATCTACATTAGTGACATTTAAAAAACCACTATAAGAACAATAACTACAAAACAGATTTTAATTATAAATTTAAGTCATTCACATACATTTGTACTCTCTTGTACCTTGGGAAGAAAATAAAAATGAGCTACAGGTCAGTTTTTCAGGTCAGTTTATGAACTTCCAGAACATATTCAGATACTACTGTAAACAAAGCAATTAAAAAAAAAAAAAGCACAGATAACACAGTAGAATTGCCAATGCTTAAAACTATATGTAACAAACATAATATTAAATTCCAATGGTCCATGCTCCCATCGAGTCTATAATTTTGCACCTCCCAAGCAGCTGCATAAAATAAGGAGATCCCCATTTGTTATGATTCTAAATAATTTTGGATACAGTTAGATGAAAGATACAATGTCAAGATACTCTATTTCTGGGTGGCCAGTTTCTAGTTCACTGCTTTTGATGGTTTGTTCCTTGATGTCAGTTTCAAAATATGGTTTCGTTTATTGGAAGGTTTTTGTTATAGTATTTTACACTGATCTCATGACCTCCCTTGATCTCCAGGAATCCCATATTGTAGCAGGAAGTGGGTAACTGAGCAAGCAACTACTGCACGGAACCCTGAACATAGCACTGTAAAGCAGTAAACTTCACAGGGATTCTCTCTTTCCACGAAGAATTAAGACAGAGTGTCTTCTCAGCTGTGGTTTCTAAAATCTTTGTGGATCTTTGCTACAAGAATAGGGGGCTAACCTCATTATCTTTCAAAATTTCTAGACACATAATTGCATCTTGCTGGCCTACATTCCTCTGGCAGATGCAATTGGGTTTAGTACTGTTTCTCATTGACTCCTGCAAACGCCTTTGAGCTTCAGTTGCTCTGAAGTGTTAAATATTGCTTTGTTTTGCTTCAAAGGCATTTCTGCCATGGGAAAACTATCACTTTATGACCCTTCTGTATGTTGCAGGAGTGATGGGACATTAAAATATTCTGATAGCCTCAGGAAAAGGTATTAAGGAATACACCAGTATTAATAAAATAGTGAGTGGTGTTTTAAATCTTTCCTTATTTCAAAGCTCCTAGTGTGACATTGAAGTCTATAGAACACACAGTGCATGAGCAGAATGCCAGTATTGTTCAGTTTATCATACAAGGAATGGAAGTTTTAAAAACATCAAATACACAAAAAATAAAATAAGTGAAATTTTCCTTCACTGCTGGAAAACAGGTCCAAAATACCTTATGGCATATACCCCAAAACTATGCATCCAGATTTCGTCTCAGAAAAAAAACCTGCTAGCGCAACTGAACCTCTGTACATTAGAAAAACAGGCCTATGAAGTGCAGAACTAATGAGGCCTGGCTTCCTTTGGGTTGTGCCTAATGGACAGATCCCCTAATGTCCAAAAAGGTGCAATCTCTTGTTTTCCAACGCTGAAGTTCTCACTCTCCAATGTGGATTTGCTTTTAACGTTTCTCTCCCAAAAGGACTGAGGGAGGGGGAGGATGAGGGAAAGCACAATAACAGAAACTTTTTCCTGTATCCAGCTGCCTATTTTCTGGCTACTAACAGTACAGCTACATGTATGTCACTCTTGATGGAATTTGGCCAAGAAAGATCACAAGCTGGTAATAGTGGGATAGACAAACACCGTGTAAGCCTCATCTCACTCATCTCAGTCAAACTTCATCCATATTCTTGTATTTCCAGCCAATTCTTTCCAAAGTCATCTACTTGATGCTGGTCTTCCTTAACCACGGTTTCTGTTTAGAAACCTAGACTTCATCATACTGATCACAGCAGTACATGATCCAAGAGTGTGCAAGGAAACAGCCACTTCCATAGGTAAACGTGTTTGCTTATGCAAAACTACTAATGAGACAAGAAAGCTAAATGGCCTTGTGAACATGCCAGTTGAGAAAGGTGTTCTTCTACCTGACTTTGGGTAAAACGTTTTGTTTCCTTCAATTTGCGGAGGGTTTTTCTGGTTTCTTTCAGATGCTTGTGCATCAGGTATTTTTTCCTCCTGTCTCTTTCCCTTGCTTTATACTCCTGTCAGCATTTGATAGTCTTTGTTTAGGTAAGTTCACTTGTTCTGGGGAAATGCAATTCCTTCATCACTTTAAAAACAAGGCAGCAACAATGAAAGATGTCATCAAACTGAAATGTGGAAGCTCAAAGACAGAATAATCACAAAGAAGAATAAAATCTCTTCTGTCAAAATAATGGTTTAGATTCTTCTGTTAGAGGCTTCTGAAGTAGCAGTACAAGTAAATCGTTTTCTTAAATGTTTGAAATCAATTAACTACAATGAAATGGAACAGCATAATGATTAGCAATCTTGGTATTTTTAAAGTAATAGAACATAAACTTCTTAAAGAAACGTATTTATTGAGCAATTTTAAATTGAGAATATTTTCAAAATATAACATCTTAGAAATGGATTGCCTCTCAACCAACTGAACAATTCTGTCAAAGTCAAAAGCACTTGGAAAAAAATCTATCAAGTGAGCAAGAACAGTTTAAAAATACACTAAACAGAAAGCATAACAAATTTTCTCAGTAATGTTAAAGGCTAAATTAAATATTAAAAAATGAAGCATCAGTATCTCGTATGTGCCAAAACCCAATTAGACAGTATCGGACAACCGGAATTAGGAAAAACATGGAATATTTAACTCTTTTGAAAGCAAGTCCTGTCCATATTCAAAAAACACAGATGTTGCACATTTTGTTATGGGGATAGCAGTGCTTCATTGATATTGAAAATGAACTGCTTGGTGTCCTCCAAACTAGAGACAGAAGTGAGTCTGTTAAACATCAGTGCTAGAGTTATCACTGAACTACAACCATGTAAGTATGAAAAAATCTATTCTCAGTTCAGAATTAACATTCACAAATTACTCTTATACTGAATTGATTATTTGGAAAGTCCAAAGCACAAAAAATTTTAAAATATAATTAAATCCAATGTTACTCTTCTGAATTATGTGTAGTTGTGCGAAATCAGGTACCTTTAAATCACACAGGAGGGGTAGACCTGTGGGTGAAACCAGACCTGCTGTCACCATGAAACAAGCACCTTCCCTCAAGGTTAATTTTGTCGGACTCGCCTTTGTTGTAAAGCTCCAGCTCCAGAATGCATTTAGCTAGTACCAAAGATAATTAGTGAGCACTCCAGCTCTTTGAATGGCCAGCTTCAGTCAGAACTACCTTGAGTCCAAACGTAAGAAAACCAGAAATCCTCTTTTGAAACCTAAGAGTGCTGCAAGATGCAGTGACTAGTGATATTAGTGTCTCTAACCCACTGTATAAAGGTAATTAAAACTAGTAATTTCCTTTTTCATCACATTGCAGGCATTTTGAAGCAAGGATTAGCAAGTACAAAATCAAGCACAGAGCTGGTAGCTATTCAAATAGTTTGGCATGTGTTTGTTATCACTGATTCATCTGCAGTGAATAAAAGATGCTGTTAACTTTGTATAGGGTTTTTTTTAAGGGCTTACTTGGAAATAAATCCATGTCCTATTTAATAATACTCATCCTTTAGCATGCTTTCCTTTTTAAGCTTGCAGTAACAAAAAAACAATTATTGCTCTTCATAATTATTACCTGCTATGAGGAATAAATGACATGACAAATAACAGGAAAAACCTGGGGTCTTTGGGTTCAGTTCTGTGCCTTAACCTGTAGTGGGACCCTATGATTTTTGTAGATATGAAAGTGTAATGTGTGAGCACTGGTATAGAATGCAAGGAGTGTGGGATTAATTTATCGTGTGATAGACAGCTTTCAAAAAGCTTACACATCTAATCCTTATTACAGCACTGGACTGAAAAGCAGATACCATATAAAGGTCATTATGGTTGTGTTTTTGTAATAGGTTCTCATGTGACATTCTCTGTCCTTGATGTATCCTATTCCTCCTACTAATGATGGATTGCATTAGGACCCACTAGCTTTTCTTTGACCTGTTTCAAATGATCTGTGTATTTCAGTCAGTGTTCTGCTATGCTTGTGGCTTTCCCAGCCAGACTACTGCTTGTCCTACTTGATCTCAATGGATTTCACTAAGTTCACCTAAAATGGGGGTGATCATATTACAATTTGGTTTTTGTAGTCCTATTCTTTATGCAGAAAATACTTTTATTTTTTTGCTCCTAAGCATTATGTTTTTAAAGGATTAGAGATCACCTATTCTGGAGTGAGTACTGTGATTGATTACATTAAGGAAGGGCCTGTCGATAGATCCAATCACTCTGGCTTCTCAGATGGAATAATTGTCCTCATTCATGTGCTGTAAGCATGAAAGACATCAACTGGTACAACTATAGAAGCAGCTTTGACAAAATGAACTTGTCAATTTGCTTTGTTAACACTCTCAGATATATTCTAGGTCAGCCCAGGATGCAGCTGTATCACCTCCACTCATGTTAACTTGTACTTCAGCAAAAAGTAGATTTCTGCTTTCAGCATGGATAATACACAAGTTACTGTAGGTCAGTTGATATACAGTAAACATCCATGAAAAAAAAATGTTTAGACACATCAAATGTGAGGTGACTAGCCTTAAATTAAGCTTCTTGCATTGTTGCTTAATTAAATTAAATTAAATTAAATTAAATTAAATTAGCCCATGCTTGTAATGACTGTGGACAGTGACTGAACCCCAGCTGGAAAATATCCTGTAAAAGCCACAACAGTTTAAAGGCAAATTTTGACCCTGCAATTAACTGTAAGTTTTATGCGGGTTTGTTGCTTTTGTGTTAGCTTGGTATTTTTTTAAAGGAAAAGCTAAAAAAAATATAAATACAGTAATTAAGCTAAAAATAATTTAAATACAGTAATTGATTTCTCTGTAAGGTGGTCCTGAATGATGAGACCTTCTACAAGCTTCAAGCACCAAAATATCCTTTTTAAATCTAGCAAGCAAGTTTATAATCAAAAGTGCTGTCATGACTAATGGGTTTGAGATTTGGACTGGGAAGCTTTCACATTGCAGGTATATATGTTTAATCTATACTTCCACAAGAACATAAAGCCCTGATCCTTTAAGCTCCCCAAAAGCCCACTCCTGCCATTGCACAGACCTGCACCGAAGGAAGGAAAAGCAGCAGCACAGTGAGAGCCAGGGTGAAGCTAAGCAAGCCCCTGAGAAGCTGGGAGGTAATCTACATGCACAACAACAATTAACCCTTCCAACAGTTCTTTGAAAAGGTAGAGTTCATCAATGCATAATCAATATTAAGAGAGGTGATTAGGTAAGATTAAAATATTGCATTTTATATTCAAAAGAGAGAAACCCTCCCTAATAAGACACATCATTCATGAATTTTTAAAAAGCAAGTTTACTGTTTCAGTAATTCTTCAGCTGAATCTTTCAACTGAGCTGAAAAATTGTTTTGCCTTACCCTGTAAAACTGGAATCTGCCATCTGAATGACCAGCACTGTGGCAGAAAGCAAACAAACCTGAACCTATTCAAGAGGTGGGAGGTGAGGCTATTAGAAAATTCAGGGAGGGAGATGATGCTTTTAGAAAAATCAAGTGAGCATGCAATAAGTCACAGCTGTGACACTGAAGGTAGAGCTGAACTAAACATGAGAACCCAATCACTGAAAAAAAATGAAATTAGGACAGAAAAATACATCCATTACTGAAATTATTTTTGGATATTCTTTGATAAATAAAGTGAGGTACACATTTTTTCATTAAAAGTTAACAACATGAAAGACATAAAAGCATTAGCATTTCAGAGGAAAAGGTTGTTCATCAGGTCTGTGATAAAAGAAAACTAATTATTAACATAAAAGAGTTATTATAACTGGACTTTACAAAAGAAATGTGTAACAGGTATTAATGATACATTTTACCCTCATCCTCATGAGATAGCATATTTAGAACTAGATTATTTGGCTGACACCAACTAAAACCTGCTCTGTTTTATATTAACTTGAGGTTACAGAAACCGACCTAATTTCAAGAGGCTTGGGCTTTATTACGGGTGCTGGTTGTATTTGTGATTTCTCTCTTTTTGTGTGTTAAAAAGAACTCATCTAACTTTCAGAAAATACAGCTTTTTGTTTCAATTACATTTTGCTAGAGCAGAAGTAAGTTTCAGTCTGAGAATCCTCCTCTTTCCCTTGATTACTTGGCTTCATCCTATCAGTCATGATTATGTTCCTGGTACAGTAATTACAGTTTTTAATCAATTTTCAAACATTGCTCAGTGAACTGTGAAGTGCATTTGAAGTCCATCATAAGAGAAGTCATACTGAAAGCAACTTAAAAATATTGTTTTTTGCAGAATGGGGAGAGAAGGGGTTATACATAGGAATGACAGATCATCTTCTTATCAGGCTTTACCATTAATTCAGTACAGCACTGAAATAATTACAAATGGGCACTTGACAAACTGAAACATAAATTAGTTCTTAGTTGATTCCTCCAGTTGCCTTAACAACAGAAGCTCTCCCAGCATTTGGAGGGAATATATCTTTCAATAAATTGTATTTTCCCAAGCATACAAGAAAAAAATTACTTTTGCAAAGCATCCTTGTTATAATTTGGTAATGTGACCTTGCACAGTAAAACACCAACTCAGTGATTGTATCCAGCCTTTCTCTGCTCCAGCACTGATGCTTTAAAGCAGCTTCTGTCTTGATGGTCTTAACACAGCTTCACATTGCCTGAGTGAGGCAGTAAGCTCTAGCAGAAAAACACAGTGTACCTGAGTGGTTTCTTGTGTAAAGACCCATGCATGTCTATGTTTCTGAACAAAGTATGTGTAAGAGTAATTTTTACTGTGCTAGGAGATCAGAAAAATAATCAGCAGAACCAGCATATAAATGTTAGTAAGTCCTTATTGCAAACAGTTTTCTACAGTGAAATTTTAGCCACTTAAGTCAATGACAAAACCATTATCATCTTCAAGTGGGACAGAATACTTTCCTTACAAGCCAAGTAAGTGAAAAACAGCAGCACGTTGTCTGAAAAGCAGCAGAAACTGTACAGCAACAATTTATGTTATTTCGGAGCAGGCCCTCAAGCAGAAGGACCCTTGAGAAGTTTCCTGTTTGAAATAGCATGTTTATTTAAATCTTCCAGGTTTGTCACATATACTGCTATGTCTTGTTCTCTTAGGATTTTGTTAGTAATCAAAACTTCTCTCTTCAAGAGATTTATTGCTCTCTCCCAGTTTTCAAAGTACCACCAAGACAGAAATGTCTGGCAAGGGAAATTACTGCCAGAAAAGTGCCAACATATTAAAGCATTTATTTAAAAGACATAACTACCTGGACCTTTCCCAGCATTTCAGGATTTCAGACACAGGATTAACTGTATCTATTATAGAAGGATTGGAGCAAATCGTTGCCATTGAACTTTGAAGTGAGTGACACTACACTAAAAAAAACACCCTTCAGTCCTTCTATTTGGGTATCCAACCTTGTGAATCAAGTAGGCTCCAAGGGCTTAGATATATGCACAGAGCTATCATCCCCCTTGTAGCTGGTCTGCTCCCCATGTTCATGGTAATCATCAATGTTTAACTTAACAGATGGTTGGAACCTGTACAATTCCTCTTACAAGTTACAGAGTATGGTTATATAATTTCCAATGTTGACTTAAAAGTAGAAATCCAACACCAAGTGATGCTGCTTATTCAGAATAAATTAATCTATAATTTCTACAGCTTTCTGAGTCTCTCTGATCTGAAATGTTTGAGGCAATTTTATGTTTTAGGTATTACTGTCTTTTCTTGTCATTTAAGAGGCAAAACGAGAAGTGCATATTAAAAAACTATTAACCCTGCAATATAGTAATTTATATAAAAGTTAGTGTACCCTGTTATTCTTACTTATAGTCCCTTGAATGAAGCAGAAAAACTAATTACTTTTATTTATACAGTCCCATTAGAGCACTTTACAGCCAACTGGAAGGAACAAATCACTGCCTTCAAGACAGTACTGTCTGCAATGAATATAGCAGGGCAAGCAGGGACAAGAGCCAACAGTAGGAGTGGGGTCATGGGAAGACTAAGGTTAGGGAAGTTTGAGAGATGATCTCTTTGTCTTGTCACTTCCTGAGATTCTAAGCAGGGAACAGTCAAGGTAAGCATGACAATTTGGGATTTGCCAAAAAATGTAGTCATGTAGTCCCACTCAACCCAAATTTCTAGAAGCCAAAATATTAGTTGGTATTTTTACAATAAGAAATAAAAATTGTCAAAGCCATCAGTTACAAGTGCATCTTCCCACACTGCTTGTCTGCCTTTTTTCCTTCCTGAAGTAGTAAGAGTTGTCCTCAGGAATCATGTTCAAAGAAAAAGAAAGAAAAGAAAAAACTCTGTATACTTTATTAAAAGGCTGCTTTCCCCCTTGTTTTGCCACTGAGTGCCTTCTTTTCTGAAGTTTCTGTTTAATTCAGTTTTAATATTACAGATCTCCATCATGACAGTTTTGCTCATTAGAGAAATTTCTCAGCAGTACTTCAATTAAAATGGCTCCTGCTCTCACACCAATCTTCACAGACCTGCTTTTAGAACGACGTTTTTGGTTTTGCCCTTAGGGCTTGGACTAAAATGGAGATTTCCTCTGTGCTTTTTCTTTAGAAGTTAGTGAGTTGTTATGGCTACTTTATAATTTTGAATGTAGAAAAAACCCCAAACCAACAGAAAACATGTTTTTGAACCCTCTAGCAAATGAGGACAGTAGGTTCAGTGAGGTGTCTGATCTACTGCATAGCTTTGCAAGGTAATAATAGTTGATTTTAAAAAAAAGAATACTTTAAAATTTGTACATTTTGATTATAAAGGCTTTCAGGATGCTTTGTTACACTATTACCATAATTTTGTATTCTGTGTCCCTCAGGCCTAATGAGGTCACTGGGATTCCACCCATACAAAGAAAAAATTTTCACATAATCAGTATTGGTGGTCTTTTTCACATCGTACTTTTTAATAAGGTGAATGAAATCCATGCATGGTTCCCAGCTTCTCTCTCCTGTCTCAATGATTCATTGGGGAACTATCAAGGTCCGGCCTGCTTCTCCCAGCTCAGCCTCTCCCTACAGTCAATGAACACTTGTCAGCTTTCTAAAGGTATTTACAGTAGAAACAAAGCTTTTGCGGTCCCTGTGTAATTTTTCCAAGCATACATCCTGCATATGAAAGATCAGCTCTTCACAAACATGGAAAAAGCTACCAGCCAAGGCAATCAGAGAACCCAAACACCCATTAGAAGGTTATCTTCCTGCTTTGTATGCCAGAAGGCTGTTAACAGTTCAAAAGATGTAGAAAAAAGAAAATTTTCTGATGTAATTCCTGCCAGTAGACATTTCTGAGATTTAGTGTATTATATTCGAGGTGTTCCAGGGATGCCCATAATTTATGTGTTCCTTTCAGAAACAGACTTGCTCTTGACACTCAGATGGGCTCACCGGATTTCAGGATTAGCAAAATTATGGTAAATGTCCTGAGAAGCTGTAGCTGGCATAATCGTAGAGTGAAGATCCTGCTTCATAATTTTGTGCCTCTTCCAGGGAGACATGAGATATGTTTCCTTATCTTCACTTGGAGTTACCTGGGCCCAGGTGCATGCATCACACAGAGCCACTATGCTTTATCCATGAATTTTAAGGCATAAGTGCTATTCATTGAGCTCTACTGCTATTAATAGTATGTTTGATTTTAAAAAACAGTTGCTAAAGTCTTTCATTAACAAGAAGAAAAGGACAAAATAGGCTGTGAAATGATGGTAGTTGAGAAAAAAAAAAAGATCCTATTCTACCATCTTATATCATCATGTTGTCATATAAAAACATTCTCATGATAGGAAAAGGAATGCTGTATTCCAGAAACTGTGGGTGCGCAGAAATGAGTCACCTTGGCAATGATTTGCTTTGCATATTGGGTATAAACCAGAAGAGGGAATTGATTTAATATAAGGAACAATACACTGTATTACACACTCATGTACTGTAGAGAAACTTATGGTTGTGGTTGCAACAAACATGACAAAATAATAAAGAAATCAATTCTATGAAAAACTAATTTCTCATTGTAATAAAGAAAAATACTGGGCATGAAGGAACATCTGTTTTCAAGAAAATTAGAGACAAAATAAAATATTTCTCCAGAAAAGGACACAAAATGCTTTTCTGGTAGGAGAAAAAAAACCTAGAGAAGAATCAGCAAAGACTCTCAAATTATCTCTGCTTTCCATGATTACTTGTAGCAGCAAACCACTGTAATATCGGGTTGAAAAATCTGTTCACCTGGGTTAAATAATTCTGGAAATCAAAACTGAGCTCAAGTTTAGCCATCAAAGCTCCATTTCTCCTTAGCTCTAAACAGAACTTGTAACTTAAACTACTAAAATTCTGCAAGAGAGAAAAACCAAAAATATCCATGTAGAAATAGAATGTCATCAGCTAACAGACCAGTGATGCAAGGAAAGACAGGCTCACACACAGTTCTATCAAATGAAAAAAAACTCACAGCTGTTCTCACAACACGGCTCCCACACCCGTTTCTTCAAAAGGAAATCTCAAAATTTTAAAACACAAATCTGCACTTAAATGCACAAAAACTGATAGAAATTTGTAAGTATAAACAACAATTTAATCTCCAGCTTTACACACAAATATCTGTAAGCTCAATAATTTTAGTAAGTAAAATTACACTTTGTTACTGAAACTCTATTCAAAATAATTTGAGTGTACAGCAAGAGTGAATGATTTAATCTATTTTATCTGAAACCTTTCTAGAAGGTGCACTAGAAGGTGATGTTTCTGCCCTTCTGAAATGCTTCCTCATACGTAACCTTTAAAGCTGTCCAGCTCTAGAACTGTGGTACCACTAAAGAGCCAGTGCACAAGGACAGGGTAAATCAGATCAAGAAATCATCTTTAAGGGAAGGGAGAAACATTGACTTGAAATGTGAATAAAAATGCAACTTTAAAGGCTTTCCAATCAAGTGGCATAACTTGAGTCACACATTCAGTCTTTTGTGGGTGTCATGGTTTAACCCCTGCTGGCAACTAAGCACCTCAGAGCTGCTCACTTGCTCTTTCCTAGTGGGATGGAGGAGAGAATTGGAAAGCAAAAGTAAGAAAGATCATAGGTTGATTTAGGAAAAATTGACTAATTGAAATTTAAATAAATTTAATATATTAAAGAAAATAGTAATAACAACAACAATAATAATAATAATAATAATAACAATAATAATAATAATAACAATAATAATAATAATGGAAAATTACAAAAACATGAGAAAAATAAAGCCCAAGAAACACAAGTGGAACAAGTGAAAAAAAATTGCTCACCACCAACCAACCGATGCCCAGATGGTTCCCAAGCAATAGCTGCCCCCTGCCAAACTCCACCCCAGTTTTATTGCTGAGCATGATGCCATGTCTGAAATGTCCCTACGGTCACCTGTCATGGCTGTGTCCCCTCCCAGCTCCTTGTGCNTGTTTCTGCCCTTCTGAAATGCTTCCTCATACGTAACCTTTAAAGCTGTCCAGCTCTAGAACTGTGGTACCACTAAAGAGCCAGTGCACAAGGACAGGGTAAATCAGATCAAGAAATCATCTTTAAGGGAAGGGAGAAACATTGACTTGAAATGTGAATAAAAATGCAACTTTAAAGGCTTTCCAATCAAGTGGCATAACTTGAGTCACACATTCAGTCTTTTGTGGGTGTCATGGTTTAACCCCTGCTGGCAACTAAGCACCTCAGAGCTGCTCACTTGCTCTTTCCTAGTGGGATGGAGGAGAGAATTGGAAAGCAAAAGTAAGAAAGATCATAGGTTGATTTAGGAAAAATTGACTAATTGAAATTTAAATAAATTTAATATATTAAAGAAAATAGTAATAACAACAACAATAATAATAATAATAATAATAACAATAATAATAATAACAATAATAATAATAATGGAAAATTACAAAAACATGAGAAAAATAAAGCCCAAGAAACACAAGTGGAACAAGTGAAAAAAAATTGCTCACCACCAACCAACCGATGCCCAGATGGTTCCCAAGCAATAGCTGCCCCCTGCCAAACTCCACCCCAGTTTTATTGCTGAGCATGATGCCATGTCTGAAATGTCCCTACGGTCACCTGTCATGGCTGTGTCCCCTCCCAGCTCCTTGTGCACCCCCAGCCCCCTCCCTGGTGGGGCGGTGTGAGGGGCAGAAAAGGCCTTGATGCTGTGTGAGCACTGCTCAGTGATAGCTAAAACATCCCTGGGACATCAACACTGTTTCTAGCTCAAATCTGAAACACAGAACCATTCCAGCTACTGTGAAGAAAATTAACTCTATCCCAGGCAAAGCCAGCACAACGGGGAATATATTTTTATGTCCTGAACTTTATAATACTGTGTTCCAAGACCAGCTTTTCCTGTGGGCAATGTTTGGTTTCAATTTATTATTATAACAGAAGAACTCACAACTTTTTACAAGTCTGTATAGCTTTGGGGTTTTGTTTTGTGGCTTTTTTTTTTTAATTTACTGATGCATATGCTTTTCCATAGTTTATCCTAGAATAACTTGATCTCAGGATTTCTTCTTTGTTCTTGGAATAAAGTCTGTCCCTCTAAAGGTTTATTAATGTCCCCCAAAATGTCTGCCTCTGCTCCCAACCTCCCTCATACTACCCCCTCACAACATCAGATGTATTCTATTCCACTAACCACATTCACACTACTGAATCTCAGGCAGATTAAATGTTCAGTATCTGTGTGAAACAAGGCAGGGACTTTTCAAATTGCAGGGTCAGTCTAACTAAGGGAGGGTATATAACATCTGATCATAATTCAGCTGCTGGTGACAGTTATCAGATGTGAACTGGAAGCAGTGTCTCTCCCATGCTGCCTGCAGTCACCTCTGTCAGGCAAAGCTATGGGAATGCCTACAACAGAGTCCCAAGCCAGATCCAAATGAGCTGGTATACTTACACAGAATAATTTAGTGTCTTACCTTTCTACTATTTGAAATCCTAGAAGTGATACAGCCATCCATAGCAGCTACCGAGAGCAAGTTCAGATGGGTCTGTGAAAGTAGGACTAAAAAAAATCACCAGAGAGCTGTCATGCGCCTCCATCAGAAATGGAGATGTAGCAAGTATCTGCTGCCTGATTCTTGGAAGGCAGAAACATTGGAAGCATAGCATAAGGCAGACAGAACAGGATCTCACAAAAAAGGCTTCAGGGCTAAGGTGCCAGAGCAGGAGCTCAAGCCCATGCTTAGAATCTATTTCCACAAGAAACGAGTGACACAGTTCAGATGATTCCTTGAATACTCTGCATTTATCATCTGCCATTTATCAACACCTACTCAGGCAAGCAATGTCTGAAGGTGAGGCGTGACCTTCAATAAAAATAAGGAATGACAGGTGAATTTGCAAGTCAGTGACCCAAAGCCTCTCCACAGCTCTGCTCATGCCCATGCATGTTTTTCAACTGTAGAACAAACCTATCAATGCACGGGACCTGAATGATCAGAACCAGGAAGGTATAAGAATATAAGTGCTGCACTGACCTAAGAATGATCTGTCCATGGAAGATTAAGAGGAAGCCAAAAGGCAAAAGAACTGTGTCGTTTCATAATATCTGCGCAGGAAGGCAGAAGATTTGAAACTCATCACATGACACAGCAGCATGAGGAAAAGGTGACCCCATACATGAAAAAGACTTTGTATGTAAGCAAAATCTTCTCTCCAGCTTTTGTAACCAATTACATTTTAGCAACATTTTTACTGACATCATGTTTGTATGTCAATATAAAAGTATTTTATAAATATATTAATCAGCTTTCATTCCTATAAAGTTTAGATACAATAATCAAATATGATTGTTATCATCCCTTTGGCCAGATTTTGTGAGTATAAATACTAAAAAAGGCTTGCAGGGAACCTTTCTGAAAATATCCACTGAAGTCTAATTGCAATAAAGTATAGAAGAAAGCCAAATGTGACAGGTTGTGTTTTACTTATGATATACATTTTTCCCATGCAAAAAATAATCAAGACTACTCATTACATTAGAACAATTTAAAAAACCAAAGTGTTGTTACAGTAATACAAAGGAATACACAGTGAATTAGTTATCAATGCTTTATTATTGAAAACAAAATTGAAATTCTTTTATCTGGCACATAAACAATTATTTCTACAAAAAGGAAAGCCTACAAATCTGATAATTTATACAAATAACAGTTTTTCAAAAAATAAAATTTTAATTTAGTAAACTTGTCTTGTGCTCTTTTATTTGTTTTTAGCACTGTCTGCAATAATCCACCATAAATCCCTGAGCAGAGAGACATATTTTAAACATGTTTTAAATTTATCCCAAAAGAAGAAAGTTATCAAGCCCAGACCTCTATTAAAAAAATGTATTCAGGGACATTCTTGGTAAATTTACGGTAGTACTTTTTTCTTTTTCTTTTCTTTTGTTGTATTTTTTTTTAAGAAATAAACAAAACCAGTAATCAATTCAAGCATGACACCGTATCACAGGAGTGCTCCCCTCTTCCCCCTTTTGTGCACTGATTAAAAATTACCAAACAAGAATAAGTACAAGTTGAAGGAGACAAATAAACTGATGAATGGTTAAGATCAAGAAGCCATCGAAGCTTGATGGCTGTTGAGCAAATAAAGCTGCAGGATACCACAGTTCTATACCAAGCTCAGTTACAGTTACTATCTATTTCTATATCTTTTCCCAGAAAGTCAGTAAAGCAGGAGAATAAGTTCAAGCTATCATTGTATTCTAACATTGCTTTCAACGATAAAGTAGAAATTCAACTTTTGATCCTTCAATTTTGCTTTTCCAGCAAGAACATTATTTGAGAAAGACTTGACACACTCCACAAAACCAAGCAATCTTGCCCCTCTGGCCCTTCTGGTGGGCCAATTGTAAACTAAGCAACTTAGGGTATTTTAGTGAGCAAGAGGAAAGAAAAGGAAACACACGTTACTACAGTTTTTCTACTATACTGACTTTGAAACAGCTATTCCCCAATCTATTTCAATACAGATTTTAAATCCAAGTGTAAGTGGAGAACGATCAAGAAGGTAGAGTACAACTCAAGTGCTCCCTTTCCCATTTGGTACATACACTAACCACAAAACAAATGCAAGTAAAACCAAATAAAAGAAATAGCAACACTTAGAGACTGTTGTGTTAATGGCAGGTAACATTGCTGCAGTCAAATAATAAATAAATAAATACAGCAAAGTGTTCTTCTCTACATTTTTGTTGGAATGGTGCTCAACAGTTAATACATAAACTAAAAACCCCAAACCCTTTCTCAGTAATAAAGAGTTTTTAAGAGAAGATCCTGAAGAAGCTTCAGTTCAAGGTGCTCTACCACTTTAACATTTTATCTATCATTATGAAAGGAATACTGAAGCAGATACCAGAGGACCATTAAATGAAATAGTAAATTTTCTTACAAGCAATGATACTTATTCCAAAGAAAGAAAGCAGTTAACAAATGGCCTGGAAAAAAATTACTAAAGCTTCATACACTTCAATTTAAAATAAATTATTTTTACATTTAAAATCTGAAGACTAAAACAGTCATGAGGCTAAATCATTCTGAAACAGAAATAAATTGAATCTCACCAAAAACTTATTTAGATATTTGACAGCTCTACGGCTAGCATGTGTCAGAATACAAACAGAATGCTAACATTTGGTTAGAATCTGAATAGATTTGTTTAAAACACCAACAATGTGAAAAGCAACTGGCAACCAGAATTACGGATTCCTCTTAATCTACGCTACTTTAAGCATGATCGAATCGAGTCCCTTCAGTTATTTGCTAGCCTCATCAACGTGTAACACTCCCTTTTCTCTGAGTTGCTCATGAAGTCTCATTTTAGCATATCCAAGCACTAATATCTTCAAATCTCATTTTAATTAGTTATTGCAAAAATATCATATGCAGAGTCCAATTTAAAGTTAGACTTATCTGACAGCAAAGTAAAGAGAGTCAAACACATGATTCTATAACATCAATTATTTTTTTCTAAGATGACAGTCTGACTGCACTGATTTGGTATCAGGGCAAACATCACTCTCATTTGTATTACTAAATCACACCTCTGGTCTTTTTTTTACCAGCCTACATACTACGTCTGATGTACAATACAGACAGTTCCTTGGTCATTCTGTCTACCTCACAGAAATTTGACTGTACATCTCAAGAAAACTGCACTGTAAGTTAACAAGCTGAAGTTAACAGGCATATTGTCAGGAAACAACTTTGAATGCTGCCATCTAATCATGTGAGAGGTTTGAAAAAAATTTGGCCATATAAGCTGTGAAACTGGTTAGCAAGTGGTTCAAAAGTGAGATACAGCAGCATTAAGACAAACTGCAAACACATTGGATTTAGTACACATTTTAATGAGTTACAGTATCAGCAAAATACTTTAACCTACTATTACCACTTTAACTCCCATATGGCTTAGTATATACTGTGCAATTTTCCCTTTGTATTTCTATGACAGTATACATTTCAAGTACCCACCCAAAAGTAAGCAATATGGGATTTGCAATTATTTATCAAATATACCGAAACAACTTCTCTCATGTGCCACTGTTCCAAATGTTTTTGTTGCGTAACAAGTTCTTCATGAATACCTCAAAGTCTCCCTTTTTCTATTTATCTAGCAGAATAGCTTCTCCTAGCAGCAATTAGGACCTGTGATCCTTGCAGTCAAGTCCAACAAGTTCTCTGACCTGACAACTGTGTGGAAGTTCTAGTTTGTGGGTTTAATCATTTTAAGGAAAAAAAGTTCAGAGTTTTCATCATCATGTTTTGGATGTTTTCAAACCTTGTTTCTCCATGATATTCCACAATTTGCGAAGATTGGACTGGGTGATGACATCATCAGGTTTAAGTTGAAGAGCAAGGAGGTAGTTTTCTTCAGCCTCTTTCAGTTTGCCATTCAGATGGAGAATGGCTCCAAGATTCATTAGAGCAGCTGGATACTGGTACAAAAAAAAAATAAAAGGAAGGAGGAATATTAAAAATATTTTCAATTTTTCTTTTCAGACAACCTTCTTCCATCTAAATTATCCCCTTATGTTTGCCGACTTTTCATGGAAGCAATTTAGTAATTTAAGCAAATACAGATAACAAGAAAAAGTTTCTGAACAGCTGCTGTGTACTTTGTGCTTTAAACAGGTCAAGCTCTGGTGTCTACAGACATAAGACTTCTCTCTTTAATGAGAAAACACAGAACTCAATAAACTTTAAATGTAGTAATGCTGGCATAACACAGGTTCCAAGAGAAAATTAAAATAATCCAAGAGTGAATTAGCAACAGGAATTTAATTTTAATCAAACTCATTGCCATTAAAGAGTTTATAATCACTGGGAATAGTTAACACATTCGAACTTATCCCTTTCTTCTCTTTGCCTTAATTGTAACTGGTAGAAAATAAATTTGTTCTCAGATTATAAGAATGTTCAGGGGTTCTAGGATATCCATTTAGATTCAGGCTGTGGCAATTATTTCTTAATGAATGAATAAAATTAACAATGGTGGAAACACATGCTATTTAATAACAAAGATGTTAAAATTTCATAACAAATCAATTTAAAAGCTTACATTACTAACAATTTTTTCACGTTTAGCTAAGACAAAATGATTAGCTTGTTTTTATTTTTTTATCTCTAGGTTATTCCATTATGAAACAATAGGTTCTTCATGATAATAACATGCCTGGTCACTGGAGCTAACAAATATTACAAGGGCAGAAAAGTACATTTATGAAGATGAAGGGAACAGTCTAACCTACCTTTTGGCAAGTACCACATCCTAGTGAGAGCACAGTAAAGGCATTTGTCAAACTAGTACCTTGCATTTTAAAGAAAAAGGGGAAAAAAATACCACACAAAGTTCACTATGGTTCTCCCCGTCAGGTCAGTCAAAGTTTCAATGAGCTTCAGGAAAACTCACTTTTGACATCACACAGTTTTGCCTCAGAGGATAAGTGTTTCAAGCCACCACTCATCAGTGTTCTGCTCAAAATACAATACTCAAAATGTGAAGCCACATGGCATATCAGCTTCAGAGTACTGTGATGGGGTGCTGGTATGGTTTAGAAGCCCTTCAGTGCCAGTAACTTCAGGAAAATGGTTAGACGCTGGAACAGGTTGCCCAGAGAAGCTGCAGATATCCCATCCTTGGAAGTGTTCAAGGCCAGGTTGAAGGGGGCTCTGAGCAATCTGGTCTAGGTGTCCCTGCTCATGGCAGGAAGGTTGGAATAGGATGATCTTCAAGGTCCCTTCCAACCCAAACCATTCCATGATTCTATGAAAATATGTGAGGTAGAAGGCAATAAAATATGCACTACAGTTGGTCTCCCAGACTGTTGTGGCAAGAGGAAATCATTATGATGAGGAAGACTTACCTTTGTTCCAAACCTCTCCACTACAAAGTTAAACTCATTACTCTTATCCTTTTTAATCAAGCTGCAACAAAATCCCCATAATCCTATGTCCAACACCTAAATTTTGTGGTGAAAATGCTGTTCAGATAATTCTAATGTTTTATAACTTACAAATATTTCATGCTCTTTCAACTTTCTTCTTGCTTCTTTTAACCTACGAATATATGCATCACAAAAACTCATAAAAAACTGCGATGCAACAAATTTTCAGAGCAAATGGTTTCCAGAGTTTCAAAGTTAAGCAAAACAAAATTAGTTCAGCTCTCCCTACTGTAAACATCACAATGTTAATGCAGAGGAATCTGAAGATGTAATTTTTAGATTTACTTTTTCTTGCTTTACCCTGACAGATTTTTTCCACCTTCCATAAGTCAGTTACTTCATTCTACTGAAAATCAAACGAACAAAAAACCCCAGCTGGGTTTTATAGAGTTTTATCAGTTAAAAACTCTCCAAAAGAAGGGAAAGTAGGCCCCTAAAATGTAATCTATGTCTATGCTACAGGTAAATCATACTGGCAGCCATATTTTCATAGCTCCACCTTTGAAGTGCCAGTCTTGCCTACTATTTTATAATGAAACAATATACTCCTTACTTACAGATGTTCTGGGTGATAATTGATGTTATTAAAGTGAAGAATGCTTGGAAATCAGCTCCCATGTATATGGATGACTGTCTAAATATCCCCATACCTAATTTATTTTTAGACTTCAGATTGTTTGATAGAATTTTCTCAAATCATGAGTAGGAATGTCCATTTCCTCTACTCATGCTATTTCTTTGTTTAATGAGAGTTCATGAATGAAAGAGCTTTCTTCAAGTTATTGACACACAGCTGTCTTCTCACTTGAATTATAACTATGTGCATATGTTTGCACCAAGACAAAGCTTACAATGGATAAGGACTAAAAAAATCTTAAACCTGGAAAAACTCACAAAAATAAGACACATGTTTAAATGTGCTCCAAGCTAATTCTACAGCATTCACAAAACTTACTGTGCAGGAAATAACTCAGTTGTCTCATATGGCTTCCAGAATTCCTCTCCATTTCCTCCATACTCTCCTGAAAATATGGTGTGTGTATGGCACTAATCAAGAACTTCATATATGTAAGACTATATGCCTAGCTAAGAAATTCTTCTACCATCATGTCTTTAATTTGATATATCACTTCACAAGAGCAAGCAACAAAAACAAATGAATAGAACAAACTGCATGCCTTTTAAATGAAATTTCCCAACTTCTACACATCATTCCTGATTTCCTGGAGGCCTAACAAATTCTATTAACGCTCTACACAAATGTATCCATGGAAAATGTGAACTGATAAATCATTTCAGGTAGTACTGAAAGTTCATTCCAACTCCTTTACATTTTAAATAAAGAAGTGCACAGGATTTTGGAAAGACTGCTCCCTAACTTTCTAGGATATCAGTCACCCCAATAGCTATGGTTTATTGTAACAGTCACAAGAATTTTGCGCATCTGGAAGATTCTACATCAGTGCTATTGACAGCTATAAAGGATGGTCAGAGGATAAGAGAGCAAGAGCCATTTGCTATAGCTTTTCTTCATAGATTGTCCTTTATTAAAGACAGCTGATAAAACTTTTCAGTACGTTAACAAAGGCAGTCAGCAGCTACCACTGCAATAACATGGGACTTGTAGCACTGTATAACAAATGACACCACCTACTACTTCAGAGACTTGAAAGGAGAAACAGGCCTGCCTTCATTTCCTTCTGGAGACAGATGCTTTACATCAAAAATAGCTGACTGGCATTTCTATTGAGGTTATAAATGCTGTCTTTTATGGTCTACTTGGAATTACTGCCTTTATTAGCATTTTATCATGGTGTGCTTGTTTCCTTAGTGGTTTTTTGGGGGCGGTGGGGGAAGGTGCTCGTGGGGAGGAGGGGAGAAGAATAACAGAGTAGTTAATGAATAATGAAATAACACAAGGCAAGCATTTAGTTGCCTGAGGTGTTTTTGGTTTACATCAATGACAATTTTTTCAAATTTTCCCTGGAGTACCAAAACAAAAGGAGAGCACTGGGCCATGCAAAAATATTATCACACAGTACTCTCTAAAATTAGAGTACTATAGAATCTTCAAATAATTCAAAATAATTCTGAGTAGTATTTCAGGATTACACTAAGGTAACCACATGCAGTATTGGACCCACAAACAGAATCAATCTTAATGACAAAGAAGATGAACTGCCTCCTTGTTTCTCATCTCTGGCTCCACACACAGAAAGTGCCATACCAGAAGTACAGTCCCAAACATAAGACAATTTTACTCCTGCATGGCCTAAGAAGTTACAGAGAGACAAACAAATACAAAAACACTTAGCCTAGCACAAATATACCTTTTGCACGGCAGACAAGTATGAACAAACAACAATCAAAACACAAGCAAGGAAATCTGAAATTGTTTTCCTCAGAGCTCTGCTTACAGATGACCTTCTCTGCTCAACACCATGGAGGTCAGGGCAGTAGATTCTGAGATGAAAGTGCATTTTCTTGATGCTGGGGTACTTGTAAGGAAATTTTTACCCCAGTAGAATCACAAGTGCAAGATACTTCTCAATTACCCATTTTAAAAAGTCACCGAAAGGATGTTGCCAAAATCCATCTTGCTCTTAAGGCATTACTGCTGTGTGTGATACTGTAGATGTTTCCAAACAACCCCAGGACTGTAGAATGAATAGTGTTAGAAGCATGGCCAACCTACCAGAAACACAGAGGCTGTGTATTGTTTTAAAAAAGTCCAATTAAGGACACTTACTCTTTCACGGGTTCCTTTTGAATTAAGTTCATACTTACAGAAGGACACAAAATATCAATCATAAATTAATATTTCATGCCAGTACTTCTAGTTCAAAAGGGGTGAAGAATTCAGATATTTCTCTTTGATAACTGAAGACACTTAGGTGGTACATTGACTGAGTAGTCAAACAGCAGAGTATTAGTTGCAGAATGGCTCACTAGGCATGAGAGAAGCACGGTGGACTGCTGCATCTGATCAGTGGCCACTGGGTAATACGCAGTCATGCCCTTTTTTATCCTCCTACAGTGATGGCAAGAATTTTCTCTTGAACTTTTATTACTGATATTATTGCTGCAGCACAGCACAGTATTTTCCAAAACAATCAAAATGTCTACAGCTCTTTTTTTATCACTAAAGATAACTGTAGACAACAGAATCATTTCAGGTGTGGCACTTGCTTTTGACACATACCACAACTTTGGAGAAAAACCACGACCTTGGAGTTGCTCAGGATGGCAACATGCTACTTTAAAGCATGGTGTGGGCAGAGCAGGTAGAAAGAGAAGCAGGGGAGGGACATGCAGCGAGATGATTGCTGCCAACTGGATCTTACTCTCCAATGCAATACATTAACAACACTGTAAATTCATCAGTGGCACATGGAAACATACCTTTTTATAGGAGTGATCTGGTGTTCCCAGATAAACCAAGTGGCAGTTATGGAGAGAGACTCATGTTTCTACCTGGTTCTCTACATACAAGGCTTCTAAAGAACTGCAGTTTGCATATGCTGTGTCTGGTATTTTGTCCCAAACAGCACATGAACCACAACTAAGACACTGAGCTCCAGTAAGCTGGCTAAGACAACAAAAGTCAGTTGTCTAGGTACTGATAATTTGGTGCAAAAAACATTCTGGATCAAGATGACAGGATGTATGGCAAAGTACTATGGATCAGACAGAATAAAAAAAGCTAAAATTCAAAGTTGAAAGGGATTTCCTGTGTCATCATCCCAGACAGAAAAACATTCAGTTCAGCTGGAAAACAAATTAAAAAATCAGCATCTTTGCAAGCTCTTAAAACGAAAAAAAGCTCTGCAACTGTTCCTCTACAATAGCTAAGTACATCACTTAAATTGCAAATCTGCTTATGAACAATTTTAGTAAGTATGACTTTGTGTCAACAACAGTTTTCAGTTTAAACAGTTAAGAGGGGAAATGGAGAGGAAAACATTTACCCTGCCAGTACTAATCTGAACACAGAGCACAGTTTCCACTGTTGTATTAGTCAGAAATGGAACTAAACATCTCTGCTGCAAAGGGAACCTGTGTCCCTATCTAATAGCCTTAAGAATGACTAACAGAAATAGCTATATAAAGCTAAATAACAACAAGCCAAGGCTCTAGAGGGGAGTGGATCCTTGGATTCAGTCATCATCTTTAAGAGTAGTATGTTGTTAACACTGAATAAAGAATAACATTACCTATTATTTACTAATATGTCATTAAACAGAAAGAGACCTCATTTATTGTTCACCGAACTAACAAATTATTGACTTCCAGGGAAGATGAACACCCTGCAGAAAAAAGGACCTCCAAAGAAATAATAAATAAATAAATAAATAGAAATATTTTAAAAAGTAAATAGGAATAAAATAGTTTCTGTTGAATACTATTTATATATAGTCTCAGGTTAGGATAATATATTAGGCTAGTAAGGCAGAAGAACAGAATGAGTTAATACCTGTCCACCTTAACACCTGATAATACTACAAAAACATTAGGTCATGCATATCTTTTAAATTTTTTTTTATTCTTTTACATTTTAATACTCTCATCTGGACACCTAAAGCAGGGACCACTTTAACCTGCCTGGTGAAAGGAGGATATACATGGAAATTGTAAGCATCTAACCTTGTGTATTTTGAAACACTGGAGACTCTCCCATCTCAAATTGCAAACTACATGATATGGACATTTAAAGCCAGAAATTAAAGTGTGAAGGAAGAGTTTCTCACCATTTTTTTCCTACTTATGGATGACACATGTGGGAGTCTTCATCCACAAGTATACCACGAAATTATTCAGTTTGCTTGTAGATTGAGACATCAGCATCATTAAGGATACCCACAGCTGTGACTCAGGGAAAAGTTCTAGACTTAGCATAGGAAGGAAGCATCAAGCAGTCTACTTTGTTTCTCAAATTATCACATCAATAGCAGACATTTTACTATCACTTCTCCATCCAGTGGAGATTTTTTCCTTAACATCTTGTTCATCTCAACCCTCAGAGACTGCTCAGCATATTATAAACATAGTTATCCAAAACCAAACAAGCATATATGGATATATGTTACATCTTGATGCTGGGAAACTATCTACCACTGGCCTTTATGCAAGTTCAGGGTATGCCAGTTTACATATCAGCCAAGTTAACAAAAGCATGTTAAAGGTTGAGGTTCATAACAGCTGAAAACATCCTACAAAAATGTACTTACACTAGTAATTTCTGTGTATCTAGACATTTTTTTCCAAATGCTCATGCATCAATTGCTTTGGTTTATGCTTAAGAAGTCTTCCAGTAACCACTCAGTTTATATGGAAGCTGTGAGGGACATTTTTAGATAACATACTTGTATTACCACAATAAAAGTTAGAGGAACATACGTTCTGAGCATTTAATATTACAGTTGTATTTAAAAAAAAAAAAGAAAAAGAAAAAAGAAGAAAAAAAAAGCAAAAAAAAGCAGTACTTTCCAGACCTCAAAGTGTTTCTAATTAAGCTTCTTTGCTTTCCAGCTCAAATGTTATCATCAGTATAGGATAGGATAATATTATTCATTTTTCCTTGCACTTTAGAATTCCATTTAAAACAAAAAAAATAAAATGAAATAATTTTTTATTTATAAAAGTCCAACTGTGCTCTAATGTCTGCAATTTGATGATTTTAATATATAGCTATGATAATGTTATAAAACATTAAAGAACTTATTTACCTTATCCAACACAAATATGCTGCACACTAACTATACTAACTAGGAAGTCTGTACTTCAAGCAAATGAGAAACTTGGTGAACAGAAATGTCATCTCTACTATGATAATGACAAATAAAAATTGCTCACATTCTTTCAGTAACAGAATTTTGTCCTATTAAGACAAAGTAAGTTTATTAAAATGAAAATCAATTTGTGAGTAAATGTATTTTTGCATGCATTTTCTTTCTAAACCTTGGAAATCAGAAAAGCAAATGGATTTGTGTTGCTGCCTAAAGATAAAGCACACTTTTAATTTAAAAGAAGTGTAAAATGTTAAAAAACAAAAACAAACTACTTCACCCAGAAGCTCACATGCAGAGCTGATTAGAATAGCTGTCCACATTAAAACAATCAAAACTGGCTTATCTTCAGAGAAAACTCTAAGGTACAGATCATCAGAGTTTTTAATCACAATTATACTCACAATACTAGCATTAAAACATGTTCATCTTTCTCAGTCAA
Organism: Dicrurus megarhynchus; assembly: GCA_013399195.1. Taxonomy (NCBI): domain Eukaryota; kingdom Metazoa; phylum Chordata; class Aves; order Passeriformes; family Dicruridae; genus Dicrurus; species Dicrurus megarhynchus. The sequence continues at coordinate 744,693 of VXAD01010008.1, read as the reverse complement.
ATAAAATGTCATTAGAAAATAAAAATGTCTACTGAGAAGGAATGACATCATCCACTTATTTTTGCCCAGATACTCATCAAATACATCAGTACACAGAGAAGGTTGTATAGCTTTTCCAAGATGCTGGTAACAGGCATATTGCATTAGAGTTTCTATTTTTGAGTAGAATAGACAACAACTGCAGTTTCAGAAAGAAGTAGTGTTGATTTCTAGTCTTGAAAATTTCACTAAATTCTAGTTAGGGGAATCTCGATATCATGAGATTTCCAGTATTTCAACTCAAATGTTCAGTCAAACATTAAATTTCCAACAAGCCTTTGCACTTTTGGCTGACAGCTGTAGTCAGCTGAATTAAATGCTTGAGAAGTAGATTAATATTGGTATGACTGTATGTTTTCCCAAACTATTTAGGTGTTTGTAGTTACAAGGCATTGCTTTCAGGCACATTGTGTAAACCATTATGCAACTTGACACGCTTGCTCTGAGCACAAAGAATGATAATTTTGTGAATTTTTCTTAAGGCTTCCATCATGCACAATCATTATTACTGAGACAGCCCACAAAGTGTGGTCTTAGAACATTACAGAAAAGAAAAACCTAGAAGACTTTGAGGCATTGCATGTTGTTTCGGGATGAATTTCAGCCATTATCCCACCCCTCCATTGACACGCTTTCTGTTGGGCTAACTTTCCCTAGACAACAGAACCAATCATCATTCCTTTATTGATAATAATTTCCCTGGCAGGGAAGGACAATGGATGGCTATCACATGAAGTGATACAATTTCCATATTAACATGGTTTATCAATAGTATCTGAAGGTATTTTCAAATTGGTTGAAAAAGTAACATTAGCGTGTGGAAATGTTACCAAGACAATTTTGAAAATAAAAAATAACTACATAACTTTGTAAATAAATAAAAAAAATCTTGAGATGACATATCAATTAAAGAACTACAGTTTCATTACAGAGTAGGTACAACTGAAAACACTTGAAAAAGTCTTTCTCATAAATATTTTCTTTTCTCAAATTTCAACATGGAAAACCTTAAAGTATTTGCATGTCAATCTTTTTTTCTTCCCTTTTGTCCTTTTCATCTGGCTCCTATCACTACCATGCTTCTTACCTAGTGCAATAAGGTTATGCCTACACTTATCTTGAATTTGATTTTTACCCACAGAATTATTAGGGCAGCTGAGAAGAGAGGCAAATACTAGAGGTCCTTTGCAAAATGCTGAATTACAGTGTTCTGTGTAATTCTTAAAAATTCATGCCGTACTTTTTGGCAGCCAGTAACTTGCAGGTGTTCCCTATACAGTATTTAGCAATTAAATGCACAGTACATATTAAAACTATTAACTTCCACAGTAAATGCATGGATTTAATTTTTATTCTTATAGCTTAAAGATTTCAGGGCTGCAGTTTCTAAAATTTAGCCTTTTGATCACTAATAATAAGATGACTGGACACTAATTGCTCACTAGGCTTTTACAAGGTTGTGAGTTCTAAAAAAATAAAATTACTTGCCACTAGGGTAGCCTTATTTATCACATCTGAATAGTGACACATGCGTTTAAAGTAATTAATATCAATAATAGCAGGACATGTTCAGTGGTAGATCTACACATTCTACTCTGAAAGACTGCACTTGATGCAGCATATGCTGACAAATGCTGCTTATTAAACAGAAGTTTTCGGTATTTGTCAAACTAAGGTTTTAAGAAATGGACACATGAAGCAAAAATTTGAATAATATTTTCCTTTTTTAAAAGAGTTTAATTAATTATTTCTGAAGGCACAAGAGGACAATTAATATTTGCCGGACTAGCACCAAGAAATCAAAGTTCAATTCCTGCCTCTAGAATTGAATTTTAGAAATTATTCAGTGAAAACAGATGCTTGCTCCAAACTGGATCAGAAACAGCCCTCTATGGCTGGAGCAAAGTATAATCCAGGGCCAGTAGAACTGCTGTGTAATTCTGTAGTTGACGGCTCAGGTTATTTTTCCTCAATTTTCACTACACATATTACTCATTCTATATGAGCACCACAGGATCCCATAGAACTTTGGGTCCTACCAGTGAACTTTCTGTTCAAGATCATTTTTCCACCCAAACCAAAAAGTTTATCTCCTGTGCAATTTCCAGGATGTCTGTTCAGAGAGAATTTTGTTCCTCTATTATGGGTAAAACATTAAATTTGTGAACTAATGAACAAAAAACTCTTATCAATGCAGCTATCTGAGCAGAATTTTCCAAACAGAATTAATAAAGGATTGTGTATTGATCTTTCAAAAACTACAGAAAATAAGTCTGATAATTTTAAGTGTATTTAAATGCACTCAGAATGTGAAAACATGAAGTAGAACTACTGAGTTGCAATAAAACTCTACCAAGTAACTCCACCATAAATATATTAATCATTCACCTCACAGAATCTAAGAGACATACAGCAAATCTTCCTATGGAATTTAATCTAGGGGTTTTACTGTGGATTTTATTTACTGTTGCTGTTTTATTGCAAAAAGTTTATACTTTCTTTCATGTTGTAATTGTTTGCAATGAGCTTGAGGCAGCCAGATGTTGAGGCAACTGGCACTGCTACAAACCATAATGTCAGATTAAAGTTATTTGTTGTTAAGGAAGACAATCCCTACTGGAACACCTGAAGAATTAGTTTAACTCCCTCATCTTAGTAATAAAGCTGTTCATCGTATGCAATACATTTCAATAGGGTAGGTACACTGGAATGCACATTTGCTCTCCAGTAAAACAAACTGTGGTAAACAGAAACATGTGAATGCAAAATGAAGAGGTAACCAATAAACAGTGGGGTTCAGACAGTCTCAAAAAGGGACTGTTCTTTGGGGGAAACACGCAGCCATCCATCCCCTCCCCACTGCATCTTTTTACTTTCAGGCATCTGATATCTAGACTAACTTTCCAAGGCAAAAATATGTTCAAACTGATACTGAAGTTACTCTTGAAAACAAATTTCAAGCAAATTACTTCATACAGACACCTGCCACCCATTCCCTTCCTAGCAGTCTGCAAACATACAGTTCTTCTCAGGCAGATCTCACACCAAAACCAGCCTCACTACAGGGCAGTTCTCCTCTATACACAAAATTACATTAAACCCAAAAGTGTGGGAGGGTGGGGTAGACGACCAGTTGCAGCAAAGAAAGATCTAATACTATATGTCAACACACAACTAAAAATCATCCCTAGAATGAGAAATACATCAGAACCACAGATCAGCAAGAAAATTAGGAAGTTATTTATTGCAAAACATCCTAATGAGAATGTACAGTTGCTGGGTTTATTTAATGGGCATTAAACCTACTTTCTTATGAGTTCTAATTGCACGATAAATGCATTCTATTGTTTCTAGAAACAGCACCAGAACACTCTATTAGGAATAACCTTGCTGGATTCTTTTTTAATTGAGTTCAAACAGATGGTTTAATTTCTGAAATGTTAATCTACTGGTGTGAGTTCTCTATTTCATGGCACTTTATTTCTGATTGACACCACGGGCTACATTTACCAGGCAAAGGCAATCTTGCTCTCTCCAGGAAGTGATGCAGGCAGCACAGTATCCCCTGCCATATTACTATCAGATTTACTGTAAATCACAATCAAGTGCATAAATCTAGCTGTGATACATCATCTTTAATTCCACAATTTCAGCAGATACTGCTTCTTTACAAACTACTACCTCATCATCTCAAAGCATGATTCATTTTATCTAACTCAGTAGTACAAATCTAGACTATTTAGTTTCCTATTAATTAGTTCCAAAAACCTTTTTGAATTATTCAGTAAATGAACAACACAGTTGAGTACAAACACAATCGTTCTGCAGGTTTTTTTTCATTCTCGAAGAGTAAGCACAGGAAAAAAAAATCTCTGTCTACTAAGATGTGGATGAAAAACACTAAAATGCTAGATTAAACAGATCTGCACGCCAAGAGACAGGCCCAGCTGACTTCACATCATTTTTTTCTTCAAGCAATTTTGATGCTGGACTGAACGTATCTACACATGAGATAAAGACTTCAGATTCGCATAATGAAAAAATATATATATAAAGAAGTGAGATTTCCATTCAAGTTAACTGAGGTGCAGTCCTACAAAATTTCTGAATCAATATCTTGACAATGAAAAAGCTCAAGTATTATTTAGTGTGAGAATGCCTTCACTTTGGAGAACTTATGAGCTATCCATGGAGAATTACATCATCCAGTGGTATTGGAAGAGCAAGGGTAGGTGCCTGGAGAGAAAACAGAATCTATAAATTAATACTTCCCTGATTAACTTCTCGAGAAACATACTAAACCAATAATAACATGTACAGTTTTTGTGAAAACATCATCTTTTTCTTTTTGGAGATTTAGTCACATAACATTTGGACCCTGTGGGCAACAGAGCCAACAATGGAAAATGGGTGCATAAACCAAAATACCCTGGGGTATTTTTGTTTCTTTTGTGAAGAAAAGACTTTATTAACATCTCCAAGCAGCACAAGGGATTGCCATCAGACATACTGAAAACCTGGTATGACCTATGTGCTAAGTGAACAGTGCATGAATTATCAGAGAGTTTCTTTCTCCCAAATTACATGTTTAGCACAAAATTACTGTTTCAGCAGTTCTTGGTAAGAGAAATTGATTATTTAATGAAGTTCTAAGGGTTAAACACATTAGTAAAGAGTAGTTAGTATATAGGTGCCTATTTCCAAAACTTGTTTTCCCGTTAAGTAAAAGCATGTTTATACATTTCACTGTTCATGAAGTTGAATGACTTGGAAAATACATTATGTCAATAATTAGCTGTAGAAGGACTAATATTTATGGGGAATTTGTAAACATTTTCATAGCTAAAAATGAAATGAAAAACACTCTGAATTACCATGACAATAAGTTTCTGGCTTACTTTGCTGAGTGTTTTTATGCAGCTTACTGCTTGGAAAACTTTAAGCTAAGGAGAGCTCGTAAGCTGCTTGCATAATTTCACTTGAAATCAGAACCTACAGAGTCCAATTTATCTCTCATATGCAGGAGAAACAGAAGCAACTCTAAAGAAGTCAGTGGTGGTACTGCAATGCAATTTCTTTATAAGCAGAAGAAACTCAAACGTATTTTCAGTCATTTAGAACTTGCACAGAAATAATGGTTCTGTATTGATTAGAATACCAACGTACAACAAATTATTCTAGATGGGAAATAAACAGCAACTTACAGGCATTTCAATTCAATTTCAAAGCTCACAAATTACACTGAGCAAGCCAACTGATCTTGGACATTTGCATGTTTAACTGCTTGTGTAATCAGGAGAGTACAAATCAACTCCCCATAACCTAACACTCACGAAATTGAAGACGAGAGCTGTAATGACATCATTTCCAGCTTGCTCCTCTGCATCTTACAGAAAGATGGATCACATCAGTGAGAACTAGATTTAAGTATTCCATAATTGCCCAAAAGCACATTCAATCTTTGCTTTTACAGAGCTCCTACAATGCAGAAGAAAACACATGTAGGATTTTCTGGGGTAAGGCAATAAATATTTTCATGTATTTCCCAAAGGAAATTCAGTGTTTTCCACAGCTGAGTAAATCGGTTTTCAAATTATATAACTCATCCTGATATTGTACTTCAATATTACAGGTAAATATCCCCATTCCAATAGCCTGTATTCTTTCCTTGTCCCCTGATGGAGATCACAAGGATGAAAAACACTATATGAGGGTTTTTGGTTTTTTCTGCTGTAGTTTTTTTAAGGTAGGAGACACTAATATCTGCTGAAGTAGGAATACTTTAGGATTCGGAGCAGCAGCCTGTACAGAAGCCTGTCTTGAAGCTGACAATTGTGCACCAAAAACCCCCCAAATGCATCTTAAAAATATTTCAAAGGGCCGTGAACAAATATAATTGCAAATATAGAAAGAAATTGTTTTGTTCAAAAGAATAAACATTGTTTTCCCCAAATAGCGGGATGTAAATAATATATCCGCCTTGGACTAGGCTTCAGACAAGAAGGACCTGAAAGGGGTGAAGCAAAACAACAACAAAAGAAAATTGAGTTGGGGACTAATTAGATTTTAAAAACCTCAGGAGGAGCAGAGAGATTTTGTGAATGGATAAACTCTTTGCACGGGGAAGTATTGCTATTTCTGTGCAAACACTGAAGAGTCCTTCTACCTGTAATGAAGGGAAGCTTGCATTCAGTTAATATTAATTTTCTTGAATTTTTCCATTCTGCACAACCTTTAGGCTAGGTCACCCTTGTGCTATGCAGACTGAAAAATGTCACAGCTATTCTGATATCAAATCTCAGAGTCATTTTTTCATGTTTCAACAGGGACAATCTAACCAATGTACAGTAACCAAGAAAGGGCTCTCTTAACCTTTTGAGATCAGAGAGCGATGTCCTCTTTTTAGTACGGGTGTTCCACTTTGTCCTCGCACAGGGAATCTGATCCATGCCTATGCATCCCACCCCTGTACCCCTCTGACGTCAAACTATTAAAAACGTCATCTGGAAATACAGTTCACATCAGTCATGCCTATTCTTTTTTATTAGGATGCCACAGTACTCATTTTAGTCCCTAAAAGTCCTGCATGCCCTATAATAATTGTTTCAGTCTTTAGCAGGAAGAGAGGAAGAACTGGATCCTGGGAAGTTTTCTTTTTCCTCACACCTTCAACAGGAGCAAAGAAAGGAGGCATTTTCAGGAGGCCAAGAGCATTGCTGGGCTGGAAGGAATCCACAGCCATTCATATTATTGAGGCAGAAAGCTTGGCACACACTGAGGAAGTCTTAAACAATGCGAGGCTTAGCAGCGGCTGGTGCTGGTAGTAGGAAGATGTGCAGCCCTGACACAGGGCAGGAGAAGCTGGAAGGGTCTCGGAGGGCACAAGGGCCTTCTGTTCCACAAGGCCCACTCTTCAACTTTCAGTACAGGCAAGCAACTGAACAGATGAATCTGCTGGATGCTAATTACTTAGAAATACAGCTTTGTGGTCATGCCATAGCACCAGCAGATAAAGATAAAATACTACCATGTGTTCATTATTTTGAATAAAGAAGTAAACAGGCAAAACAACACTTTAAAACAAGGATTTGCAGCTGGAAATTGTCATGCTTTACTGGCAATAATACATAGTGTTAAAACCATATATGTACTGTTTCTCTAGGGAATTATGTCAGCTTTATCTGTACTATGCTCCAGAAATCAGGAGTATGGATGGCAAGGCACTTCAATTACATTTGGATAACAGGGACTAGGTAGACCTGCTCAAAAGAGCTGCAGGAGCAACAGATACATTACTGGTGAGGAATCTGCTGTATCTCTGGAGCAGGGTGACGATGATATTGGATCCAGTGTAGCCAGTTCTTTGGTCAGCTGAGGATCAGCTGCAGACAATGCAAGAATCGCTGTTAACCCATCCATTACTGCCATCAGCAGCAGATTTAACATAGCAGAAGCCCTTAAAAAAGTACAGAAAATTCTCCCTGGCAGTAACAGGACATGTCCTTAACAAAGCTGGCAAAATGCATTTAAGTTTTTTCCCCTCACAATTACTCCAAACACAGTAAAGCTACAAGAGGCAATTACTGAATGTTCATGAGAAAATCAAATAGGAAAATTTGGCACAGAAACATTGAAGGAAAAAATATGTAATAAAGCAGATCTTGATTACAGATCTTTCAAGACAAAAATGTTACATTTATTTTTTTAAAGATGTATGTACTATTGGAAGCATTTCTTTTTAGAAGTCCTGCCATGAATAAACCCCATGCATTATGAACACTTTCCCTAAGAAGGCAGTGAAAGCATGTTATCTCTAAGGTGCCTTTGAAATTACAGTCAATTATGTAGAAATCACTAGCATTCTTCTTTCACCAGTTAGACAGCCAAAGGTAGAGCTTATTGCAAGCCTGGAGCCCTTGGCATGAAATCTGCACTCCAGCATTGGGAAAAAAAAAAAAAGAAGCACTTGTAGAAACTGCTTTTTAATATGATATTGTGTTAACTGATTACATAAGCCCTTCAATTCAAAAAATGGTTTAGTCCCCCACATCATGATTAAACCATGTAGTGGAAATTGTATTTATTTTGCTTATAGGTACATTTCTCCTTTCCTCCTCACTCTGTGTGTGTGCCTTTATGTATGTTGTTACAGTAAGACATTTAATCAAGCCCTTTTGAAGTGGTAGAGTGGAAACAGCTGTATCTGACAATGTGCTGATGACATGGGGCTTAAAGCTGTCATGAGCTCCAGATTGCAAGCAGCACTAATATGTGGTTGGGATGGTAGTGACTTGCAGGTCATGGCACCTCCTTGAGGAATGCTCCTAAGCCAATCAGCTCAAGGTGGTGGCTCAAAGTCTTAAGGCTCTGGTGAGCTCTCTTTCATTTAATACTCTTGAGGTCACACTTCAAAGTGCCCTTTCTTCTCAAAAGCCATTGGCCATATGTGGGGGTTCTAGAGCAGCTTTTTAAAGACCGGCTGCTTCAGGCTCAGACTTAAAAAATTAGAAACGCAGCTCTATTACACAAATGATATCTTAAAAGCTGAACAAAGGCTGAAGCTTAAGTTGGTATCTCACATTCTTGTAAAGAATGCCAATTTAAAGAGAGTTCCCGAATGGCTGATTTTTCCACAACAAAGCAAGCTTAAAGCTCACATTTTAGAGCGCCTAACGACTTGTTAAAACAATTTCCTGGTTTGTGAAGATTACAATATGTAGGGCACCCAGAAATCATCTCTGAATACAGCTTTTCGTCAGCAATACTCACGCTCAGAATAATTACCGTATAAATGAAACTTATTATTTCATTTCTTCATGCAACTGAATTTGTTAAAATTAGACTAATGTGATTAATGTACACTCATGCCAACATTGCTAGAGCAAACACATATGTGTTTCTCACTGAGAAGGCTCCAAAATGATTTTGTTTTGATCATGGTACAACACACAATGCAGTAATGTATTTTTCGGAAAGCATTCATAAAGATCAAGGGGCTAGGAAGGCTAATCTCTGTAAGTTACCTAAAGAGTTCAAGGAAGAAAGACAGTCCTGTAAGAAATAATTAATTGCAAATAAAAGTAGGTTTGTTTTCTGAACTGCTTCCTGGATTCCTCTCTACCCCATGGCTGTCCAGGGGAAGTCGACTCTCCAAAACCTAAAATAGCCATAACCTTGAGAATGCTTGCTTCTTCAGTAAAGACAAATTGTTCCCATCTTCAAAGCAGCAATGTGTTCTACAGAAAATACTGCTATTCTGAAGTTTGTCTGGAAATTACTTTCATGGAGGATAAATACCATCTACTGCAAATAAGGCCAATTGTGAACATTATTAAGAGAACAGTTAAGTCTGTACCTCCAATAATAATACAGCCAGACTTGTTTTTAATTTGCACCCAAGCTCCTTATCAGCTGGTGCAGCTATTGCACCAAAGTATCTTAATTCTTTTACCATCTGCAGACATGAATGTGTATCCAAAGGCAAAGATGGCATTCCAGATGTGGATATACATTTTAACGCACCTTTGCTGGATTCAGTCATTCCTTTACTGAGTATATTTTTCTTGCAAATACTTTATTCATTGTAATAAGGCTTGTCACAGAAAAATAAATTGTATTCTCAGACCTCTCAGAATTAGTTCAGTGATGAATGAATCACCCCCAATATGGCAAAAATAAAATCTTTTTATGCTTGCTTTCTTAAAAACAATTGCCTGCAAGTTTCAGAGAAGTTACATTTTCTGTAACTGAATACTGTGTTTCTGGCAATGTTTTCAGCTGTCTTAGTCACAACTTTTCTAAAAATGGATTAGCTGAATGAGAATGTGAATCAGACATGCAGGCATATTGGTTGCTCTCTGTTGTTCTCCCATTCTGAGACACTGAAGTAAAAGGGCTTGTCTAGGAGACAAATGCAAGAGTGGAGACTGCTGTCTGGAAAAAGCACTAAAATAGCCAATTAAATATCTCTGAAAGTAGTAACTCAGATGGCCATTTAAACTGGACATGGATGTAGAAAAGCTCAGCAGAGCAGTTTCTGGATCCAAATGGCTTATACATTAGGGAGCAGATGAGGAATTGTTGTGCATACAGTACTGCTTCATTACAAAAGCAACAGGAATGGGTTGAGAAACCAAAGAAAGGGATGCAAAAGGAAAACAAAGAGAGAATGCTGAGAACAAAACTGTGTAGTGATAGCTAAATGAGCATAAAAAATTCACTAACAATCAGTAAAAGATTGAGTTTACAGTATTACTAAAATCTCTTATTGCTCTTAAGGACTGTATCTTATAGTAGCAATATTAGAGATATACAGTATGTTATATTTGTAAAGAAATGTATGCAAGAGAGTGGAAATCTGAGTTTTGTTTCAGGCTGTGCTAGCTGAAAATCTCTCAGGACCCAGGCATTGGTCTAATTCTAAAGAATAACTGAGAATTTAATTGTCTTGGCACAGTGAAAGAAGGAAGTTGATAACAAAGAAATGGATCTTCAACTTGGGATCTGGCCAAGTGACTGGGAAACCAAAGAAAAAAAAGCCATATTGGAAAAAAGCAGAGAGCCAGTTTACTTGGGATGCTGCTCCCTAATTCACTCATATTGAACAGTACTCTTTAAAGCACCACAAGATGGAAGATTCTTGTGAAAGAGACACTTTGAGCACCTAACTATACTAGTAACAAGGGTGATCCACTGCACAGAATGAGACTTCAGTGCTGCCACAGAATTCTCACTGAGAGGCAGTCTGGGGACAGACCTCTTAGCAACTAAACAGGTGCACACAAATATACATACAGATATGTGTATACATACATGGAATGGTATGAATCTGTATATTACATCACATGAATACATCTAGTATTTTGAATTTTCTGTCAAGAAATGTTTCTAGACCGTTAGTGATGGATACAAAAAAATAAAACAAAAATCCTTCAAGCATTTATTCTGCCTAAGGATATTTCTTTATCAGCTTGACTCACATAATTTTGCTGATCCTTCATAGTCGTAAGACAGTGAGAGGATACACAGGACATATACAAAATAACAAAATCAACTGTGAGCATTTTCAGGCTGTGAGGATGGTTCCTACACAGCTCTGGTCTGCACCACTGCAGTCTCTGGGACAATACCTGGATGCACTCTAAGCAGTCAGTTCAATCAGCACTAGATAATAGTTCTGGGAACATTTAATTTATCAGTACAGGTGGAGCCATGAAGTACACAGTTCTTCACTAATTTGCATTCCACGTTCCTTTGGAAAGACTGGGAGCTTCTGTCTTACCATGTATGCATTAAACTGCTTACTACCAAGTAAGCCATCCTCAAATGACTTCTTTTCCTCCTAAACTGAAACTATTATGGTAAAGTTGAGAGTTAATAACGATAAGAAAGATATGTTTGACTACTTCTGGTTTTGCTTACATTTTTGAGAAATACCCCTATAAAGTCATCAAACAGTTGATAATGGCTGTGAAAATGGATACAAGTTTCCCCACTCCGCACCAATAAAATAGTCTTAAAAACCACAGGCACACCATGCTTAGCTAGAAAATTAAACTATCATCTTGAATATAACAGTGAAATTATCTTTTGAAGAAAGCTGAACACCAGTACCTGTTGGATTTTTACTTACACTAATCAAAGGTAGAAAAAGTTTCTACAACAAATTGTTTTGATAATCTTATCCTTCAAAAAGGATTCTTTGGTCATAACATGTAAAGCTTGTCATCAATAATGAGAAATACCTAACCTTTACAGTACCATTGCTATGAGCTTGCTGTCAGTCACTCCAAAGCTCTCTGAGAAACCTCACACATATAACCATATTTATATAGGGTTATACACAATAAACTTATTTCTGAGTTTCTGAGAAGCATTTTGAGCAAACAATGAACCACAGAAAAGAGGAATTGTACCAATTTGCAGACAGCTGAGAGAATCCTTTCAACATTAAGGCACCCTCTCAGAAAAAAGAGGCAAAAAAGTCTTGCATCTAAAAGCATTATGAATCACAAAGTCTTTATTGTTATTTCACAAACTATGAAATAATGAAATAAGTAGTTTTTTGAGAGTATTTAAGAGAGTGTGAAAGTCTGTAATTTCATATGAATAAGTCATTACGGGTTTTTTTGATTATAGTTTGTTAGCTTGTTTTGAGTCTTAGTTGGTGTTCCTTTTGATTCTTAGCTCTAAAAACTCTTTTAAGCTTTTTTTTTTAACTTGGATTTTTCCTTTTTTTTCTACCGCATTTGCTGACTTGTATCCTCAAATTTGGCACTACAGACTTCTGTGACAGAAATTTTCCTAGATTTGATTTATTGCATAGACAAAGTGTTATGTATTTAAAATAAATTCTGCCCCATTTATATTCATGATTTTTTCCCCAAAATGTCACGGTAATTGAAAAGAACTATAATATTAAGGAAAAATGGTAAGTAAAAAATATTTTATTTCTTTAATTCCTGATGCAATGAAAATTGGAAATGAGCTTCCCTTTTTAAAAAGCATCTGTCACTTACTCCTACATATATCTGCTCAAAGAATAAGTATTTCTTTGCCAATATACAACTACATCAGAGATAAGTATCTTTAAGTTTGCTGAACAACATTTGCCAGAAGTTCACGACAGACGAAAATGCAGAAATGTATTATTAAAAATGCCTTTAACAGTGGCTCACAGGATAGCCTTTCATTCTCTTTTACTAGTGAAAAGGGACGGAATTGGAAAAGCTTTCCAAACTTAAAACATTTAAACATAGACAAATAAATCTAAATCTAGAAGTCTTTCCCAAGTATGTTACCTAAGTAAGACTTATGGCTAGACCACTTCACTGAGGCAATTTGAAAGGGCAGTGATTGGTTTGACAAATGAACAGCTTCATCTGATTACCCAATAATTAACCATTAAAAGAACATATATAACACAGGCTGAGAGATCAAATGCTCCAGCAAGAAGTTCTCCTCAACACAAAGGGTTCAGTACTGTAACATGTTCATCAACTTAAGTAATGTATGTCATTAAGAAGGTACTTACATTAGGTCTTAATCCTGCTGCCATTTCATAATACTTCTCGGCCTCTTCATTAAGACTGGCTTGTCTATCAGGACAGAAAAGAACAACACAATTACACCTCATTTTCCACAGGTTAAAATGAAACCATACCTACAGAAGCACAGCTGAAAACTAAATGCTGCAACTACTCCCTGCTGTTTAAAGATATTACCCTAACAAATGCACAAAATATGTAAACCTAGAAGTTTTCTTTTAGTTCAGAATGTCCATTAGCACAACTCCATTTTCTTTTTAGTCCTGAAATTATATTACTACATAATGGAAAGAAATACAGAAGGCTGAACATAGAAGAAAATGTGGCTAAATTTTTGTAATCAGACATACTTTAAATTCTGAAACTGTACAATATGTACAATACAATAATGTAGTTTCTCACTTTGTGCCTTCCCCAAACCACTATAATTCCAGTAAAAAAAGGAAAAAAGTCAGGGAACATAAAGATTTCCGAAAACTAGGTTTCCATGATTGAGGGAATTCATTCAGAAAAGAGTTCTGATTTCAGCCTTCCCTCACATCATTCCAAGAAGGCATTTAAACATAGATCTCATATCCCAAGAGAGTAAGATGAGTTTCTGGGTACCTGAAGCAACATCAGCTCAAGACTTTTTCTTCTCATTACTACTACTGTCAGCATCTACATGGTCCTAGTAGTTGAGTTTTTATTTCTTCTCCTGAGCTTCCAGTTTAATGTCTTCAAACAAAAATACAGTATATTGCCAAGGAAATCCAAACATGTTTTCGTCTCAACAGGGCCTTTTTATCTCTTCTCTCAAATTCCTCTCTTCTCCTTTTGTGGCCACCTTCTTAATTTCCTCTAACTGTTCATTTTGGCTACTGGTCCAACAAATATCAGTTGATCACATACATGTCAAGAGAAAGGTGGTAAATCTGTAAGAATAACCAAGGAGGACTCTCTGGTGGGCTACTTAACTTCTGCTAAAGTTATTTGCTATTTTTCTATGAAGAGTTAAATCCTTTCATAGGAGAGTGAGGACAAGAGATCTTCAGCATATTTGCATTTGTTATGTGATTACAGACGCATTTCTGTGATACAAAATGGAAACATCAGAAAACAAGGATAAGACTGTGTGGGGTTGGCTGTTTGATTTCTTTTTTCCTTTTTTTTCTGCTTTTGTGAACAGTTACTAGTTCAAAAAGTATCAATCAACTGAGCACTTGTATCTGGAGATTTTACCTTGTTCATTACATGAGCCTTTACATGCTTTGTTATCAAATTGTGTTCTAATTTTGTTTCTATCCACCCAGATTTTAAACATTAGCCACATAATACACGATAGGCAATTAATCCCAATTGCCACATTTTGACAGCTATTGGTCTTGGGAGGAGAAAGGGAGAAAGGATAATCCCTTTGAAGTTTCTCACATAATTCCTGTGCAAGCTGAAACCACTTCATGACTAACAATTTGCTAAATAGAACCTGGTTTATACCTGTTAACTGTTTTAAATTACTTTGCACATGTATCATTGACTCAGCGGTTGCAGTGGCTAGAAAAGATTGAATGTCTAAAAATATTCATTCAACCTGCTTCTGAATCACTCCTGCTGGGCATCAGTAGCATTTGAAATGATTGCAAAAAAGAGTAATCTCATACTTAGGAATTTCAGGATTTACAGCAAGGCACTATAAAACGAAACGTTACAGAGCTGGAGTTTTTTTTCCTGTTTGCACAAAACTGTCAGGACACAAATCACTTCTGAAAGTGGTGAAATAACATACAATAAACAAGGCGCCTTACCCAGGAGGCAAATACAAAGGTACACTTCACCTCCAAGAAGAGTTGCTGGCATGTGAGTGTGGAACACATTAAAATCCTGTCCCCCTTTTAGGCCAGTGGAAATACATGGATTACTTTCCTGCCACGTGTACATCTCGAAACATGGATCATTAATTGCTAAGTTGAAATCAGTTTGAATATATAGTTCCCCATTAAAAACAGTTTATAGAAATGAATGCACAACACAGTAACCTGATCAGGAAAATGCCTGTTCCATTTTTGAGGCATTCACCAACAGTTCCATTAGTCAAGATGCTGCTGGATTCTGGTTCCCATTTTCACTGCAAATCTAACCTAGAATTAATTATGTTAAGCCCTGAAACAGCTTTCCCTTGAGAAAAATTAAAGGCACAGAGGTAGGAAATTGCAGTAACCCTATGCCACTGAGCAGTAAAGAGCTCTGGATCAACGTCAAATAATGGAATGACACTATTAAAAGTAACATAACTCACATTAGAGTAAAATATTAGATAAAATGTTGATAATAAAACAGAGAGGAAGGAAAGGGAGCAAAGAGAGGTTCAGAAGAAAGCCTTTTTCATAGTTATGAGCTATATTTTAACCTCTATCCAAAATCTTTTCATGAGGACTGACCTTGAAAACACATCTGATTTTACATCTGATTTTCCCCACTAACAACTAGCACCCAATCTCATTTTGAGGGAAAAAATGTTTCTCCACTTTTGATTCTCTCATTCTCTTAACCTGAGCTTCCAGACAAACCAATTCCCCATATTTAGTTCCAGCTGATTGACAGTGACACCTAATAAATGTGCTTGACAACACATCACTCTCAGATTCTCCTGACACCCAGCTATAATCAGTTTACATTCATTTTGAATTTTTATATTGCTCACTGGAAAAAATACTGTTTTAAGAGGAAAACATCACCAATGCTGACTGGTTTAGATACATGTGAGTGGGAAAGGGTTAGTTTTAACCTGCCTGCTGCTTGGTACAAGGCTTCAGACTGTTGATTTTTACAGTAAAATCATGGATGTCAGCACACCTACAAAAAAGTTTTCTTCAGTGATTCCTATTTTAAAATGCTGAATGTTGATACTTGGCAATATTAACGGACCTTTTGTGTAACAACAGAATTATAATCACGTTTTATAATCAGCTGCCCTGTTGCAATGAACCCTTCATCCACATTTTTCTGTTTTAAAAATTTATATAGACTATATGCTTTGCCATACTTACATATATATTTAAGCACATAGATAATAATTAAAGAATGATTATAATCTGTTCAGACAATAATACAGGGTTAAGTTGTGCCTATGATACTGTATCAGCAATTACACTCCATGTTTGGTCAGTGTATTCTGGAGAGCCAAAATACTCTTACGGAAAATCACTGAAAAATGAAGATCATGTCATGTAGTCCTGCTCTAATTTAGACTTCTGTTTTCAAACAGCCAATAAACATGCTGTAACTCCATGTCACATGAGATTTTCCCAGAACAACCCTCTTACGAAAGCAAGGAAAAACTAATTATTCCCACAAAATGTGCTTTCAAGCAAATAGGTCTTTGTCCCAAATTTATTTTCATGTGGAGACAAGGTGAAGTTCTTTTCCTGTTTCAAATCATTATGGCGGTGCCACCACACTGCCATCCCTCATTCTAAAAATAATCATTCCCTAGCCCACAGGAAACCTTGCTCATGGCAGCTCACCTGGTCTACAAGAGCAAAGTGAACCTTAGCCCTTGTTAACACATGGTTTAGTCACTACAGCCACCGTAGAGCATTGCACACACACTTCACTGCTTTGCTGAGAGACTTCAAACTCCTATAAGCAAGAGCATTGCAAATACTACAAACGTAAAACACACGACCAGATACTGTTTTAAGAACCACCCAAACAGCTGCATGACCCTTGAAGAAAGCTGTCTGGAAAACAAATATGTTGAGAAAATGAATTTTACAGGCAAGCACTATGCAAGTTAAAAGTTACCAGACTGTTGCAAAGAAATTAATTGCATTCATCCCACGTCTCACCCCTCTTACAGATGACTTGAATCATCTTGCATTGCATTAACAGGATGCTACAGAAGTCATTTAGGGAAAAAATTAATAACTGTAATGTTATTAATTAATGTTATTTCCCCTTAGGAAAGGGGAGGTCTCTCAATAATGCAAACAGAACTAAGTCATAAATTTTCTGACTTCAGATTCAGTCAGAGAGAGGAAATAAGCAACGTTGGAATATCTGTTGGCTATCTACAAATAGAGCTACTGCATTTGGACCCAGTTGACAATTCTGTTGCAAATTTAAGAAAAAGAAAATTAACTTGCAGCACTCCAGTTCAAAATTTTCAGAAGCTGTTAATTTTTATTTAGGTTGCATTTTAATTTTTTTTTCTCAGCAAGTAAGGGGATTAAAAAAAAAGGAAAATATTTTAGCACTAGTCTAGAAAAATAAATTGTATTTTGAGAGAAGGGTGTGTTTATTTTCCATCCAAAACAGCTGTAAACCAAGAAATGTCTTCATATTTCTGAGTCTTGCGACACTCCTTAGGCTAATGGTGGAAACAGTAGTAAGAGAGGAGGGAAAGATGATTCCTTCCTAATTCAAAAATACATCACTGTCTAAAATACTTGGTCTGAAAAAGAAAACATCAGAATCTATATAAAAATCTAAGCTGCTGTTATTATCTTGCAGTCATTTTGGAAACCTTGCATCATCCACATTAATATCAATTTCTGTCTCCTATTCCACAACACATCTTTAAAATTTATCCCGTGTCTCTCACAAGAGTAATTTCATTTTCATGCTCTGTGAACTTCTATAATGCATTTTCTATCTCACAGCTGTGCAGTTCATTCAAAATTCTTACTCACTTACCAGTCAGTTTTTATAGCTCTCTAGGGTACCTAAAAAGCAGTTGGTCACCTACTTGAAACTATGTCAGCCTTTCATTTACGACTGCCTTTAGCATTCAGTTTCTAGCTGTGTCACTCTGTGCCAGTTGGAGTACTCCCTTCTTTCCATCCTCCTTTGTGTCTTGGTAACTGTTTTTCCTCTTGGAATCACCTCAGCTCTCCATTGTTCTAAAGATCCTAAAAAGCATCTGCTTCTGAAGAGCCAGACTCATGGTGGATTTGTAGCTGCTCTGTTACAAGGAATGCATATGCATTGCTCTTGTCCAACAAGTATTATGGAAGCAATAGATTCAAATCAATTGCTAAGTAAAGAAGTGAACAAGGACAGACAACAAAATCATAACCTTTTAGCAAAAATCACTCAGATGCTAACACATGGGGTTTTAAGCAAATACTTGTCAGCACTGAATTCAGCTTTGCCACTCCGACTCTTGCTAAATCCTTCAGATCACTTTAGACTCTCAGAGAATATTAGGAAGACATTATGATCTTCCACAAAGAGACATGAGTATTAAGTAAAAAAATTAGATCAAGTGGGTATCCCAAACGAGCATGAGGGATTCTAGCTAAACTAAAGCAGGCCTATTTTTTTTTTTAAGTGTTTCAGTTTGGTGCATTTTCTTTGTTTTTGAAGGTTTTGTCTTTTCACTTACAGTAGAAATCGAGAATGCAGCTTAGAATCACTGAGCTCATTGCTTGTCAAGGCTTCCCAAAAAACAGTACACTCCCAACCAGATCAAGTAGGGTAACCATGGCTGATGTACAGCATAGCAGCATAGCTGTTACTTTAAAAGTGAAAAAATGCTCATATCCAGATGTAAATACATGTGCCTCAAAGACCTAGAATGCTACACTCAGTGCTCACAGAGAAAGCAGGAGATTTATTAAACCTATTTCCAAAATAGTGTTGATCTACACCACCACATTTTAAAATACACACAATCATATCACTAAACTAGCCTCTACAACACACTCACTAAAATCAGGAATCTGACCCCTCTATACCTTTCTAAATTCAGCTGTCATGCCTAACTTGCTATGCTTCTGTCTGTGAATTTGTAACATTAATCTAAAAGTTTCAAATTACTGAATTCTATCTTGAGAGACATCATTCACAAAATAATCATGGGGAAGGGAAGGATCCTTAAAATAGCTCATATGCCTCTATCAAGTTAAACTACTGTTTACCAATGAGCCATTTGTCTTGGTTTCCTTTCTAATCTAGAAGCAGTAAGAGTTATTTTTAAAAAGGTGTTTTGGGGCTTATTTCAAAAACATGGTATAGAAAACATAATTCTGAAACACAGGTCACTTGCCTGAAGCTGATTCTACCTTCTCTTTTGTATTATTTTCTTTTTCTTTCATTTCTTATTTAAAACGCTAAAAGTATAAAGCAGCCTAGTAAGATATCTTCATCAGAGAAATTGTCTCAAGAACTGTTTCATGCTAATGAAGTTTATTTTTTTTATTTCCTTTTTCATGCCTTTTCTATGCTTAGATACCATCTAAATGAAATCAAGTATCCTGATAGCTGTTAAGTGGACAATAGACAATAATTAGATAGTTATCCTAGAAATAAGCATGGAGGATAACTATTACAGAATGTGAGTTTAATGATAATGTTAAACTCACAGATAGAAGCTTAATGTTACTGAATAACCAGGTCTGACAGCTTTAAAAGCTAAAATGGAAGTCCAAAGTTTTATTGTATTCAGATAGAAAGAATTAAATATCAGACTACATTTTAAATCACAGATTCTGAGAATATCACTAATTGCTCCTATGAGTCTCAAAGTCATTATCAGCCTGGGAATATTTAGATTTCTAATTATCATAGTGTTCCCTACTGACATTAACAGAAATCTTCAATATTCTCTATTTACATCTAGATGAGAATATGGTCTCCTCTTTTCAGTTGTTATGCACACTAAAATTTTAAAAATCAGGCGAAAGGAAATCCTGCAGAAGGTTCTTCACAAAAGAAAGACTTGTTCTCATGTGCAAGAAAAATAGATTACCTGCTTGTGAACAACAGAAGTTTTGAAGGTAGGAAATTACGATATAATAAATAGAATTTAAGAAATGCAAAGTGCTAAATGCTGCAAGAATTTCATTCCACTTCTTTGTATCTTATTAGCAATAATATTGAATTATTCAAAAGAGTTGCCGGGCTTTAAAAAGAATCCTGCATAAGCAAAGGCTATAAAGACTTTTTTCCTCCAAAAGAAGAGGAAAATCAAGTGAGGCAGATGTAAAAGCACTAACCTGAGCATATGGGCTGCATTGAAAACAACATCAAATTCCGTATTATCAAGTTCAGCTGCTTTCTTTGCCATTTCAGCTGCTTCTATCAGGCGGGATTCTTCTAGGAGGAACTGACCTGCAAGAGAGTGCGTGAACATGAGCCCACAGAAAATAACTGATGTAAGGTACTTCAGACACTACAGTCAGGAAAAGGAAGTACAAAAAAAAAAACCAAAAAAAACCAAACACCAAACTAATAAACCAAGCAACAAAACAATGTCTCAGACTGAATGTTTAGTTGTTTATTTATTTGTTCATCTGCTCTGTATTTCAATATCTTTAAAACATATTCAATGTAGAAAAATTGCAAAATTGCAATAAATATGACAAGTAATAACAGTATTGGTGGAATATATTTCAGAAAAATGAGAAAGAATAAAACTCAGCCATCAAGAAACAATACTCTCAAACCCCAAGAAGCCTGCCATTTGAGAATTTGCCTTTCTGCCTATACAATTACAATGATATTTGCTTCCTCACAGCAAATTGAAATAAAATAGTATCTACAAATTAAACACATTCCCATTTCAAAAGCATATCCCAAAATCATATAAAATGATAATTTTTTGTATACATACACGATAACATATTCTTTCAGCTATAGAATTCTAAGCTGTATTTGTATATATGTATACATTAATGGACTGGTATTTTATCATGTATTTCAGTAACACTAAAAGAATGACAACAGGTAGCTTTTTACAAGTTTCCTATATGATATTTACCTCTCACATTAAACAAAAATAAAAGATGGCTAAAATCAAGTGACTCAGTTTTCACAAATGAAATTATCATAATCATCAAACCAAGTATAAACTGAAAACAATCAATAATTTAGCATTAACCAGCTTTAACTGAAGTACAATAGTTTCAAAACAAGACATGCAACATACAGTACAACTCCATAAAAATGAGGTTTCCTTTGAAGAAGTTGAAAAAAAGCATTTGGAAGATACTCAAACAACCTTATTTTTGCTCCTTTCAATGCTTTTCACACCTAATTTGTAAAATGTGTCATTTTTTGCAACAATTTTTTAAAGGAATCCAACCATCTAGTCTCTGTGCCTACATAACTTTACATTTGGAAAAGCTATCCTAAAGCATAGTGATTATACGTTCCAGAATCCTATCCTTCCCTTTTTACCTTACTCTGCAAAGTAAGATCTCTCAACCAAAACTCCGCCATGCCACCACTAACCACAAGCCTCATGAGGAACAAGATACCATGAGCAAATGGTTTCCTCTCATGGTGAGGGATTTTCTCTTTTTTCTTTCCTCCTTTCCTCATGCATTCCCATTGCCCACATACTTGCTAGGTGCTTATGCAAAAAATTCCCTTAACCAGAGCTAGCAAGGTCTGTACAAGCATCGTGAACCCAGTGGTGCTTTGGTACAACAAAGACATTTGCAGAAGGAATAATTTCAATACAAAAAGTGATGAAAGGCAGCTTTCTTAGCTTTTTGTTTTCTCTGTAGATACATTTCGGCTTGGGAGAGTTGGCAGATTATTTACTCAGTCTCCTATATCTTTATTATTCAGATCTGCAAAACTTGTAAAAACATTCTGGTGCCTTCCTGCACTCACAGCGTAAGGTTTGCTTGCTTTAGTTACATCCACACTCTAATACGAGCCACACTTTGATGCAGTACAATGCTTTGTGCTTATTGTGCCCAGAAACAGATGATTTATAAAAAAAGCCTTCTCACACAGGAAAATAAGCAAGAAAATAAATAAAAAGAGAGAAAAAACATAAAAAGAAAACATAGTTCGAGAACAGTTTGGACCACAAGAAATTAATTTGTCTTCAGAACTATAAATCAGTGGTTGAACTGTTAATGCAAGTCTCTTAATGGAAGTTTCTTCTAAGGGGGAAAAAAATCTGACAAAACCTAAAAGGTTTTTTTTTTTTTTTAAATCTCTTTTTTTTTTTTTTTTTTTTTGGATACCACATCAGGGTGTGCCTTATATGCAGCAGGACAAACTCAGATTTGAATTTGAAAATTCTCCAAGTAAATCCAAATATCATATCTTTTGATTTGGGTTGAATTCCTATTGTCTTTAAAGAACAATCTTTGAAATAAGCTTGATCAACTAGTATTCCAATTCTCTTTCAATGAATGAAGTAAAACAGTATCCCTAATCTTTAGGTCCATGTAAAAACAAACCAGCCATAAATTGTTAACATTAAGGTCCTTTTGCTAATGAAAGTCCTGGATTAGCAGAGTGAAACACTAGTAAGTAGATGTGCTATTAATACATTCAGCCAGGGGAAGAAGGAAGATATAAGTTAAACTTTCAGTTCTTCAGGAAAGAAAATTCTAGGAATGTGCATTACCACACACAAGTCTCTCCCCTACTGGAGGAGGTATTAACAGTCACAATAACTCATGCTGAGTGGGTAAGTAGCAGATGATACATTTACGAAACCAATTCTATTATCCTCTATACACAAGCCCTTACAAAGCTCCATTTTAGGGCCAGTTCTCCTCATAAATGACCTGGATGCAGGACTTAAAGGCATACTAAGTAAGTTTGCCAGTGATACTAAACTGGGAGGAGCTGTCGACTCCCCTGAGGGCGAGTGCCAGTTTCTGCACCTGCGATGGGGCAACCCTGGATGTACGGAGAGACTGGGGAACGAGATGCTGGAAAACAGCACCATGGAAAGGGACCTGGGGGTCCTGGTAGATGGCAAGTTGAACACGAGTCAGCAGTGCCCTGGCACTGCGAGCCAATTGAGGAAGGTGATTTTCCCGCTCTACTCTGTAGTGGTTTGGTCTCACCTTGAATATTGTGTGTAGTTTTGGGCACTACAACATAAGAAGTTTATAAAGCTATTAGAGAGCATCCAGAGGAGGGCTGCTGATCAAAGATTTCCTTAATTGCATGGGCTACAAATAAAATTCGCTGCAACTTTCTCAATCTAGTGAAAAAGTCAGTATTTGTGTGTACAGGTGTGTGGTGGGTTGTCCCCTGCCAGTATCCAAGCACTCAGAGGGTGAGGGCAGAAAACAGAAGAGCAAAACCAAGAAAATCTCTGCATCAAGATAAAGACAGTTTAATATGGGGAAGAAAAAAAAAAAACCCAAAATAAAACAGCAAACAGCAAAGTGAAGGAAATTTCTCACCCCTTCTCACAGGTAGACTGATGCCCAGCCAGTCTCCAAACAAAGAGCCACCTCAGAAGCCAAAACCCTTCTTTCTCTACCCCAGATTTTATTGCTGAACATGATGTTATATGAACTGTTATATCTATCCCTTTGGCCAGCTCAGGTCAGCTGTCCAAGCTGTGTTCCCTCCCAAAAAGAGAAAGCCTTGACACTGCTCAAACACTATTCAGCAACAGCCAAAACATTGCTATGTTATTAAGGCTGGTTTAGTCACAAATCCAAAACAAGGCATCATCCAGGCTGCTATAAAGTTAGCACTATCCCAGCCAGACCCAGTACAAGGTGGAAACTTTCAGTTGAAAATTGATTTGCCAAGTTCTCCTGAAAGGCAGACTAATTTTATTCACACATCTCAATTTAATTTAAAACACCTAAGCAGAAAAATACCATTTTGAAAACATTAGCTGCCATTCCTTTTAATCTGATCTACTAAATTCATACAAGAATGAACTGGATTGGCAGTTTACTGCTGCACTTTCTTCATTAAAAAACAGACTTCTGAACCTTTCCTGTCAAAGCCATAAAGAGCTTTTCCCAAGAGAAGAGCACAAGCAGGGTGTAATATTGGCAAGGTGTTGAAGGTGGATCAGAAGGTATGATCCACAAGCCCCTGGATCCAGGAACCACTTGTGTGGGTCTAAATTTATATGTAGGATTTTCTTCCCTGACAAGCAGCTGGCAAACCTCATGATTTATGAGATACTGCCCAACATCACATAGAGAGCTTACTTATTGCAGGTGTCACAATCCCAGCTCTTGCCAACAATATAAATTATGGTAGCCTGACTGTTTTTTGGAATCACAACAGCTTTTGAGAAAACAGCCTTCCTGAAGCTCCAAATACCATATCTTCCTACCTAAAGGAAAGCATATTTTTCATTACTCTTCTTCTGAACTGCAACTTCAGGTTCAGATGTGACTTTCAGAAACACTGTTCTTTGCCTGGAATGTTACATTTTTAATAGAATTTTCCAGCTTTCTTCATAGACAGCACAGGGGTGAGTGTAAATGTGTAGTCAGGAGTTTTTAAAGGCCTTTGATAGCAGAGAACTGATTCAATACTTCACAATCCTCTTAGTCACTTTTCCCTAAACTATCTAAGAATCAGAAATAGCATTAAAACTGCTGAATTCTGTACCTGCAGCCTTGTTCAAACTTACCTTTCATTGCAAACCATCATCAGTGGTTCTGAGCCTATATTTGACCAAAACGTTTTGGGGCAATGTATGCAATCTACCGAAAAATAAGACAGAAGTATGTATGTAATCTAAACAAGAACAAAAAAAAAATCCAGTTCCTAGAAATTAAAAAGAACAGTTTATTTTAATCTTTCGTCAATTTAAAAAAAAATATTTATCCACAGAAATTAAAGCATACAGCTCTCTAACCTGTATAATTGTCTCTCTAAAAAGACCATGAACTTTTGTAAAGCATTTGTTAAGACATGCGCCACCAACAATTTAAAAGCCATACATCTGAACTGATAGTTCTGCTGCTTTATTGTAACAAGAAAGGTATTAATTGGTTGGGATATGTCTGTGTGTAAAAATCTTTTATGTTCAGAGCACAAAGGCATTAGTGTGTTCCTCTAGAATGGGCTTAACTATTCCTTGCAGGCACTGTGAGCTTTTATTTTACTAGATAAAAGTGCAATTTGCTTAATTTACTAGATAAAACTGCAATTTGCACCGATTTTTAGTCGAAATGTTCCCTCTTTTACTCACTGGCAACCATACAAAGGTACTTTGTTCCAGAACAGAGTAGATTTCTCATCTTGCTGGTGTTGCTTTTGAAAAGAACCATCAAATGGCTCATCTTGCTGGTGTTGCTTTTGAAAAGAACCATCTTAAATGTTCTCAGAATACCGCTGGTTCTGCATTTACTCAGATTGCAATAACAGACTTCTGTGGTGATATCTTTAGTAATCCAGGCAAAACTGAGTAAACTACCTTCTGAATAATAATGAAAAAACTTCCAGTGCCATCCTAGTAGGAATTTGCTTCTTTTAAAATACATTTCTCACCAAGTCTTCTGCTTCTTTTCTTCTTCAAAAGAGTTTTTTACTTCCACAAGACAAGTGGCTCTATCAAGACTCAACCGTAAAGTTTGTTTGTAATAAACTTCACTAGAAGTTCTTTCAGCACATTGAACATCGAGGATTTGAAGCTGAATACATGCTGGTGCTTTCAAAGCATTTCAAGCTTCAACAGAAATCAGAAGAGGGAGCAGATTCTGGCTGACTCAATGCATTGTACCTTGTCTTTGATGCAGATGATGTCTTGAGAGCAAAATTACATTCTCAGTGACATGAACAGAACCATCACTGAGGTTACTATCAACTTCAGCTCTGCTGTGGCAATGCAGAGCTCAAGAGCTGATGCAACCAGAGATTTCTAAATGGAAAATTTAAACTGCATTCGGTGGAAGAAATGAGGAGAGACCGTGTCTGCAAGTCGATTTCCAAAGTATTCCAGGTGATGAATCAATTTTGCAAGATGCAAAGTCAACAGACATGACCTAATGTAACTGTTTCCTTTAGGAGTTTCAAAAGAGATTCGCTGGCTGTGAAGGAGCAGTTCCCAGAGCAAGGGAATGTTTGCTTAAATATCCTGCTTTTCCAGGCCTGTTTAGACAATTTCTTGCTGAATGTGGAGGACTTGATAGGAGAAACAAAGGCAATTATTTCATGCAAATAACATATATAGAAATACTAAGTAAGCCAGTGGGTGCTGAAATGTCAATATATGGACTGGCTTGAAAAAGACTTTTTTTTATTAGCCTTTTTCTTTGTCTGAAACACTTATCTGTTGCAGTTGTGCTAAATATACCACTGGATGTCATCCAGAGCACTATCACAGATAAGAGAGAAAAAATTAACTAGCAAACCTTTGGGAGTTGATGACTAAACTTGTGACTACATCTGGATCACTGAAAGCTCTCACCAAACCAAAAGATTAATGACGAAAATATATACTACAGAGGACCTCATGATTTACAAATACTGAGGAAGATTCTGGACTCTATATCATCTCCTGGACACCTGGTGATGTATAAGGTTTGGAAATGTGAAATTTGGATGAAAAAGAACTATCCAGTTGCATTTTTGTAGCAGCTTCATGCTATCTCTACAAATATCCTCATGAGATAGTACTCATAGGTCAGAACATATGACCATTAGCAAAGAAGCCTCCAGCATTGTTTGTGCCACAAAGCCTCCAGCCACAAAGCCTCCAGCACTGTTCATTTTTCAGTCTCTACAGAAACACCACATTTTGAAAATATGGACAAAGCATAAAGACACATTTCTAACCCTGTCTCTGATCTGCAATATGTATATCACATCTCTTGAGCAGTCTAGTATATTGTGCTGAGGGAGCAGAGTCCACCACGTATTTGAGATGTCGGAATGATTAGATTTAAGGCTAAACCTAAGGGAAGAGCCAGAAGCATGGAAACTCCACAGCATTTCAGGTCAGTGACCTAGCTTGTTTGGAAATACTCCACTGCATTCCACTTTAGTGATTGGTTCTAAAGGGAGTTTGGAAAAAAATAGTTATTATTGTGGTCTGTAATAATCTTTTAATTTTGTGTGATAAAAGTAATCTAGAGAGTCACAAAAAGGACTTAAAATTGGTAGATTGTTCTGAATAGCTCAGCACCTGGTGCAATTTTTGTCTTCAGTTTGGAAGTAAGAAATACTGTTGGTTAGTAGTAGCTGAAGATTTTCTTAAAGTTATTAGAAAGAGTTCTGAGAGCAGAAAGGTCAGAAGCTTAACGAATTCTTTCTGCAAGGCAGTTACATATTCCTGTTTCAAGTCTAGGAATGCTGTCTTCTTGGAATTATGTTCACTGATATTGTAGGAGCAGATATAAGCCATAGACCAAAGTCAGGACCCTTATTTAATGGCACTGTATGTTCAAGACAGAGAGACCCTTTCTTCAAAGAGCACGTATGTTCTATGAACATGTATTATTTGAGTATCATAAACTTGTTTCATTGGCAGAAAGGTTCATGAGTACATACTGGAAAGTGACTTAGTGATGGACACACTATATCTGGTTCACTTTGACCTCACCTCATCAAGGGATTTAATTTCTCAATGCAAAATCACCATGTAGTATCTGGGGTTCCCAATGTAGCAGATCCATGCACTTTTATTTATCATATGGTATATACTGCATTTAGCTAGCCTATCAGTCAGAAATGGGATAATTCATTCACTGGAATTACGGCTTGTGAAGTTTTATTCATTTCATTGACAAAAATGAACACTGACCTACCTATGAAGTAGGGTGACTTTTTTTACCATCAACATAAAACTCTGCTAAAGGAATTACTAAGACTTCATGAGAGGGTCGTGGTTGATGTTTCTCTTTCTTATAAATACAACATTGATACTCTGTTTTTCATTAGTACACTGTTTTCTTCATAGGAGCTTTTCCTTAAATATGTGGGAAAAATAAATAAATAAATCTTTCCTAGGCGGTTCTTCAGTCAATGAAGAGAAAAACCACAAAGCTCGAGCACTGAGAACAATGTGACTACATGGAAATATTATAAATACAGCACAAAGAATCATTTAGACTGGAAAAGACCTTCATGATCATTAAGTCTAATCTTTGACTGACCACCACCTCGTTCATTAAACCATAGTACTGAGTGCCATGTCTGTTCTTGAACATCTCCAGGGATGGCGACTCCACCACCTCCCTGGGTAGCCCCTTTCAATGCTTACCAACCCTTCAGTGACGATATTCCTCCTGATGTCCCACCTGAACCTCCCTGGCTCAACTTGAGCCTATGTCCTCTTGTCCTTGCACTGGTTGTCTGGGAGAAGAGGCCAACCCCCAGCTGGCTACACCCTCCTTTCAGGGAGTTGGAGAGAGTGATAAGGTCTCTCCTGAGTCTCCTTTTCTCCAGACTGAACAACCCCAGTTTTCTCAGACACTCCTCACAGGACTTGTGCTCCAGACCCTTCCCCAGCCTTGTTGCCCTTCTCTGGACACACTCCAGCACCTCAATGTCTTTCTTGTAGTGAGGGACCTAGAACTGGACACAGCACTCAAGGTACAGCCTCACCAGTGCCCAATACAGAGGGATAATCACTGCCCTGGTCCTGCTGGCCACACTATTGCTGACACTAGCCAGGATGCCCTCGGCCTTCTTGGCCACCTGGGCACACACTGGCTCATGTTCAGCTGCTGACAACCAACACACCCAGGTGCTTTTCCTCCATGCAGCTTTCCAGCCACTCTGCCCCCAGCTTGTAGCATTTCATGAGGTTGTTGTGACTGAAGTCCAGGACCTGGCACTTCACCTTACTGAACCTCAGTCTAAGCAGAAACATCTAAGAAAAAAATGAATTCACACCTGTAAATATATAAAAATTCTCACACTCACTAACACATGTAAGCCTAAGACTTAAAGACTGAAAAAAATGGTGCTAGAAAATTCACTACTATCATATTTCAATCAAATATACTTTGATCATTAAACCGTAGCAATTCCAACCCATTTTCAGGCTGTGACATAGGAATGGTAAAGCAGCCATCTTTGGAACCAAGACAGATAAAAGTGCTCATAAACTTAGGTGAAAATTTAGGCATAAAAAAGGGCTAAGGGCCCGTTGCAGAAACTGATTAGAAAGACTAATATGAAATTGAAAAACAATAAAAAAAGCAGTTAAGAAGGTAAATTTGCTTAAAAAGAACCAGATAATGTAAGAAAATCTATAAAAATAACTCCTAAATTACCACAAATTCAAAAGTGAAAGACAATGTAAAAACAAAAGTATGTTTGGGAACATGTTAATCTGTTCTTTGTTCAAGGAGGATATAGCTATTATATTTCAGTAATCTGAAAGTTTCTTTTTGTTTTACATCTCTAACGGGAATGTACTTAAAAAGGCAGATGATCAACGTGAACTGACAAATTAAGTGAATGCATAATTAATAGAATGAGAATAATCCATTTTTATAATGAAAAAGGAATCTTTAAACAATTTAGAGTTATTAGAAACCATACATTATTCAAAGGAAACTATTTTAAAATGAGATCTCAACAGCTATTAATAAAACAGAGTTAATTTGAACATCCTGTTGGATTCTAGATTTTTCTATTCCAATTAAGCC
The DNA here is from genome assembly GCA_013399195.1 of Dicrurus megarhynchus. NCBI lineage: Eukaryota > Metazoa > Chordata > Aves > Passeriformes > Dicruridae > Dicrurus > Dicrurus megarhynchus. The sequence continues at coordinate 715,289 of VXAD01010008.1, read as the reverse complement.
ACTACAAATATAAGGGAGAAGGGACCTCTACACACATTTATCTTGAAACCTCACTCCCTTCTTTTTCTCTCTCTTTTATTCCCCACTCCATTTTCATCATGTTGGAGAGAAGCCACTACATGGACTTTAAGAGGCATAGGGGCAAAACCTATTTTTAGCAAACAAGTAAAATGAGGTCTGCTTTAGTGTTTTTTGGGGGTTTGTTTGGGTTTTTGGGTTTGGGTTTTTTTGTGTGTGGTTTTTATGGTTTTTGTTGTGTTGGGCTTTTTTTTTTATTATTTTATTTTTCTTTTTAAATAGCAAATTATAAATAAAATAAGACATTTCTGGAGGTAAAATCTTTACAAAATAAATATCACTGTAGATTTACGATGGGCTTTTTTTAAAGCAAAGCTAGTACAGAAAGTTTTCAACAATTTCAAACTCCTCAATTACACTGCATTCTACTTACTGAAGAATTTTTTTTTCCCCTGAAAAAATGAGTACATGAGTATGTCACTGTTTGAAATCCACCTCATCTCTGTGCACTACAAATTTTATTCATAATCTTTCTTCAACTTCTCCTGAGATAGGCTCAGTGCAGACAGAAATAGAGACCTTTACCTCTTTTGTGAATGGTCAATACTATATTCAAACCTACATAGTCTCTGAGCCATAAGGGCACTTGTCTGACATGACTGAACATTCCTATGTTGGGCACATTAGGTAATAAATTTGATGTACTGACTCTTTAGATGCCACCATGTTCTTAAAATATTTAGAAGACGGTTCCTTCTACCTTGTTTAGTTCATAGATACCTCTTAGACTGACACTTAGGTTGATCCCATTCATTTCATCGAGGCAAGTAGCTCAGAAAGAATCAATGGTCAATGGAGATCACTTCAATTATGTAATTATGTCATCAGTCTGTTGATGACAGACATTACCAAGATCTTCCAGGATTCAAAATGGCCTACTTAAGTTAAATGTTCTAAGTAGAGTGGGATGCATGACTGCCAATATCTTGAGTAGGTGTGGGTAAGACAGTTTGAAGAAAACTTTCCCAGAGAAAAAAAATGGAAATGCAAAAGTAAATAAATGTTAAGCTCGACCTCTTTTAGTCAAAAGTGTTCATTTTAGGCAGTCTTTAAAAAACATGTATTAAAAATATCCAACTAAAAGTGTCAAACCTTGCAGAAGCATTCAAACTCAGTATCCAAAATAATTTCCTCCAGTGTTTTAGTTCAAGAACATATATATTGTGCAAAAAAAAAAAAAAATTGGTGCTTCTGCCCTCTTCCCTCTCTTGCTTTTTCTTCTTCTTGATTCATCAGAATTTTCTCTCTTTCATCTGTGATGTGTTTTTGGTAGTGTACTGTGTACCTGAGCAGTTTGTACCAGATCACTCATCAACACTCATGTGTTTGTAAGACAATGGTTTTGCACCAAGTTCAGATGTTCAGATAACTGGCATATGAGGTAGAAAAGAAAGAAGGGCAAAAGAAATGTGGTCAGGTGAGCAGCTGCCTGAATTTCCATCTGAGAGGGGACTGTCATCCTCTCTGGTCACTGGAGTAAACGCCACTTCCCCTTATGTCCAATGAAGTGGCATCATGTCAGCAGTCTACAGGGATTTGTATCTCTTCAGCTTTTCCACTATTTCTCCCTTCAGACATCTTCAAGCATAATGAGTCTGGGAAACACTGCTTCAAACTTAAATCCCCTTAAATCCAAAGGCAGCCAAGTACCTATAGAAAACTAATTATAATGACAGCTTGAGCAGAGAAACATGCTGTGGTGGTATTTTTCAAGGAGCAACAGTGAAACTGTTCCCCTCCCTCCAAATTTTCATGTGATTAAATAAGCTGCCTCCTGCACCTACTTATAGCTAAAAATAGCTTTGGCTTATGGCTTGAGTTAAAGCACATCATAATAGAAACGTAAGCCTCTTAAAAGATACAGTATATTGACAGTTTTTCTCATAGCTCCAAAAAAAGTTCAGAAGGTTAGAAGTCAAAAAGAACATCTGCACAATCTGGAAGCACAAATTATAAGTGTATGCAACCCATGTGCACTTGGAAGAAAATCTTCAGTCCATTTATTCGTGCTACTCCATCAACACCCTGTCATGTCCCAACTGACCACTCTTTTCATTTGGCTGTTTAGTGAGGTATGTGTTTTTTTAGGACTGATGCCAACTACTTTATTCTCTCTTCCAGCATCTTCATGCTGAGAAAAAAAAGTAATCTCTAAGATTTACATGAAAAATACGGATGTATTTCCCTATAATTAAACTCTTGGCATATAGGATGTAGAATGCACCTGTGACAAGGTGCTGGAACTAATTATTGAGATGGAGAGGTAAAGCTTAAAGTGTTCACTAGAGATTCCAATGGATTATTTGGAATGCCCCTGGTAACACACAGTGCACAGTCCTCATTAATTCAAGAAATAAGTGGAAAGGAGAAGAGAAATAAAGACAGAAAGAAAATAAAACAAAAAGAGAAAGAAAGAAAAAGCAAGGATAATTTATTTCAAATTTTATAAAGTCCTGTGCCCAAGGTGACAAGGATTTCAGATTAGCTGTACTACACAGACACAAGAGCCAATCAGAAGTAGACCATATCTTTCTCATAGCTACTTTGATATAAACATAGAATAACATCACTAAATCAGTGAGACGATCAGAAGTTATACAAATAAAAGGTTTCACATGCATTCAGAAGAGCTCTCTGGGTATAATGCTCCAAGAAAGAGACCTAGTGTCTGTTAAAGAGAATCTTCTTGTGTCTATTGCTCTTCAGTATCCCTTTTTACTATACTGTTATTCCAAACACGGACTAAATTTTGCCCTTCGTTCCTAACCTGCTGAGTTGAACCTCACTTATGTTGCAATTATGACCTCTGCACAATGACAGAACCCAGTTTTTGAACCTGGAACACAAAAAAGGAAAGGTTTGCCAATGTTTTTAAGGAATAATCTTAATTAGGAAATAACACACCACTTTAATATTGTAATCTGGTAATGAAGAAAATATATCAGACATGAATGATGATTTGAATAACCATGCATTTAGTTTATAGGGTACTTGAAAATGAGACAGAGGGGATATTGCAGGAAAGGACAAGCAAGTTGATGAATAATGAGAGAAAAAGAAGACCATAAAATACACTAAATACTAACATCATTTGCTGAGATAGACTGTTGAGACCAACCATTGAATCTGTATGCAAAGATTTCCCAATAACTAAGGACAGATTTCTTAATAACAAAGGCTGAAAGGGGCTTGAATAGGATTTCAAGAAACAATCAGCTGTAACTTTTCCTCACTGTCTTGAGATATACACAATACTTACATCCAATTTAAATAATGGGGCTTATATGCACAAATATCCCTATCATCTTTACCTGTACAGACATAACTAGAAGACAAGGCCATGAACTGCAATGTTTCATAATGTAAAATAATGCAACACCGGGCTACATTAATTTAAATACAATCACATGTTCTAAGTCCAAAGGTTGATTCTGGGAATCTAACATACAGAATTTCATACTGCACATGACCAAACAGAAATACAACACGTGAGCAATTCAGACAAAGATATCATAGAGTAAAAACATGGTTATTACGTGAGATTAATTTTCCCTTTTGCCTACTCATTTTTATTTTAGCAGTTAGAATCAGAGGAGAAAATTAAAATAATATACAAAGATATATATATATAGAGAGTGCTTTGTGGTTCCCTACCTTCTTCCTAAACTAAGATGAAACTTATTACTTTCTGTATGTTCCAACTGGCACAACACAGCTTGCATTTTAAGATTTGTCCATTATCAGCTTTAAAATACAGTAAGAATTAGTCCATAAAGATAAATAATTTTGGTTCCCTGAGACTAAACACATCTGGAAATATTTTTTGCACATCTAGCAGAAACAATCCAAAGTTACAAAGATACCTTCAAATTAACTGTGTGCTTTATGCACATACATGGCTTAGTAGGAAAGATACAGCCAACTTGTCAAAACCTTTTGTAATACTTAGCCTCCTCAAGCCAAGAAGGTGCTGGGAAGGAGGAAGATGTAAGGCTTGTAAGACACTTCAATATATAGAACTCACGCATACTAAAGTAAAACTTCTGGTTGCCCACCCACCAGCAATCAGTGAAGTCAGGCCAAAACTGTTAACAATATTCCAGGCCATGAAACTTTGACATATGCCAATAGTCACCTTTGTTCTTTCCCAGAGAGACAGCAACACTGAAATTCCTCTCATAGGAGGAAAGCTATGCAAAATATGAAATTCTTCACCTCTCCCTCTAAAATGATTGAAAAATTGAAATGAAGTAATATATGGTAGATAAGTTTCTTTCCTTTTAAAGAAGATATTTTGCCAGTAGAACTTTTCAAATCTTTAATCACTTGGAGAGATTAACGGCAAGCCTGGAATATGTGTGGAAATCCTATCTATCTGAAACATACCATAATGCATGTAGCAGTTTCCTTTGGTAGGATCCAGCTGAATAGCCTTCATGAAGTACTTCTCTGCCTCACTCTTGCGTCCCTAAAAAAAAAAGGGAGGAAATTATTTTAACAGTGTGTCACCCTGGAGCAATCATGTACAGTTAAAATTTCCAAATTCCAGGCACTGGAGAAAAACAACTACTATTATCACTAGACTTTAACCTAAATAAATACGAATGTTAAAGTGCTATAGTAAGTTTTGTGGTCAGCTACTTTATGGAGCAGATCTCCAGACTGAGGAAGAAATATATCCAACATCATCAATATCCAAGAAGTAAGGAAGTGGTAGAAACATATTGCAAGAAGTATTGTAAAGGGCTTTTGGGTGAACATTAGTAGCTCCATGCTACTCTTCTGGACAAGCATTACACTTACCCAAGCTAAAATCAGAAGGGAAACTAGGACAGAGCTCTAGTCATGCTCTTAAAAAAAAAAAAAAAAGTGGGTGAGGGGATGGGGAAAGTAAAGCACGTTATGGTTCTATGAAATCACAGAATCATAGAATCCTGGAAGTTCCCATGTTGGAAGGGACCCATAAAGATCATTCACTCCCACTCCCTGCTCCTCACAGGACTACCTAAAACCATGCGACTAAGCATTTTCCAGACATTTCTTGAGCTCTGACAGGCTGGGTACTGTAACCACTTCCCCGCGGAGTGTGGTCCAGTGACCAGTCACCTCCACAGTGAAAAACCTTTTCCTAATACCCATTCTGAACTTCCCCTGATGCAGCTCCATTTCTTTTCCTCATATCCTAAATAGCACTGCATACACAGACAAAGGTAAAGTTACCACAAATGAAAGTACGTAAATAGAAAATATTTTAGGGTTTAATGTGGAAAGTAAAAAAAGTACATATTTCTGATTTTAATGTGGGAAGTAAGATTTTATCAGAAATCAATTCTGACAACCATAAAACAACTGTAACAGAAATGGAAATTTTTTAAGACAATGGTCAATGGTATGGCAAAATGGTCAGGGGACAAAAAAACCCCAAAACCAACAAAACCAAAGCGTAACAGAAATGATGGTAAAAAGAATAGACATTTTCTAAGACAGAAATTTCCTTATCACTGGAATCACCAACCACTAGAGTTGCATTATGGTATAGAAGTGCCAGAGCAGATCCATTAGTGGTCATTATTCTTAAAAAAACAGTGATATTGGATTAGTCTTGTCTGATACTCAAAGGCGAATCACCGTCGCGTATTCACTGAGACACTTGTGACCTGTTTATCCCTACCCCATGAATTAGCTGCTGTGGTTTGTGCTATAAAATAGGCAGCCTGCAGAATAAAGAACAGTTAAGCTTAACCCCTGTGGAAGAAAGGCATTGTGGCCTGCACCTCTTGAGTTGCCTTGAGTGTTATTTCACAGATACAGCCACACAGGCTTTCTCAAGCTTTGTGGTCTGGAAACAGACATGGCACACATCCTGCACTATCCCACAAGTTAACATAGGAATAATAACGAGGTCTGCTCATGATTACAGCTGCTTTAGATCCTCAGTATTTCCCTCAGGGGTCTTAGAGACAATAAAACAGAGTGAAGGAAGTTGTGCAGCACACCAAGAACTATATGAAGACCAGGTTCCACCAAAACCAACACAAAGGCCATATTTCAAGAGATCATCCCGGCAGAGATACAAGCAGGCTTAACATTTACAGTATTCCAGTTTCACAAAATGAATGTTCATTGCAGGTAAGAATTTAGCCTTATTATTTAGTAAACTTCCTTTGGCAAACCCATATTCCTTAAATCCACATGGCACAAGGCTCCTTTCAATCCAATGGTGCAACTACATGATAGAGTACACTATCTTACACTGCAGTGGCTCATCCCTGCTTTATAAAAAAACTCAAACAACAAAACAAAAAGCCTCAAACAAAAAACGATATGACACATAGCCCAGACTGATTTTTCCTCTTCTACTAGTGCAGCAAAAACACACACACACACACACATATATATATTAAACACATTTTTTTTTTAATAGCATACAACTATAGTTAAGAACAAAAAGTGATGAAGAAAATAATCATAAATTAAAACAATTGGCAGGGGGAGGTGATAATCAAACACTGAGTTTTGCACATTTAAGTCCAAGGCTGGCAATTTTGGTCTGGCAAAAGTTACAATGGCTTACCTAAGTCTAGTATCTCTTCAAAATGAGAGGCACTAAGCATATGTACCATTAATACCGACAGAATGAACATCTACAGACTTTATTGCATAACTGCCTTTTTTAACAGACTAACACAATTAGTTTTAGCTGCTTGCACTCTGTGTCTGTTTCTAGAACATAAAAGGACAGTTCATTGAATACAGTCACAAAATTGTAGCTTCTACCTACAGAACTATAAGGTCACAGACATTTGTCAAACGTGATTAATTTTTATTTACTGGAATCACCAAAAATATATGACTGCTCTACTCTTTTTGGCACTTTCCAAATGGCATACTGCACTCAAGTTCAGGCTAGTCAGGAGACCTACAACACACAATGATGACAGATGCCAGCATACATAACATCTAAAGAACCGTGCTATTTACAGGCTCAAATGGTCATTTCACAGAAAAAGGGGAGAAAAATCTTTAATTATATCGACCAAGACATAAAAGTTATCTGATTAAAAATGATTAACAAAACTCTATTTGCTCCTGTTGCCCATCATTTTCATTTATCCACATTTGTCAAAAAATATTAAAAAACAAAGAATAAAAGTGTTTTCTTGTAGACTGGCATTGTGAGGAACCTTGCATCACACCAGCTAAAACGTCCTCTTTAATGCAGTCTACTGCCAAAATGTCAATACCTCAGCACAGATTTAACACACATTATTTTTTGTGTCAGATTATGCATAATCCTACCACTTGACAGAATCAGACTATTTCACAATTAAAACTTAGTATTTATCAACTTTTTTTTCAACTATCCAATGTGCACCTTAACTACCCAACAAAATGCACACACTGTGTAGTTAACTTGACAGTAATCCTGTCATTGTCCCTTTCCCACTGTATGTTCTCAGTGTTAAATAAAACAGATGGTGTAAGGGGATGAAATTATAACATTTAAAGAAAATCCAAATAATTGTTTAAACAGCTGAAAAACACTGATTTGGGGCAGGCAGGAAGGCATTTGGTGTGCATGCTCAGTGTTACGTGTATTGACCCATACAAATGCAGGCACTGAGAGCCACTGGAAACCTCCCAATTTCTAGCAGCAGGGTTTGCAGTCATATATGCACAACGACATGCTCTGGCAATTTTACAAAGCAAAAAACTGTAAGTTTACAACCGCATGATAGCAGATGTACTTGAAGGATAAAGAAGTTATTCACAAATTTTAATGAAAATACTTGACAGCTCTGAGGATTAATAATGGGATACAAAATAACTTTCCCCTGTTGGTCACCAGTTTACATTCAGTCCAGGTCAGTAGCTAATGAAAAGGTGCTACATGACAGCTACTGGTCTGCTCAGGAGAAATGAGTGGGTGGTCCCAGTCCAAGCCCTAGTGGAGATCTTCTGCACACTGGCATATTTATGGCTTCTCAGTGCAGAGACTAACAAGACAGAATCACAAAACAATCAATGTCAATCTCCTTGCTGAGGAAAAGAACTTGAACATGATGAAGACACTTCAATAATTGATTTGGAAGACTGGGTGATATTTGCTTTACTGGATCTGGACCTAAAGCATATAATGAGGACAAACTTTCTGGAGTTTTCCATTAGTAAAGAAAACATCAGTCCCCCTCTCCCCTGTCTCATGCCCAAATAAAGATGAATTGCCCCTGATTACCATCTTCCAGCAACATCAATGAATTTAAAAGGGAAAAAAAAGTTTAAAAAGTACAGATAAGTAACACAGGGCTCTTATAACCTAACACGTAAGTTGTCCTGGCTTTCAGAAATACCTCACTCTCCACAAATCATGCAGACTTCAAATCAGAATGCCTGGGTGCTTGCAGTTTTGGAAGACAAACAGTTAATAAACAGTTTAAATATTATTTCAGGAGCTTGATTTTTAAGACCTGTTCTTTGCAGTTGACTGCAAGAGGTTTTTTGTTTTGTTGGTTGCTTCTTCCCTAGAGACCAGAACAATGTATCTGTGCTTGATAATATGGTCAGACACACAGCTTATCTGGGCTTTCCTACAAATGACTGTTATGATCACCAGAACAAACGAAAGAGAGCCAGCTAAGGGCAGTTGATACATTAGTAGGAGACTGTATTTATCCTTAAAATATTAAAAAAGCTGAGGACAAAACCAGCATTTCGATATCCACCCCAATTTTTTTTCCTTACTTTTCTGGTAAACTCTGCCAAATTCATGTTGAGGCAGCTGTTGTACTTCAGGCTGCTGGAGGCCCAGGGACCCTGCAATGGCAGTAAAACTGGAAAAGACTAATACAGCTGAGCAGCTCTGAATAACCCTCCTGTGGAAACTATGATGACACAGTGGCAACCAGTAAGGTGGTTCAACAAATTAGGTGGTCTCTGCAATTTGAACCCACTTTATATGATGTAAATATTCATCATTCTTCAAAACTTATGAGGGTTTCACCAGTAGGACACAGACTTCATTCTTCAATACAGTTTTACCAACTTTAACTGGTAATAATGTGATTGCATAAAGAACTTAATTTATGCTACAAATGCAGTTGACTGTCACTCTCCACATCTGTTCTTTTTTTTTTTTTTTGGCAAGCATTCACATTTTTAATAAAACAAATTGAATTACGAAAAGATTTATTAACGGAAGTTTGATTAAAATGTGCACACTGAATATAGAAAAACAAGCATTACATTACATGTTTTCTTATTCCTCTCTAGAATATTTTAAAAACACAGACTATTCAGTGACAGCAAAAAAGTTTGAACAGAAGCTGTGTTTCATGTTCAGTTTCCATGTTTCTTCAAGTTATTGAAGAATATGTTATATGCATATCTGTTTCATAACCAGTTTGTTTTCCCTTACAAAAGTTGTGAGGCCAAACACAACTTAAATGGTGTGATACTGAGTAAACGAGTAATAAATTCTTCAAAAGCTTTTACTTAGCTGGACTACGGAAACAGGAACTATAGAGTTGCATCTTACAATGATGTCATTGACACAGGCAAGCTCCCCACCCCTGCAATAATATTAGTAGTTCAAAAACAACTATAATATCTAGTGTTTAGTAGCTAAAGGGATTCTTCTTTTTCCTTCATTTTGCTGTTATTTCTACCACTGTTCCCTCTTCATGCTGAATTACAATAGAAATATCTTGTACCATAATTTGTATGTGAAATGCTAGCCCAACTGAAATATACAGGACTTGGATTATTAACATCAAAGGTCTAAAATTTATCTCAGTTTCTATACTTCCTGTGCATTAAGGAGATAAATCCTGCCTTCTCATCTCATCTTTATTAAAATAATATAAAAACAACCAAACATGGCAGAGAAGCCATCTCAGTGTATGGGAGCATGAACTGGATTACTCTGGAGGAAATTACACTATAAATCTTCATCTACCAATTTGCAATAATTCACCATATACTAAACTTTACTTTATAATAAATGTGAGGCATCTTTCTCATTATTGTCCAGTGTGACACATCCACATAATCTTGTCACTAAAGTCATGACTGACATTCTCCTTCCCAGTCATTTCACTGGACCAGGGTTCTCACATGCACAATCCAGTACATTGCATACCACTTGCACTACCCAGTACATAACCCAGTTGCTTCTTGAAAAAAAAGCCTTGGTAGAATCAATAAAACACAAGCTCTTGTTTTAGTTTAATCCTCTATTTGCACCTTAAGTGATTCACTTCCATTTTAATATATCACATTAGTCCTCCTTCAAACACATGCGGATTTTTGTTGAGTAAAGATCCATCTATCCATCTACTGGCTTCACTGAGATTCTACTGAAGTGTGATTCTGCTATGAGCCAAGGTTGAGAGAGCAGCAACATAAACTGTGTTCTTAAGTCTACATCTACAGTGATAATTAAAGGAATGATAACCACAGAGTTGAGATTGAAGCAGTGTCCTCTGACTTTGGTGGGAATCTACTGGAGATTAAGCATTTTAGAATGTGACACCACTGCGTATAAACTGACACATAGATTTGGAAATTTAAAGCACAGCTCACAAATTTACTGGCTTGGGACACGATTGAGAGACTATTAACGCAGTATTTTCTTCAAGTATTATGTATCAAACTAATCAACAATAGATTAAAGCTATTTGACATCCATTTTCTTGATTTATGTGTCTCCTATCACCAAAACCATTCTTGTTCTATTGAAGCATTCAAAACAATACAGAAAAGAAATTTAGGCATAGGATTTTTTTCGCCTTGGAGGTTTTTTTTTTGGTGGGTTTTTTTATGGTGTATCTATTTTTTAGTCTTTCTTTTGGGGTAACTTGAAGTCTAGAAGGGATTTACCTCATTACATCACTGTTGGAACCAAGAAATATTGTGTTAAGTCTTAAGTAAACTTTTAAAGAACAGATTTCATTCTATACCTTGTGATTTATTTACTGTCTAAACCCCTATTGAAATGTTCACGTTGGTCATTAAGCTTTGACCATTTTGTATCAAAAGCATGTAATGAAATGTGAAGTAAATTTCCAGGTAAATCCCTTTCTTTTCTCTTCAGTCTTAAACCACATTTTATGTTTTCTGATAAAGAAGTGCATTAATATCTACTCATATTTCACTTGCCAGTCAGTAGAATATAAACTCAGTATTTTCACATGCTGTTTTCACTGAATCCTATGAATTTCTTCTAAGCTAAATTTGGCCTATTTTTCCACAATTACTGACAAAATTACTACACACAGAGTAATTATGGCAGCTATATTCAACCATGTAATAAAACAAAATAGATTTCTCTTTTGGTGGGTTAGAAACTAGATGATCTTTAAGGTCACTTCCAAACCCAAAGCAGTCTGTGATTCTTTCATGAAAGCAATTAATCCTGTGTCAGTGATGTTCTCTATAACAAGCTTTAAATTTATGTTGAGTAAAGTGAGAAGTTTAGGGCTCCCCCTTTCCTGTCTACAGGAAGTTAGAAACCCAATACCGAAGATGAGATCTCTAAAGGAGGTTAGTGAGGGGTTATGTGCCTAAATACCTGTTCCAGAGTCATTTATGAACTAGACAGATATGTCATATTTAAATGAAAAAACTCTGTTTTACAATTAATTCTATTACAACTGGCATGCAGCCAAGCACATGTCCTAAGGGGACTGAAAAGTATATCTATGGATGCAATACTTCTGGCATGCAGCCAGCCTCTTGAAGGAATACAAGCTCAATAGACGTCAGCTATTGAAATGTCTGTAGTTCGGAAATCCTGTCATTCAGATTGGAGGTGCTAAAGCTGCAGATACACGAGATAACCAAACCTTAAAAAAACAGAGCTCACACTTCTGAAGTCAATAAACCTGATTTTCCACACTGAAGAGGGAAATCTCTTCCTTCTACCCCCCACAAGTGAATTGCTTGCTGGAAACAAAAATGGAAACAGCTCATATTTTGCAAACTCAGAACTAAATACAAACTTTGTGCTTGGATCAGTTTTAACCCTCAAGAGATTTCAAGTGGCAAGAAAGCTGAGAGTGTCTGCCCTAAGCTCCAAAGACAAACTGAATACAAGACAGAAAAGCAGTAGTGGCTATTGCTTGGCTTAACTTGATTTCCTAGGGCATTCTCATGGATTCAAAGTCATTTTTATATTGTCATGATGTGACTTCAACTGAAATATCCAATTTTCATTAAAAAAAAAAATCTTCCTAGAAGCAGTACTAACAGCCAAGGGATATAATTTCCCAAAGTACCAAACAGCTTTGCTGATCTATTTAAATTGACCTGTTCAGAAAATGCCTTTTCACTAATTAAAGATTTCTCTATGTGTAGGCATTTATAGTTCTCCTAAGTATAACTAAAAATATTTTTGTTTGCTTTAAAGGAGTTTAAAGGATTACTAAAAGAAGAAACTGTCCTAGAAAATCATGCCTAGATTTAACATCGAGCATTTCAATTGCTATGTCTTAAAGACAGTCACGATTCTTTTGACATCAAGACTGTTCTCCCTCATTCCTGCTTTCTTCCAATTTGTGTAAATCTAGAGAGACAGAAAAAAAAGTAGCAATCAACCAGTGACATGAAAGATGACAATATGACAGATTTTTCCAACAGAAATGCAGATTTCCTTTCTGTGCTGAAACACCAGCAGCAAGTAATTATAGAAATAGTAAATGTTGAATTAGTCTATTCATTGTACACCATTCTCCTTTTCCCCTGCTGTCCCATTCTTTTCTGTTCTTCCTATCTTCCTTCTATTTCTACGTTGTCATTTATTTCTATTTATTTTGAGATGACAGTCAAGGACTACACCAATTACTGAATACAGTAGGATATTGGATAGCAGCACGTGAGTAATTTCAGAACTAACCAAAAATGGCAGGATACCTCTCTGGCCTTCTGTTTGTCAGAAACATAAGCAACAAACAACTGCAGGCAAAAATATGGTCACTCACTGAGGAGCAAATATTTCAACACTTAAGAAAAGTATTAAACTTCAATATTGATATTTGAATGTCACAATCCTGTTACTTTGTATTAATCCAAAACACTGCCTGTCTCTATCATGTCTAAGACCGCTTTTTCCCAATCCTCTTCTGAAGATAACATTTTAAAATAAAATATTTTATATTATAGGGAATCTTCTAGGATGATTATTGCTGAATTTAAGGGTTTGGAGCTCTAGCACAGAAATTTTACAAGGCAAAGTAAATTTTTCTTACAGCATTTTGGGTGATTTTCCAAGCCAGTAAAAAATAGGAGATTAACAGCACTGCGTGGTGCCATGTAAAATGCAAGCAAACACTGTGCAATTTTTTCCAGAGAAATATAGCAAAGCCTGTAATTCCTAGATTCAACACACTAAATGTTACAATATGAGGCTGTCCCTAAGTACTTTAGCAATTACAGCCACTACTGCAAACTGTGCAGGGTGGTTTATGGGCTCAAGTTCACTCAAAACAGATAAAACAAAACTTCAAAACATTTATTTTTAATTGAAATAAAGCTTCTCAGACTAGCGTGCTACTGTAACAACCAACCACTGAGTGATGGCAGAGAGACCAGACATTAGGAGGGAGGACTTCTTAGTCTTCTCTTTAGGACCACTAAAGTGAGAGGAGGAAAAAAAATTAAAAGCCTTACTTGTAAATTATTTTTTTGGCATGACAGCCAATGTCTTCTCTCCTAGAAGGTCTGCTCATATAATGGAAAATGAATTACAGTACATGCTCAAGGCATCACCTGGCACTGTCATTTTTGACAGACTCATTTTTATCCTAAAGCTGTGAGCCTTGCAATTTTAAAGCCTTTTAAAAAATTATGCTTTTCTTTGTGATATAGAAATAAATTAGCTAAGCAAGGGATGAGGCTCAGATGCTGCGGTACGAAGCTACCAGAAGATTGGCTATGTCAACTAACATGTCACATTGACAAATAAATTCCTCAAGTAATTTAAGCAGCTTAACAAGTTAAAGGTATGAAAAGCACATAACGCTAAAGCACTACAGTTCTAAACAGCTATATGTCGTTTCAAAAAAATAAAAAAAGCACAAACCTAAGCTCCAGACAACTGGCTATTTTCCCATTGTTCTACTAATTGAGCTACTAATCATGATTTTCAACCACTAAATTATGCTGTCTTAACATATTTTCAAGAAAATTGTAGCTTAGTGAGCTGTAATTCTTAGATATAAACATATAACATCAACTAATATAGGAGTTAGGAAATTCTTGTGACTTAGGATATTAGGTAACAAGACTGTAAATTCATTAGCTATTCCTCTGGAGCTCTTAAGCTGGTCTGGTTTTTCCTGCATATACAGCAGCATGCCCAAGTCCATCTGGCATCACTTGTATCTTTTCCAACCTAAATGATTCTCTGATTCTATGTGATGCTGCATTCAGTAGGCATTAATACTGGCAACAGACTTGAGAAGGCAGAAAAACTGGGATTAAAATTAAGCCACTTCATTGGAATTAAAGTAAGGAAGTAAAACATAGCTGAATTTGTGAACTTTACAGGTCTGACTTTACTGCAAGGGGGCTTTATATTAGAATTGCCTTTGGCTGGAATTTAGGAACTCGTCAGGAAATTACCTCCTCCCCTCCCTTACAGCCCCAATTTCACTGGCGGAAAAATTTTCTATCTATATTAGCACCCTTCATTTCATCAGCCATCTCACATTTCTCTCCTAGAAAACAGACACAGAGAAGTGTTATCAACAGTTTTGTCTCAGTACCCATAATCAGAAACAGGTTTGTAAAAAGTTCAAAGGTTTGGTTCCAACAGAAAAGGGTAAAGATGCCTCTAACACATCTCTAACATCCAAAAACTAACTGAAGTAGGCTTTTCTCTCTCCTAAATTTACAGGCTGTGAGAAAATTATCATAACCCAGGTAGCAAAGTGTAACAGAATAATAAATCACAGTGGTAACTCAAATTGGGATTGGGCTGAAATAACTATGCCAAAGGGAGCAGCTTTAATCCAAATCCCAAGGAAGTTTATGAAGAGTTCCAGGAAGCATGTCAGTTACAGCAATCATATATTTGCGACAGGAACTAACACTAGGACAGTTCAGTATGCCAGAAACTAGACAAAATTAATTTTGTGAATCACTGAGCAGACAGTAGCCTGCAAAACTGATTAAGTGACCAACATGGAGACAACCCCCCCATATTTTACTGCCAAATCTCTTCATCCGTTTTCTTGTTGAATATTTTTTCAGACCTGTAGCTCAAAGAACTAATTGGAATAAATGCCAATTTTCAGTAGATCAAAGAACTTTATTTTTCATTAATGAAGTAATCGTCAGAAAAATATTGGGCCATTTCTAAATATTTGTCATCATAATGTTCTTGCTATATGTTTATGAAATCCTACAAGTCAACAGGACATCAGCACCATCCTTTCAGCTTATACTGCTGTCAGTATAATGGACATCAACCCTATCCGCACATATTGCCATGAATTTGAGAAGCAACAGTAATAAAGAAAAAAGTGTCAAGAGATAATAAAAAACAAATGTGATGAGAATAGACTACAATTATGGCACAGACCAAGTACAGGAAAGTAAGTGTGTGTTGAGAAAGGAAATAAGGATTTATTGCCTATCACAGTGCAGTATTCAGTGTTCAAAGCTCTATACAGCTCTTCTTCTTGCATGAGACACATTCTTCCACAAACACAGCTCAGATGCTCAAGGCACAATCCACCCCACACATATCTTCCATTTATATCCCCAGAGAAAAGTAAACAGTTCAATTCTACATAAGGGCTCATGCACATTTTTCATTGCTTCCTTATAAAAGTTGGGATAATAACACTAAAGTTTAATGCTATACCTGCCCTTTCACAATGAAGGGAAAAATTTAAAAAAAAAAAAATTAGTGGCTCACAATGTTTGTACACATCTGGGACTTGGGGATTTTGTTATTTTGGAGAAAACTGTGAGATCTTGTTTCCCAGAACCACTGCAAGACTTTCCCTAGCAGACCTCATATTTCACACACTCACCAGAGGAGTAGTGGGGTAGGGGAGGGTGTGTGTATGTAATAAAAAAATTAAAAAAAAAAAAAAAAAAAAAAAAAAAAAAAAAAAAAAAAAAAAAAAAAAAATNAAAAAAGAAGAAGAAGAAAAAAAAAGATATTTGGATTTTATTAAGAAAACTCTTTACTTCCTGTCCTGGCTCTGGCCAGGTCAGGGTTAACTTTTGCAGTGGCCAGAACGGGGCATGGCCAGGACCCAGAGGTTATTCTATACCACCTCCCCATCCAGGAAAGGGGGAAGGGGTCACTTGTGGATCGTGGAGCGTGGTGAAGCAGTCAGGTATTGCTGGGGGTTTCTGTGTTGTGAGCATTCCCATGTGAATCGTTCGCCTTTCTCGTACATTTCGTTATTAATATTGTTGTTCTTACTGTTTGTTTTCTTATTTTATTACTATTTGCAGTTAATTGTTCTTATTTCAGCCCATGATCTTTACCTTTTGTGCCTCCAATTCTCTCCAGCCTGCTGCAGCGGGAGGGAGAGGGAGTAGTGAGAGAGCAGCATGTGGTGAGAGAGTGTTACAGTGGGAACACTAAATTGGCAAATACCATTCCTAAACCACAACACTTCCCCACAGCAATTCCAATAAATTACCACTTTTGTGTCAAAGATCTACTAAGAAGAAACCAGTAACACTGACTTTCTCCTGCTAGTCTTAAGTGCAAGATATAAAGATATCTGCTAGAAAATCAAGGTAAATAAGGAAATTTTCCTGTACAACCTACTTGCAGTTCTATTCCAGAAGAAGGTAACCAGTAGGTGCATATATTTGTCAATATCCTAGCAATTTTAACAGTAACTGGAAATTGTTCAGAAAAAAAAAAGCCTTTCCAGGATGTGGAACTTACAGGCAGTGGGGATATAACACTACCATCTTGACTTCCATCACAAGCTAAAGCCTTCCCTTCCAGGTAGCTTTTAGTCAAACTCTGCATTTAACATTACGTGATAACACTCACCAATTTTTAAGTCTTTCAAACTATGTTGTCACCTGTTACTCATACAGAAAACTTTTGTAATTCCTTCCCCTTTTCCAAATTCAGATACTTTGCGAAATAATAGATCTCCTGAAATTAATAATGAGCTGTTGTTTTCCACTGGGTATCTACCCTGCGTAAAAAGACATTTTTTTTCTTGAAGACTGGACAGCACAATCAAGGCTATAGAAAAAGCTTATCACTAGGTAGAAAGCTGAAGAATTTTCAGTTGAGGAATATTCAGACTGAGGCACAAGGACTGAAGAGCCATACAGAGGTGTATCAGTAGAGCACAGAAAGCAAGTATGAACCCACTAAGGCGAACAATGAAAGCAAATGTAGAATACGTAAAAATGAAAGAGGATATTAGTCAGAAAAATGAGAACGAGAAACAGAAAACAAATGAAAGGCTGTTTTAAAACAGAATTATTTTAATGAATAAAATAGAAATCCATTTTCATCTTCAAAATATGTGAAAATCAAGGAGGCACTAGCACTTTGCTAAAACTATCATGAGGCTAGTTTACCTGGAGCTGCAAGCACATCTACAGTCAAAAGTTAAGTAAATTTTACAGAAATAAAGAAGTCCAACTCTTCTGATTTTTTTAGAACTAGCTCTTAGTAATTGAGTAGTTCCTTTCACATGCTCAAAGAGATCCTCCTAAAGAAGCGTAAATCCAAAGCATGTGATGTTATTCACAAAGTACAGGTGATACCCAGCCATAGGCTGCTCCAACAGCCCTGAGTCAAACACTGAATATCTTACTGAATTAATTCCATTACTTGTCATCCAAAGTACTTATAATAAAGGCTTTATCAACCAGAGAACTCCTTATTGTGCATGACAAAGTTCATGTGCCACTATAACTGTTTTCTTCCAGCACAGAGTTGGCACTACTTCAAGAATAGATGCAACGTCTCAAAAACAAACCCCCGGTGCTGTCAAAGTCTTTAATTAAAAGGAATGACTGAAATAGTGTGACAAATAAGGCAATAAGCAATTTTCAGGCCAAAGCCTTCCCATCCATTTACCTAACCTACTCAGAGGGCCTGGGACCACTTCCCAGGAGGAGCTGATAAACTCACCGTCAGAGCCAGCAGTTTTCCGTAGGTGAGATGGGCTGGGATGTGGTCGCTCTTGGATCGCAGTGACTCCACATACCAGTGCTCTGCTTCGGGCAGCCGGCTCATTCTCATGTAGGCTTCTCCTGCAGGGTCAAACAAACGCTAGTGAGAATGCCCAGAATTTCTCAAGGCTTTCAGAATTTGTTATCTCGGAATTTTCTATGTTTTAAATGTGCACAGATCTGGAAATAGGTGAAGTTATTTGAACACTTGCAATCACACACACACAAAAAAGCCTTGGAGACACCTGAGTGAGGAGATTAAGTTAAGGCCTTATTAGGGCTGAAATAGCATAGTTGAGATGAAAACTGTTGTTGGAACAGAATTGCCAGAGAGAGCTCCAGGTGCTAGGTTTTAGTCAAAAGTCTCCAAGTAACAGAAATGTTACCTCATCTACTTTAGAAAAGCTACTTCTTTTTCATCACTCTACATTGCAAAGCATGGAATAGCAGCGAGAACATGGAAATTCTGCATTTAATCATAATAACTCAAGAACCTAAATTTTGTTCTAAAAACTAGGGAAGTTTAAGTCCTGAAAGTATATTAGAGGGAGGGACAACACAATAAAAAAAACTAATCTCTGAATGTAGTTATATCAGGTCACCTGCCACAATTTGTTTAAATTAAAACATAGCATCCATTATTTTAAAATTACTACTCTTAAGAAGTCACGTACAAAATGACTGAAACTGGACATTTTTCAAAGTGAAATCCTTTACTATGAGAGGCTGAGGCAGGCAATGTTGAAGAACAGCAGATGAATGGGATGTCAGAAAGCCTGCTATATTATATGTTTTTATATATAGTATATATTAGTGTTATATAGATAATTGTTGTCATGAAGTTTCTGAGAAAGAGTTTAGCATACACATCAAGACATCAAGACAGTCTCTTTCTTCAAGAAGCAAACAAATTTCTCAAAGGTTGGAAACAAGCAATATGAAAAAAGTATGTAATGGTGAAGAATAACAGCTTTCAGATTAATACTCTGCACTTACACAGCCTTTCACAAGGGCTCTGGATATAAACGTGCCCTTACCTAAGTCAGTGACAGTCTGGAAATACCTATTGAATATTCAGGATTTCATCATCCCAGCAGCTGATCCGTTTCCAATAAATGACTAAGTATCTTCCAAAAATTATGCACAGTTTATCAAATGCTACTACTGGAGGATCAAGAGACTACAGCTGACCCAAGTAAAGACCAGCTAAAGCTGTCTCCAGGTGAGCAACAGCCTCCAGTTCTGCAATACATGGAAATTAATAATTGAAGGCATCAGGGACACAGAGGGACCAAAGTTCTTTATTCAAGATTGAAAGCAACAACCACACCCCCAAAACTTGGAGAAAAAGATTCTCAAAGAGGAAAACCAAGGAACTCATACCATGGGAGCTACTTTATCTCTTTATCTTGAATACAGAGGCTATGGAAGATTTTCTTTATGAAAGAAAATTGGACAAGGCCAAGTCAGATTTTTTTTTTCTGTCTTTGTCACCAGAGGAGAAGGATTCCAGGCAAAATGTGGCACATAAGTTTTGAGTTTCGGGAGTTAGGGTGTGGTGCATGCAAAATGACCAAACTTCAGCCCACAGATAAAATGAGCGTGATGTGGAGTCAGAAGTCATGCTGAGCCAAGGCTAAGGGAAACCAACGTGATTGTTATGAACAAACAAACTTTTTTCCAAACAGGTCTGCTGTATTTAGAGGCTTGCACCCTGTTAGGAAAAAAGTCTATTTGTTTTAAATCAAAGATCTACACATCTTTCTAAATCAAGGATCTACATAGTATTCTGTACTCATGCACTGATCTTGGATATCCGATTACAAATACTGAAGCACTCAAGTAATTCTGCTGCTGTTTAGGCCCAAACTAAAAGAATGATTCCCTCAAAAAAAAAGCCCAGGTTAAATTTAAAAAAAAAAATCCAAACAGGTAAGAAACCCCAAAAGAGCATGAACATCAAATTCAGCGATTGTGACATGCCATTTTTTCACTATGTCAGCACTCACAAATCAGTGACATAACATTATACCTTATCTGCACAAAACAAAGTCATGAAATGTTGAAAGGATGGAAGAAGCCAGTAGTCGAGCTATATGCTCCCCTCAACTCCTCTCCCTAGCTGCATGCTTTATGGCATCATGTTTAATTATTTGATTGTATACTATTTTACCCACAGGGCCCTGCTTCATTAGCATACAGGAAATGAGGAATCCATATTATCCTTTTCTTTACTTCAAGTGAAAAATTCCACCCCAACCTATTACAGCTTGGCAGAGTTTCAAGCAATTAACAACAAGATGCTTTAAGAAGAAATGTAAGCAGCCATAAGAGATGAAGCTATTATCTGTGGGTAGTAAAGGCTGAAAGCACTGCCAAATTTCAAATAGATCCACGGTTCTCCTCTATTTTTCATTACGTATTCTGATATAAGAAGAGATTAAAAACTTTGGAGTACTTGCAAATTCAATTTTTAACTGGTTTTAAGAGCTCAACTACTTCACAAACTAAACTCCTAAAACTTTGAGGATGTTTCTGAGTTGGGCACCTAGAAACAAAGTTACAATATGTCAATCTAAATATCAAACTGTAAAGAAAGAAGCTTTCAGAAGTTCCCAGATGAAAAATGTGAGGAGCTGTTGACTTCCTTGAAGGCCGAAAGGCCCTGCAGATAGACCTCAACAAATTAGAGAGATGGGCAATCACCAACCATATGAAGCTAAACAATGGAAAGTGCTGGATTCTGCACCTGGAACAAGGCAACCCTGGATGTACGGACAGACTAGGGAATGAGATGCTGGAAAGCAGTGCTGGGTAAAGGGTCCTGGTTGACAGAAAGTTGAACGTGAGCCAGCAGTACCCTGGCAGCCAGGAGGGCATCAGGCACAGCATCACCAGCTAGGCAAGGGAGGGGATTGTCCTGCTCTGCTCTGCACTGGGGCGGGCTCACCTTGAATACTGCGTGAAGTTTTTGTCGCCACAATATAAGAAAGATGTTAAATTATTAGAGAGTGCCCAAAGCAGGACAATGAGGATGGTGAAAGGCCTTGAGGGGAAGCCATATGAGGAGCAGCTGAGGTCACTTGGGCTGTTCAGCCTGGAGGAGACTGAGGGGACACCTCATTACAGTTACAACTTCATTGTGAGGGGAAAAGGATGGGCAGGCACTGATGTCTTGTCTGTGGTGACCAATGACAGGACCCAAGGGAATGGCCTGCAGTCATGTCAGGGGAGATTTAGGTTGGCTATCAGGAGAAGGTTTTTCACCTGGAGAGTGGTTGGGCACTGAAACAGGCTCCCCAGGGAAGTGGTCACAGCACCAAGCCTGACAGAGTTCAAGAGGGGTTTGAACAATGCTCTCAGGCACGTGGTGTGACTTTTAGGGATAGTGCTGTGCAGAGCCAGGAGTTGGACTTGATGATCCTTGTGGGTGCCTTCCAACTCAGCTAATTCTGTGATTCTGTGACTCTTTGCAGGTAATTCTCTATAGCTGAACATTTTTTTCTGAGGAACCTGTATCAAGAATTCCTATAAGTAGTTAGAACATAGGTTACTACAGAAGGAAGCACTGTTAGAGGGTCTGTTATTAATTGCATCTTCTAAATGAAAAAAAGAAAACGTTGAAAATTGACAACAGCTCCTACCACTGCCATACTCAAAAACCAGAATTAAATCAAGCAATGGGTAACTGAACCATTAATTCAATCAAGTGAATTTAGGCATTAGACTGATGCAATTTAATAAGAGCTATGCCAGCTTGAGATAATTTTCCAACAAAATGTCAGAGAAAACATGTACAGATTGATTTCTGTAATTCAGGATGCATTTGTGTGTCTGAGATTAAAATAAGAAAAATAATATTTGTCATTTACAATCATGCATTCTTATAAACTTGTAACACAAATGATTCAGTCATTGGAAAGATAACAAGAGTGTCCATTGGCAGAAAATATGCAAACCAACACATAATCAGATTTCTATATTTACTTTAACAATTACTTTTTTTGCAAAACCTTTCAGATCTCATGCTAAAAATCTGAAAGATCACACATGGCCACTTTATTAATAAAACTTGTCAGATCTGTAAAGCTCAACAGAGGTAACAATGACAGAGAAAGAAATTCATGGCAGCGAAAACCTTAAGACATAAATGGACAGTTATTTCCAATCTCTAATCTGTATCCACACACAGACACGTGCAGCACTGCCTGCACAATGAGTGGTGGTAATAAATTCAATAGACCACTGGAGTAAAATGGGACAAATCAGTAATTCAAAACTGTTCCCAGTTTTACAGGGGTTAGTTCAGTTAATATCTTCTGAGTTTTATGAGCCTATTTCTTGGCTTATTCTACTAGAAAGAGCATATATTATTAAACTGTAATTCTCATTTACTAATGTAGTGCAACAAAAACACTAATATGCAACCATTTAAAGACACGCCTACGAAGTTCATTAACACTTCTATCAATACTTTCAAAGAAGTGAGAAACGGGATACCTTTTAGCTAGATTTACACTACCATAACTAAAATCCCTGTACTCAAGTGGACTGTATTTGCCACAGAGATAGACTACTTGAAAAACCATTCACCAACAGTATTTTCCCATGTTTCCTCAGAATCCTTGGAATTTAAAAATAATCCTTCAAAATAAGCCAAATTAAACAAAACCCCACAAAAATAATAAACTAGCCAAAACCTCCCTACTAAAATCATGCCAGGATATTAGTTATAATTAAATATTTGATTAACATAGCATTAACAATAATTAACATATAATTAACAATAATTAAAACCCAATACCAATCACAATAAATATTAAATATTTATATTAAATAATGATGCTAATAAAAGATTAGCTTGCTAGCAGCCATTTCTCCTAAAGGCTAATATTTTACTTGATAATTAAGTGGAATGTGTTTGTAAGAAAAATAAATTTAAAAAAAGGACACGAGATTTTCCAATACATAACACACAATTTTAAAAGGAAACTTAGGTAGCATTTACATGAATATATGTTACATGGTTCTAGACTAACCTCTCATGTTGATTTCATGTTTGTTCTGTTTCAGATGCACGTAGTCATACCAAGCAAAGGCAATATCCTGGTAGGGAGCATCCCAGACTTTCTGATCAGAAAGTACAATAGAACTATGGATGTAAAAGCACTGTACCTCCACAGCTTAAGTTACCCATACTTTCAGAATAAGAAGCTATGTCCCTCCAGTGATCCTCCTTTTAGGACCCCAAAAGATATTGCTGAAAAGACAGCAATTATCTCCATAAAGGAGACAATGTAAGGTAAATCTGCCTTGCATCATCCTTGTATTTGTTAATTATCTGCCCCTCAAATCTCTGGGTGGTAAAACTGTAATATAAAAAATATAAAATTTGACATGGAAAAGACACCAGATGTCAAAACACAAAGGAAGATGGAGATGCCCTTTGAAAAGAAAAATCTTTAATATATACATTCCACCAGGATTTAAATTTAATTTTTCCATCATTTCTTCAAATTGGGAGTAAAAACAAGATGCCTTAGAAAATGATGGAGAGGTCTGCATCCCTGTGTGACACAATACCCCAAGGAGTTTGTGTCTTTGACAATGCGACCATACAGCTTTCTTGTGCAAATCAAGACTGCAGATGTGCTTTACCGAAAATGCACCTCCCTAGATATATGACTTCCCTCTTTTTTCCCTTCCGGTACCAGTGCATAAAATAACATAATAAATCTGGAAGCACAGTTTGATGTTATACTATACTGATGTCTAAGATATACTGCAACAGATTAACAGTTTTGGTTATAAATATGCAGTGCATGCACATCTTCCCCAAAACAGCTGAAGCATGTGAACATAATGAGCATCAAGTTCTGCATAGAACAAGCACATTCTGCGTCGATTTTTTTCCTTTTACAGAATAATCTCCTTGAAGACTTCAAGGAACGTATTGTATTTTATCAGGGTTTTTGATGGATAGGAGTCAATCCACATTTACTTTGGCTGAGCAAATTCTTATAGGCCACAATTAGCCAAAGCCAGTATTATCTGATTTAATTAGACCACTAAGCTACTTTTGAAGGAAAACACCTAAAGTAGAAGACAGATATAAATGAAGGGCAAAATAACATCAGTTGGAGCATGGAACAGCATGGATATTGCACAGCTGTTTCCTGCTGTAAAAAGGCTTCCAGTAAAAGAAGTATACTGACAAAAGCAGAGGTATTGATTGAGCCCACACAAGATAGGTAATTTCATTTTCATGCCAGTATAGGTTTCTTTAAAACACTATTAAGAGAAGCACTTTCCATTAGAACCATACCTAACTGGGATCCCTGTAGTCCAATTTCAGTATTGGAGCATATTTTTGGTCTGCAAATGTTCTGATACTTATTTTCATATAAAATCCTGCATGTTTAAAATAAAAATGCATTTCCTCTTTAGAATCAGATTTTTCAGACTATTAACTAAGAAAACTCAAGCATTTCACATTAAAATACAGATCAAGGAGACAAAAGTAAGAAAATCTGGGAACCTGGGGAAAAAAAACTCCAAACATGGTCTCAAACATTGAATCAATTACCATCTCCAGCAATCCACTGCTGTAACCTTCATACCCAGCCTGAATCCCTCAAAGAAAAGTGAAAAAACAGGAGACACTGCAATCAGATTGAAGATTCATACTTAGAATCACAGAATCACAGAATCATTTAGGTTGAGAAAGACAGTACAGATCATCAAAGTCCAACCTTTGACTGGACATCATGTCAACTAGATCACAGCATCAAGTGTCACATCCAGGCACTTCTTGAACACTTCCAAGGATGGTGACTCTACCACTCCCCTGGGTAGCCCACTTCTTGACAACCTTTCCAGGCTGAAAATTATTCCTGATGTCCAACCTCCCATGGCACAGCTTGAGGCCTTTTCCTCTTGTCATATTGCTGGCTGCCTGGCAGAGGAGACCAACCCCCAGCTGGATACAACCTACTTTCAGATAGTTGAAAAGAGTGATAAGGTCTCTCCTGACTCTTCTCCAGTCTAAATATGCCCAGCTCCCTCAGTAGGACTTGTGCATCCAGACCCTTCTCTGGACACATTCCAGCACCCCAATGTCTTCCTTGTAGTGATGGGCTCAGAACTGGACACAGGACTCAAGGTGTGGCCTCATCAGTGCAGAGAACAGAGAGACAATAACTTCCCTGGTCCTGATGGCCACACTATTTCTGATACGAGCCAGCATGCCTGGGCACACGCTGGCTCATGTTCAGCTGTTGGTGACCAGCGGCCTCAGGTCCTTTTTCTCTCGGCTGCTTTCCAGCCACTCTTCCCCCCTGCCTGTAGTTGTTGTGACCCAAGTGCAGGACCCAGCAATTCACCTTATTGAACCTCATACAATTGGCCTGACCTATCATCAGTGCAGCCTGTCCACGTCCCTCTGCAGAGCCTTACAGCTCTCCAGCAGATAAATGCTCCCAACCCAATTTAGTGTCATCTGTGAACTTACTGAGGGTGCACTCAGTCCCCTCATCCAGATCATCCATAAAGATAATAAACAGAACTGGCCCTAATACTGAGCCCTGTGGAACATCACCAGGAATTGGCTGCCAGCTGGATGCAGCACTTAGCTACTTAGCTTGGACACCAGATACAAACTACCACAGTCTGCAAAGTCTCAGAGGGGGAAGGGTTAAAGTATCAGAATGAGGGTGGGAAGGGGGAGCGAAGGAAGCCCAGAATTTTATTCCCATCACCATTGGAGAGGACTCCATTCTTATTTCCATGGAACATGTAATAAAATGTACATATGAAAGGAAAAAAATACCCTTTTTCCATCCAAGCTAGTTTTAAAAGAAAAAAAAAGACTTGCAATGTACACTTAGTAAGAAATTCCCAGTAAAACTTCATGAGATGCATAGGAAGCACACTGATGACTAAAGCTTAGATAAGTGCAGGTACCATACTCTGCCTAAGTTATGATGTGGGGTATGTACTTCATAGCTTAATCATCTTTGGATCTTATAAATTAAGTGTTGCTCAACATGCACAGTAAAACTATACCAAAGGGTTTCCTGGAGTTCTAAACAATATTTCAAAATAATTCAATAAGAAAGCATCTAATGGGAGCAAGGGGTAAATGGGATAGGAGCCTTAACAATATTAACAGGTTTGCAGAAACAGCCACATCCACCCAAAAGCATAATCAAGTAAAGTGATAGTTGTGTTATAATCATCAACACAGAAAGTCTCTCTGCATGCTAAGCCTTTGTACTTATGATACAAACCTCTGCACCAGATGTAAAATCTGGCTCTCCTTTTCTGGTCTGTACACTTGCGTATGATTTGTTTTCTGTCCATGTGCAATCCAGCAGATTCACAAGGAGAAATTTAAACTTTATTTGTGCATCATGAACTGTATTCACTCCTGCAATGTTAGCTTTTTTGTGACTTGCATTTCTCATGAAAAATGTTCAAAAGGCTTTGCCTGAAGTGCATTTGAAAATAGACATTCAGACGTTAGTTAGCATGGGCAGATGAAGTGCAATCAAGACATTTGTCTTTATGACAGTATCTTGCCAATCTAAACCTGAACAGTGCCACCCCAACATCTTTCTTGTTACTGTTTGGTATTAAAATAAAGCCTCCATGGTCCACTTCACACCACTTAACTGTCAGGAGTATGAATTACTGTAGCACGTGGGCTAGTGTGGTTTTAAAAGCAATGTAATACAATCAACTGTACAATATCAGATTTCAAGGAATGCAAAAGACATCTAGAGCAGAGGCTGATCCTTAAGCAATCCTAATATTGGCATTAAAGTGTTCAAGATCCCATTGGGGCCATTTTATCTTTTGACCTCGGGCTTTAATTGAAACTTTAAACAAAATGTATTACCTATTTAATACAGCTGAGCTGGACTCTGGCCTTTGTAGTGCAAGTTGCCATGCCAAGCAAATTAATCTGTGTAACCTTAGCATATACTTTTTAATTTACATCAAAGCAATATGGTGTACAGAAAATAAATACCAAGCCAACCTTATACAGCTTGTTAAATAATTATTTTGATTCTAGTTTTAGAGTTTTAATTTTTAGCTCTTTTGGGTTCTCCTAAGGAAAAAAAAAAAAATGAAAAGGTTTTATTTCTTGGTACAAAGCCAGAGAAACATATGGTTTCCTTAGCTGAGTTGTTGCACACCTGGCAAAATAAATCACAGCAACAGGAGACCAAAATCTTCCCTGCAACTTTTTCATATGCACAAACTTAGAACATCTGATACCGGTATTACAGCCCTATCTTTTGTACAATGAAAAAAATGCAAAGTCAAATGGATGCCTGCTTCTTGAGCCCCAATAATTCTTTTACCCATTAAGAGGCAAGTTACAGAGTGTTTTAAAGGATGAGAGTCTGTCAGGCAGACTGATACACCAGAGCAATGAGTCACTGGGCCTGTCAGAGCAAAAGGCCAATAGAAGCAAGCACAGGAAAAGAAATGTAACACAAACAGGGAAAGCAGGTGGTGCAAAGGCTTAGCACTGCTGGAGTGTTAATGCTACTGCACTCAGAGTGCTGGAGTTCAAACCTGATTCAGTTTAAACAGTTCATCTCCTGTTTATTCTCTTTCAAGTAGGTCATGTACATCATACAGGAGGAAAAAAACCTTCCAAAGTATCTTCAATTACATGAATGAGTAATTATTAAAAATTAGAGGAAACACTGTTTCCTTACATCACATGCCTATATGTGGCAATATGTGTGCCACTCAACCAAGCAAAGAGATTGCCAGAGGCTGGGAATACATTCATCACAAATAACAACCCCAGCAGATAATCCTCAAACTGTGACTGTTCTTGGATTTCACAATAAGCTGTGAAGACTATTTCCACATATAAGGAGATGGGGAAGACTACTTCCTTCTGCTCCTTCCCAAGCAGATGGGGAGCACTCCCCAGTTTCTCCCCCTTCCTCCCCAGCAATGAGCATACAACGAGTGGGCACAGCTCAGTCAGGTTTATGCAGTTGCAAGTGCACGAGACAGGACTGGCCTATTTCAGTTCCTCCAGTCTCCCTTTTAAAGGCAAGAAGTAAGCAGACAAGTTTATGTAATGCTGTTTATCAAAGAAAGTGTTATAGTGAACATGTTTATAATTTTGTCTTGAACATCAAAACAGAAATAAACACTCCAGTCGGCCTTCTGATACTCAGTGACACAGTACGGGATGCGAAGCGGATGCACTCCTGATAATGGATGCAGTTGCCTTGTTCTCCTGTCACACAGAGCAAAGAGATGACTGAATAGGCATTTAGGATTTATCTCACCCAAGTTGAGCTACTAAGTCTAAGTTAGTCATCTCAGCTCCTTTTAGAGAAGAAGTATGCTTGCAGGGATTATGTGTATAATCTTAAATAGATGTCTACATCAGATGGGCTTCATTACTCCCCAGAGGTATGGTTTTCTTTCCACACTATAAAGAAGCATAGCTACCTAGCTCTGTCTTGTCATCTCAGGTAGGAGAGACTAAATGCAGTCATGTAGGCTTATGTAGACACATCCAGAACAGCTTTGAACAAATCAGTCTGAGTCCTGTTTAGTTGCACTGCATTCTGTTCAAGTCACTACCCAACTTTATGTAGCCTCTTGGTTTGCCTTCACAGCATAACCTACAAGCAACACTTCAGCAATCAGTGTGAAGCAAATTCTGTCTTCCCTGCAAAAGCTGCCATCACAACAGCAACCAAAATACAAATATATGCTACGTTAACAGTAAGCTGAAATTCTCAGAGCTCCACAAGGAGCTAAGGTACACTCAGTTGACCATAACTTGTTATGCCACCAGGACATCCATGAAGTGCTGGCAGCAGCTTAAAGGAAGCAGAAACCAGAGTTTGGGCTGCGGAGTGAAGGGAGGAAGTATAGCAGGAGCCAAGCCTGGGCAAAGGACTGAGCTAGGCTTTGTGTTTTTGTGAGTTAAAAAAATGGAAACCCCAGGAACAGAGTCAACTTGGACATCACCGACTGTGCTTACAAAGGAAATTGAGAAAGGCCTCTTGAACCTAAAAAAGCAACCAAAAATAAGTAAAAATCTGAAGAAACTTATAGGTCATAATGGTTTTAAAGGAAGCATCTATTCGTTGGAAAAGAAAATGGGTAGCACAAGCCTGCTTTGTGAGGAAATGAGCATTACATACTAGAAACAGCACTGGTTTATGTTTCCCAATTTTGTATTCTGAGAATTCTTTATCATAATTATAATATTATAATTATAATTATAATAATAACTATATCATAATTATAATTATTCTTTATCAGAATTATGAAAAATATATCTACACTAAAGAGGGCAGTCAAACTTCAGAGGATTTGCTGGAGCACTGTAGTATTTCAGCAGTCACTATAGGACACCAAGAGTAAACAGAGTTTTAATTCACACAGTGGTGACTGTTGATACCACGACCAAATTGATCAGCAAATATTGATAAATAAAACTGATAAAACAATAATTTCAATAAGACTGACAATGAACAAAAGTGGATGTAATAATCAATTAGTGCAATTTGTGGATTTTAGCCATTGGCATCAATCTGGTAAAGCTTAGCATCCAGGGAAAAGTAACAGAATGAACTGTATGAACTGCTAAGAAAATGTTTAGACTGACATTAGATACTCTGTCACTGTGGCAAGAGAAGTACTTAATTTAGCATTTACATTTACATTTTTCAAACATATAGCATCAATTACAACTATAATTTGACTTTTTCCTGTGCCTTAGTCCTTATAAGGTGCTAATAAAAGATGCCTTTCCTGGGTAAGTAGTCAACAACTGTGTCAAACCAATTGGTATCAACCAAAACATTCCCTTGTATACTAGGCATTGGCAGGGGGGAGCCACACAAAACACCACATGCTTCCTGTTGATCCTAATTGTTTCCACAGATATATTTTAATTGCTCCACTTTGAACTACTTTAAAGTAAAGGTTCTTACATCCTTTTCTATCCCGAACAGGAGAGTACTGGGCCAAACACTGAGGTTGCTTAGCAGAAACACATGTGCTTTGAGAGAGAATTCCACTTACAAGCATTTCTAAAACAATAAGAACCAGCCCTCTTGTTTTCAGATCTGAGTACTATAAGTAATACTTCATATTATCTTCTTTCTTTTATCTGTTTAATGTATCCTGTATAAAAATGCGATGAAGAATATAAGGAAATGAAGTTAAACAAAAAAATACCTCACAAATAAATTGATTTTCTTTGCAGTACTCAAGAGACTCTCAAAATCTTGAAGGACAGATAGCTGGTCCTGGGAGAAGAATAAGAAGAATTCTCTCATTGCAGATGTCTAAACTAAAGTATATCAGCTGGAAATAAGTTTTTGGCACATCCTAAAATAAAAAAGTACAACTATCTCTGTGGGTCTGTTTGGATACCTTGTTGGTTTACAAGGCAATTCAACATCTAACACCCACACACACACGTGGGCACATGAGGCCTCCACAGTAGTGGATGAGAGATTCTGGAGACAAAGGAAAACACTAATCCATGCATTCTAAATGTAAAACTGCTGCATTGACACTCTTAAAGATATCCAGTATCTAATAGTCTCACCATTTATTGTGCCTTATCCAGCTTTGCAGTTGCTAGTATTTCAGCTCTGAATCTAGTTTGGCTTTTATCTACTGAAGGTAATTATTTTTGGGTTTTATTAGCTCATTAATTTGAGCACCAGTTGCCTGGATAAGGTCTTTTGTTTCATCCTGACTCCTCAAATATCATTCTGAAGCACTAACAATGCACTTACCCATCATGTTATATAAGCTCTGTGGTGCAAACTGCCTTGGCATTTTCTGTATTGCTTCTTTGTACACCGTAAGGGCCTCCTGAAAAGAGACACACAGGTGGGAGAACACTGACTTTAAAAGCATCCTTTCAGATATAAAGTAAAAACAAACTATCTTCCTTCCCCAAATGAAAGGTGCAGGGATACAGAAAACATATCAGCATCAAAAATGCCACAGAAAGTACAAAATTTCTCCTTTTAAAAAGTTTTTTTTCCTGAATTTTAACAAATTCAGTGAAGCTTATAGTCAAGAGATCAAGTTAGTTCCAATATTGCAACTTCTTTTCCAGGCAAAAGTAACAAGAACATTTTTTAATACCTCTTAATTACTGATGAGTTTATAAACATAAAATTCTATAGGCTGTCAAAGAATATGGAGTATTACTGAACTGCAGACAAAGCACTTTCTGGTGATTAATTACACTAAGTGACCTAAAAATAAAGAAATCATTGTCTACTGCGAAATAATAGCAAAGCATAATCCCCACCACTGAAGCCTGCTCCACAGAAAGAATTAGATGCACTATAAAGTCAAGAATGCCAAAACTGGAATCCCTTTGCAAATATGCTGTGCCTTAAATTACCTGATCACACATTTATTCATTCACCACTTTGGATGCTTACAGGTCAGTCTGTTAGCTCTGCATCCAAGTCACAGTTTATGAAGACTGCAATGACCACCAGGAAGAAATCTGAAGCACTTGTATCTCACAGGCATTGAACTCCAACTCTACACTCTATCAGCTGTGCAGACAAAATGCTGCTGTTCTCTTCTCTTCTCCGTATATATGAATTAGCTGTCTGTGTTTTAAGCAATTAGTAACTCCATCTGACAGAGCTGGATACAGCAGACAGATGACAGGGAATCTGTCCAGCTTGTACACACCTGATCTTAAACAGCTGACATAACTGTCACGGTCAAGAACACTTATATGGATCAAAACCACTCACAACTCCCGTTCTGAAGTATGCCTGACAACGCAAAGAGAGAACGAATTTCTTTCAAATACTGCTGAAGGTCAAACCTCAAGTGAATGTCCAGTTTCAGTTAAGCTCATCAGAGAAAATGAAGAGGAATCACAACAGTCACAGTTGCACACGTAAATGAGATGGGCTGGGGTGCAGTATATTGTTACATTAAAAATATCTAACCCACTTTAGCACTTAGGTCGAGTTATCTGAAAATAACACACAGTGGTATGTTTTTAATCACCAAAGTTTTAAATTATTTCAACTGGGTCTTATTTTTGGAGACTTAAATGCAAGTATAATTACATATTTCCAACTAAAGATGGACTTACTCTGTTTTGAATTATAAAGCCACTACACTTTAGGTTGACTGGCCTTTAATCAGGTTTTATCCTTGCATACCAGCAACGGGTACAAAGCCAAAACCAATGAACTAACACATATCAGATGTGACCACTGCTAATGTTGACTTTGACACAAGAACATCACACTGCTAATTGATATCATTACACCAGTGGCTGTAGAGAACAAATATTCTCTGTACAGAACGCTAATCTTGATCTGGTGAAATTCCACCAGTTTATGCCTGTGATGTATTTTGAAAGTCTGGGTGGAAGCAGTAGCTATTATTTGTATATGAAGATTTATAAACATATACAAATCTGGAGTCTTACCTCGTAGTGTCCTTGTTCGTGAAAAAGTTTTCCTAAGTTATAAAGACAGCTGGTAACAGAGCTTTTATGAGCATGAGGATCTTTCAGATTTTCATCAGGGATCTCTGAACACTTCACAAAAGTCCTCCTGGCTTCCTCTGTCTTCCCTTGATTCATCAGAATGATACCAGTATTTAAATAGGCAGCTGTGAACAGGGAAAAATGTTACCTTTTAATGGAGTTCTCTTCTGCTGTATCTACTGTTTTAATTCTAAGTAGTAGCTGACAGTACCCATGGTTATCTAATTTGGTTTCTGAATAACATAGATCACTCACTGGTGTGAGTGTGAACATGTAACATATGTGAACATGTAAAAGGTAGAAGTTCAAAGACAAGGAAAGAAGAAAGTGATATAAAGACTGAGTAAGGAGGGAAGGAATCACTGGTTAGGCAGGGTGTTCCATTTCATTCCTGTTTTTAGGACTGTATAAAGCATATAGCACCACTGTTTGACGTGTTACAAAAAATATACATATACATAAAATATATACATAGAGAGAAGATTTGATACTGAAGGTACAAAACTCTCGGCAATCTTAAAAAGCACTACTTGATTTTGGAACCTATTACGGGCAACATCCCAATGATTATTCTCCATTTTTCCCAGGCAAGAAAGAAAAAATGAAAGAATTTCAAAAATATTTGTATTATTCACTCACACATACAATAAATATCAGGGTTTAGCTGTAAGAAATAGAAAACAAGAGCCTGAAAATTTGGGTAGTATTATCTACAGCTCAACACCCCAGATCAGAAGCATTTAAGTTCTCATAGTGCTGCTGTGCATTATCTGCTTCTTACTTGTACCACATTACATGTAGTTGTTTACTAATAAATACTTGCTTTCAAGGGCACAATTTCACCTTTTGCTTTCTGACTTAAAAGCTTCTGAAAAAAAAGAAAGCGTTATTAAAGAGTAGGAAAATTTTCTATGAAAACTATAGGCCATAGTATACAAGCTTGTATAGTTAAAATACTTACAAGCTAGTGTGGGTCTGCTACCAATTGCCAGTTTATAGTAATGCAATGCCTCTGAAAACCTGCTGTTTTCCTGAAGTAGTAATCCTCTGCATAAGGGGAAAAAAAAAAGAAAAAGAAAAGAGAGTAAGGTGTGAGGTTACTACAAAGAGTAACTTCAAAACAAATATTGAAAACAAAACTTGGGTAACAAAGAAAAATACGCTGACTGGTATTTCAGAGATATGAGCACTCACTAACAGTTCAGTGTGAAAATTGTTTCGTGTTTAAAGACGAATTCATAGATATCAGGTGCATCCATATGGCTTTAACAAAGCAGATGTTAAACAGAACAGTTTTGGCTTTCTTGGAAACCAGGAGATTCATTTAGTCAGTTGAGAAAATGTTAGCCTGTGAGACTTTTTGAAGCGGATAAGAGTATGATGGAGGTATTTGTAAGTCATTAATGATTAGCCTGGCATCTTTTCTTGACCTGAAATAAGCAGGTCTTTTTCAAATGCATGATAAAGTTAAGCACCCAGCCCTTCACATGTGTTATGTTAAGGACTCCCCTTGCTGAGCAATTTCACTAGATTACTCACTGTACAGCTAAGCACCTGCAACAGTTCTCGTTTTTCCTGTATTCTTTATGCTCTGAACAAATTTACTAACTGAAGAAGAGCTATTAAAAATTACACTGAATATTTACAGTTTCATAATATATGGGCTTCAATTTAGCTTTTGAGACAAACATCCTTGTGAATTACGATTTATACCAGCCATACACAAATTTCTGAGAAGTGGTCTGGACATCATTGACATGAATGTACATTGATGCTTAAATGAAGGCCCAAAGCATTACAATTTTCTGAAGTTTTAGAAGACTTAGAAGAAGTCTTCTTTTTAGAAGAAAAAAAAGCATATACAAATATATTAAAACCAGAATGATTTAAAAATCTTTAAAAAGTAGTCATTTCAGAGTGGAGACTCAGACCTCAGTATCCAGGGGTAAATGTCCCTTGTCATATCAATCAAAATATCCATGAAAACACAGCTTTTCCTCTTAGGTGGAAGTGGTGTCATATTTATTTGTAGTTCCCTAACCTACAGCAATTTTCTTTTCTTTCTCTATGCTTTTATCTGCTGACAGCTTTTCAAACTGCAAAGAGCTTGGACTTCTTCTATCTCCAGTCTCAAATCAGAGAAGATTTGATTTCCCTGCAGCATCTCAGGAAAACTTTTTGAATTAAACCAATAAACTTCACTTCAAGGGATGACAAGAGAAGAGCAGTTAGCTAAAGAAGTACCCACCATCTATGTTGTTTACTTCTTCTCACTGGGTTAGGATTTAACAGAATTGAGGAATATATCCTCTTTTTCTTCTATACTATCTTATCAGCATCACAACCTCACATTGAAACTGTCCCCCAATTAACTTCAGATTAGACAGTAGATCACTTTTAATATTAACAGAACTTACATTTAGTAGGTACTTGCAGTAAAGTGATCAATGAGGGAATACATTCAGCATACTTTTTGCCATGGTACCAAGGTTTGTAACTACTGTGAAGTATTTTGCAAATGGCAAGAGGTATGATCATCAGGATAGAAATAACATTTTCTAAATTTTTGAGAAGCTGAATTTTGATTACTCTAAAATTTTTTACACACTGTCCTTACTTCAAGGAAGATTAATTATGGTACTTTGATCCTGTTTCCTATTGATAGCAGGAGAATTAACAGAAAAAAATTATGTGCACGGTCTGACAGTTAAGCTGCTTCTTAATTTTTTAAAACGTAAAATCATTCTCACACATAATTTTGAAACAATTTATCTAAGAAATTCCATTCTTATTTTAGTTCT
Source organism: Dicrurus megarhynchus (assembly GCA_013399195.1). Classification (NCBI taxonomy): domain Eukaryota; kingdom Metazoa; phylum Chordata; class Aves; order Passeriformes; family Dicruridae; genus Dicrurus; species Dicrurus megarhynchus. The sequence continues at coordinate 679,694 of VXAD01010008.1, read as the reverse complement.
GGAATAAATAATGTAACATATTGAGAGAGGTAATACAGTAATTGGTCAACTTCACCAACACAAATTACTTTCATAAGTGTACATTTGTGGTTTTGTAATTAAAAGAACTTTTATTTGTAATTATTACAAATTAATCTTCTGCATTCACTACACGCACTAATACTGACTCTTTTGATTAATTACTTGATACTTTGAGGTGGGGTTTTTTTACTTCTCTTTGAAAAGGCTTTTTTCTTTTAAAAGCTGTTCTGTTAACGGTCAGTCTGTCAGTGTCTCTCTCTCTTTTTTTTTCTCATATATATAACCCAAGCAGCTCAGATGAAGAATTGAGAGCTGAATTCCACCAAATAGTGTTTTATTGGTATTTGTTATGAGGTTTGGTAGAAGAAACAGGAGAAGAAGGATGTAATCTTACTAAGGCATGAAATTGCTCCTGCTCCTTGTGAAACTGGTCCTGATTGATCACTGGTTTTCACTGTAGCTTCTGGCAGTACACAAATTACTAGATTTCTGAGTCTCCAGTTCTAGTTTCAGATTAAATAAAGTCAGAAAAAAGCTGACTTTTCTAGATTCAGTGGAAGAACATCCTCCAACTGGAGTTCACACCTCGCAGGCACTGCAGATTCCAGTATCTCCCTCCTCCCAGTGGCCAGGGCACTTGGTTGTATAAGGGAGTGTCTACTATAGCCAGGAGCAGATCTTGACATGCCTTTCACTTCTTTGCTTACACTGCAAAATGATAACTGCTCTTTGGAGATTTTAGGCAAAGGGGAGAAGGAACAGAGAGAAAGACCACAAAAGCATCAATACAGTGAGAAGCATTGGACATAAGCCAGACGTGGAGCAGAGCCACTGACACATGTTGAGTATGTACCTAACTTTTGTGGTTACAAAGACATAAAGCCTTCCTTTTTCCTTACTCAAGGATGAACAAAGGAAAGCACATTCATGAAGTAAGGATGCTTGATACAAAAGAGTAAGTTCAAGTGATCAACTTGGATGAAGACCTTAAAGTCTTCTGGAACTTTTAAACAAACTTTGTACAGTTACTAAAAATGTCAAAATAACTAAATAAAGCCTAATGCCAAAATGCCCCCACAAAAAACCAAAACACAGGAACAGTTCCTTCAAGTTGATACTTCCAAAACTTTTTATTCTCTCCAGCTTGCCTTCCCAGTTATAAGGCAGATGAATGAAAATGTTAAATGAAACATGCAGCTTCTGTGCAAAGACAGTTTACTGACAAAACTGAAAAACTGTGGCTTCTAAAGTTTAGTAAGATGAGTAATGTCAAAGAATAAATTAATATGAGGAAGAACTTCTTCACAGTGTGGGTGACCACACACTGGGACAGATTGTCCAGAGAGGGTGTGGAGTCTCCCTCACTGGAAGTGTTCAAGAACAATCTGGACACAATCCTGTGCCGTGTGCTCTGGTATGATCCTGCTTGAGCAGGGAGGCTGGGCCAGATGACTTACTGTGGTCCCTTCCAACATTACACATTCTTTGATTCTGTGAAATACATGAGGATAAAAGTATTTGGAAAAGAGAAAGCTACTTAAACCATAGGACACAGAGTAGACAGTTATAAACTGTCCATGAATTAATTTAGGATTCATTAGGATACAAGTTCTAACTATCATAAGTAGCAAGATTCTGGAACCTTACAACAGGATTTTTTTTTTGCCTGCATTACTTCTACATGGAGCTCCTTTTACATGGAGTGTTAATCATTTACGAAATGGAGGATATGTGCTGACTGCTTGCAGGAGTAGCAGACTTCTCCAAGTGACTTAGGAAGTGGCTCAGAATCCTGGGGGTTTTTTAATAGGAAGAAAAATAAAAATAAAAAAAAAGATAAGCAAGTTCTGACTATCTGGAAATTATGCACATCACTTCTGTAGATAGAATTGCTCATTTAACTCATGCAGGAAAATACTTCCCCCAAATGAGTTGTTTGCAACCTTCCTGAATTCTTTAAGCTGCCAACTTTTACCTACCTTGATTGACCAACAATGAAAAATCTTCCTGTCTTCCTCCTCTGCTTTGGTTTTGACTGAAAGTCACAAAATACTAATGGCACAAAAATGTTTTCAGGGACCGGAAGGCAGTCACAGAATATAAACAAGCAGTAGATGGTCTACGGTCTTTCTCAAGTTTCATATTAATTTCTTCCTGTTGGTAGTCCTATTAAAGCCAGCTGGTCTACTTACAAAGCAAACTGCTTAGTGACTAAAGCTGGCATAAAATGACCAAGTACAATACACAGGAAATACAACTGTCAAAGTAAACATGCATGTTAGTGAAATATTTATAACATTTTCAATATTGAAATAGTTTAATCAATTTTGTTTACTGGTTTATAACAACTAATACAGGGCCTGTTAGGCCTGTTAGCTATTATTTTGCCATGACTGCAGTCCTTCCGTGCCTCAAGCTACATTCATCCCATTGATTTCAGGAGGGATTATCTACAAAGGACTATATTTACCTAAATGCTGCACTGGTAAACAAAGAAAGAAATGGAAGAAAATCCTCTTTTATTCCCCACACAGATGTGTCTCCAGTCACACAGCAAGAGAGAATGTGCTTTGCCTAAGGCACCTCTTTCACTGTCATTTGCAAAACGAGTGGGTAGAAAGTTAGGTATGGATGCTACCATAAATCTTACTTTTTTAATCAATAAGAACCCAAACATACAGAGAATAACCATTTCCTTTGCAGAACTCACTAAGTAATCTATTGCCACAGTAATAAAAAAAACCCAAAAAACAAAACTAAACAAACACCCCCAACACAACCTCTAGTCTTTCAGATAGTGCAGTAAAACTCTGTTATGTTCTCCCAAATCTAGGGAAGAGCTTCGCAATGCAAGCAAATTGGTCAGCAAATATAGTCCCTTTTTTTTTTTTCTGTTACTGGTGTAGTTTGATTGGGAACACTACCCTTTCAGGACTACATCAACTCCCACAACCCCTATTTCCTCGACAGAGGGAGGGCTGCTGTGAGGATGAGGAACAGCACTGCTCCTGTCTTTCGCATTCCTCTGGACAATGGGCAGTGCTGTGCTGTATCTGCATCCTCAAACCAGATGCCTCTTCCCTCACATGTGCCCCAGTAGTCAACATAGACAGAGGGCTGGACAGAACTTCCTACAAGAGGGGTCTTTTTTGAAACTGAATGGCAGACTCAAACTATTATTTTCCTCATTTTATAAAATGGTGAAAGTTTATGTAAGGACTATAACTGACCACAATTTTAAATATTGAGACATTTAATTGAATAGCTAGGTCACTGAATGCCTTTCACCTCTCAATATGACTTTGAAATCTGTACTCCATATAGGCCCTACAAAGTGTTCCAGAGCAGAGTTTGCACCGCAGGAAACCACCAGTCACCCAAGTGACCTTTGGGTGCTACCTCAAGAGACAGTCTGACAACACAGCAAGATTTTACCAAGACAGATTTGGTTACAGCAAGACACAAATTTTAGCTGCTGTCTTTGACAGAGGAACAACTAGCTGGCAAAGCAGAGTTTAATTCCAAACAGGTATGCAACAAGTTTGCATTCATAGCTGAGAAAAACAGTGATCAAGTACTTAGACACCAGATGACACATCCTCTTTGCTTTTTAACTCAACATCCTGAATGATAAAAACTTCTGGGCTATCAAGGAAGAGGAACCATAACCTTGAGCTGTTTCCTGCTAGGTGGTTGCTGCAGGAACTTTGTCTGGGGAAGGTTCAACCACAGTTCAGCACAAGTTTGTAGGTCAGCCTGCTTTTAGAGTTTTTTGTCTCCGATAAGGAGATTTTTATGCCAGCACCCTTAAAAGACAGGGAACATATTTTCGGATGTCTAAAGGCTGACAACAATAGACAAGGAAGAATTTTGCTCATATTGATTTTTACCCAAGTATGCAGAGTTAAACTTTGCTTGTAAAACACTGCAATCCTAGACTTCCTAGGATAGGTAAAGTCTTCAATAGTGGCTGAAATTTCTAACAGAAACTGAAAAAAAAAATCCACATTTATTGATATAATACCCTAAGTTTTCCAGTGTAAAGTTTATGGAAATTCATAATCCAACCTTATTCAAAGAAATTAAATTATTTGAATAATGAACTTGTATGCACAGTCCTGTATCACTAAAGGCAAAATGAAATACTTCAGGAGAGAAGCAAGGGGATGGCCAATTGCTAGAAATTCATCTTTTATAGGGCATTGTATACTCCAAAATTACAACATTTCAAGCAATTAGTATAATTTTAAAGGAATATTCAATATCTATGTGAGATTGAGAACATCCTTATAATCCGATGAGAAACTCAACATAGATTTCTAATATGGATGACAAAAGAATACTCTAAGCACAGTCAGGCCTAAATACAAGTGAAATAATATATGCAAAACTGTCTTTTAACTGTTAAACAATTTTACTTTACACAATAATTATAAGCTATTTGAAACAATACAAAAAACCCCACAAGCTTTAGGTAACAGTCATAAGGTAACAAAGGTTGAAAAGCCAAAACAAATTAAAATAGTTTTGTTTTAATCTACTGAACATTGCCTTGTTTGAAAGAACAAGCTATCATTTCTCTACAGCTCTGTCCTTGGTACTTCACAGTATTAAAATATATGGTTTTCTCAGTTAAAAAAAAGCATAGAAAGATAGGTCATTTTATGCTGATTTACTACCCTATGGAATCGAGTTGAAATCAGCAGAGCTACTGAGAACAGAGCTTTGAGAACACAAATATAACATGTTCATAATCAGGCAAACCTTTAAATGAAGATTATATACTTATGTATTAATGTATTTTAAATTCTTTTAAATGGCAAAAGCAGCTGTAACTCAGAGCCATAAGGTATAAGACAGAAAACAAAAATACAGTGCTGAACTCAGCTATTCATTTAGTCTGTTAAATTCTTTAGATTTTAAGGTATTAGTAGTCAACTTCCACCCCAACCTCACATTTCAAATTTTGGAAAAGAAGGAAAGAGAACAGACGCTTCTGCTTATGTAGGTTCTCTTTGATTGTTATCCATTAAAATTGTGAGTTAAACCTTAATAATTTGTTCTTAATCAGAGAGCACTTGGATTTGTTATTGCTATGAGTGAACACTGAGCTGCACATGCCAATTAATGTGCATCAAATACTGAGGCATAGGGACTTAGAAATAATAGCAAACATATGAAACACATACAGTGCTTCTAGATAACTGTGAAGATATGTTTTTTCCTGGAGTTCTATTGAGTGACTGTTTTTAGTTTCAAAGGCACATACCGAAAACCAGAAACATCAAAACTGACATATAAGACACATTTTTCCATCAGAGGATTTTTATAAAAGGCTCTCCTACACCTACATGCCAAGGATGGGCTTAACTTGCAAAGGAGCTCTTGAGGACTTGTGCTTAAAAGAATTGATTCATTTGTGTAATATCAAAGGACGCTCCATTTACCACCTATTTTTCATGCTGGATATTGAAGTATCCAACACTAAGAAAGCCTACAAAAAGAAAAAAGTGATGCAAGATTTTTCAACTACTGTTGAATAACTAAAGGTTTTGTAAAGCTTGTTTAAAAAACAAACATTCTATTCTATGGTATTCAATATAGTAGTAGAAGGCTAAGATTTAAACTTCATTTCTTAAGCTATATATATTCCAACCATCATTTTAGTTAAAGTCCTTCCACACAAATTAAGTAGAATTTAAAACCTTCAACAAAGATGAAGGTTTATAGACATATATTTTGTGTATCAATGGAAAACTGGAAGACTAGCAGCTTATTCTGAGAACAGTGAAAAGACTGAAATCTGATTTCTTTTATGTCCCTGTCTTTATTGTCCAACCCCCTTTCCTCTTCTTACCCTGCTATTAACTCAGCTTCCCTCTACGACACAATAACAGATAAAAGTACTGTAAAGGCATACAAAAAATTTAATAGTTACAATTTTCACCTTTAAAATGAATAGCATATGGGAAATATACATGTATCAATCTTCTCACTTTATCTGCTACTATCTTCTGCTGGGTTCAGAAGTTATTTTTTAAATGTGAGCAGAAATTTTCTCTTAAAAATATGTTCTTCATACTCCTCACTGCCCAACAGAGAAGGAAATTATGTGCATACACACATTTGTGTAACTAAATTATTTTTTAAAATACACATATTTTGAAATATGAATTTCATTTTGGAACAGAAATTCTGTCATGAAATTATTTGGAGTTTCATTGTGCTTAACTGAAAGGCAAATTAATGAAATGGGCAACTTATTCCTTCTTAAACAAGGAAAAAATTAGTAAAAAAATAGTGTTATGGTAAACTTCATTTTCACATATTCTAAGCAGCCATTTCAAACTGGACTTACAGGCAGAACAATATTTTTTGATTGATTGATTTGAAGAGGCTCATTATTTGAATGCCGTTTTTGCACACTTTGTTTATCTAACAGTCACACTTTTCTGCTGCACATCAGACATTATTTTCAAACGGCTCCCTATGGAACAGCAGCCACCTGGATTCTGTCCTCCACACACATCACAAAACAAGAGCATACATGGTGGAGGTGACCGGCCTGTCTTGCAGCAGAGCCCCGCTCCGACGGCTTGTGCTGGCTGGGTCACGGCAGGAGGGGGAGGAAGGGCGAGGGCCAGCAGGACAAGCAGTGCTGAGCAGGGCACAGGCGTGACACCCCGCTGGGACAGCCAGGGAATCAGTCCCCTCCCTGCTGGGACACGCAGCACATCCCACCTCAGTGCGAAGCTTGGCACGACGCTCGCTTCCTGTTCATGATTTGGTACATTAATGAGTTGGGATATCTTTTTCCCTGCTGAATAATTATTTTGATGCTGATGTTATTCATCCTTTTACACACCGACAACAGGGTTCGAGTAATTAAACTTTATTTAACCTATGCTGCTCTGAAGTCAGTCACAGGAGAGAACTAATTTGCTGTTTTAACATTTCAGACCTCTGGAGCTAACAGAGGGTACTGGTCTATGCTTGGAAGCGCTTACAGCACTCTGCCCACCAAGTGTTATTCAGACTTAAAAAAGAAGTCTAAATAACACCTCACAATGTAATGGAATCACAAACAGATGGAGGCCTGCAGCTGACAACTCATCTATTGGTATTTTGTTTAGTGTGGGGGGTTTTTTTCTCCTTTTAAAGCAAACAGATTTGTAAGTTTACCTTGTCCATACCCATTACATGAAAATACGATAAAGTTGACCAAGAAAAAAATCCTGTCCCCCCCATAGTTTAAGGAGCACAATTAATGAAATTGCTATTACAAAGCAACAAATAACATCGTCTCCATTTCCAGCAAGTAAATCAATAGCTTCACTCACAAAAGGTTTCAAAGACAATTCAACCCCAGGAAATCCACACATACTTACAAATTATAAAGCATATCAGCCATGTTGCTGCGGTAGTACAAGGCATTTCTATAGGCGCTTTCAGCTTCAGAAATCTTGCTCTGGCTCTTGAGAACATTTCCAAGGTTACCCCATGCTGTCGAGAGGAGAAAACAGTATTCAGAAACAGCTACAATCCAATTACACATGACAGAGTATCCAAGTATCAGGAAGTTTCTCAGGGAGACAAACCCCACAAAGAAACTATTTTTATGTAACAGGAGGGGAGGTTGGTTATTTTCCTCCCCCAGTCCTCTGGTTCTCTGCATTTTACTGTGAGACTCACATTTCATAGAGGTGATTTACATGCATTCGGCATGCATATAGCTTTCCGGTGGGAAAAGGAAATTTTTTACAAAAAATATGTCCCTAGAAATTGCTGAGCAAAGGGAAAGGACCATTTTATTTCATACCACCTATAAATAAATATCTCCAAAGTGAAACGTGGAACTGAGGGATCTTCCTAGTTTTAAGGGTTTTTTTAAGCCTCTTGACTCTAAACAGCAAGAAATTTTTCCAGAGTAGATGTAGTCCTCACTGAAGTATTAAAATTTGACATATGACACAGGAATTGAAAGAGAGGTTAGGTAAATAACTAGGATTAAAAATACGCCATATGGATATAAACATACTCCACAGATTACTAAAATGCATTTTTTTCTACTAGAAAAACATGAGGTCCCTTTCCATACAAACTTATTGTATTACACAATATGCTTTTATAGCCCATCTATAAAGGACTTTAGGTAAAAAAATATTTAAAGCTCCACATGTGTTCCCTTTGGTGTTTTGTTGAGCAGCACAAAAACTACTTAAAAAAGGAATTGGAACAAACATTATATTGAAAACACAACCTATGCTACTCAGAACTTAGGAAGCCAATTTAACTGGCATTATCATTACAGCGTGTGTGAACATAAAAAAAACCCCACATTATGCTTATAAATGCAAAGTTGTTACATAAAAAAGTTCTACTTTCACACTTGTTTTTAATGAAAAAACCAATGGAAAGATGATGCATGTCCTTTCCACCAAACACACAATGTATGTCAGAATATTCTTCCCTCCAGATGCACTAACCATAAACATTAGCTCAAGTAGCAACTAACTCTGATGCTTCAGTCAAGACCATTTTTCTTTACAAGAATTTGCATCAGTTCTGACTAATGCAAAATTTCAAGGTAGTTTTAATATAACACTGCTAAAGAGGTTGATGATTGAGATAGGCTTTTTTTTCCTCAGAAAATGCATAACTTTCAAGCTGCTGTGGCTTGTTGCAGAATCATCCTAGCACAGGGATGGAAACAGCAGCAAACACAAAATTTCCCCTGAGCAGAATGAACTAGTCATTGCTGTGAAAAAAAATATTAAATCCCTTTAGAAAAATCATGTCATTACACCCAGCACAACATTTTCTGTAAACCAAAGAAAGAAAATATATGCAGTATTTCCATAAGAAAAGAAACTATCACTTCTGTGAGTCAATTGATTTTAGCCTAGTATTTAATGAGAAATAATTCATATATTATTTATCAATAAATCAACAAAGTCACAAAATGTTCCATCATTCTGAAATACAGCTGCTAGAACTATTCTCAGATTCACTCAACTTTTACACTCGGCTAGTGTAGAATTCTTAAATTTCCCCATTACTGCTACTCTTCCCTTTTTACACATAGAAAACACCTTGGAAGTACCAATGAAGGTGACTAGCCAGTCTGTAGGCATTAACCCTTGTAAGAAAAAAGCAGACTTATATATGATTTTTTAAATTAATATGTGAAAACATAATCTGATCTTGCTTCTGCAGTAAACGAACATCCAGTTTCCCATTACTGTATGTTCCATGTAATCTGTAGGGACTTTTGTTTTCACTCTGATCTCCCATAACAGAGCATTACATCAAATGACTGTTTGAACTATTGATAACAATTTCCTGCCACATAGTTATTTATTCCCAACCATTCTGAAGCTCAGTTAACAAAAGGATGCATAAAACGATGATTCAGTTCATCTTTTCATCTGTTAGACTGGAAAGACACTGCTAATCCTGTTAAATGCAATAGTTTCTCCTCTACACTCCATTTCATGCCATAGGCTCTAATATTTATCTCAGCTAACATAATTTTTAAGGCCATACTTTAATTTACATTTTGCAAAATAATCTGTGTCAAGTTTTTAATATCAATCCTTTAAAAAACATTTTAAAACATTCAAAAACAACATAGCAAAGAAAAAGAAAATGCTGCCTTTCCTAGTATGTTATGAAAACAAATGAAACAAAATTCAGGACTTAAAAAAAATTGATATGTGAAGTTCACTATTCACATGAACAAATCACCGAAGTTTGGTAATACTGTTCTCACCTCATGCTATCAGACTTGCACAAGTTAATCCACAAGTTGATGAATGCATTAAGGAGTGTGAACTAGATTATTATTTGAGTAAAACAAACTACTTGAACAAAGACTGAAGTATTTAGGGAACAGCCAAGTAATTTGCAATCAACTTGTCAGCAGTTCTAAACTAGAACCTTTAGTTCGCAGAAAAATGCACATCAAGCCAAGAAAACTTCTATGGAGCTTTGCAGATATTTGTGTATTATTTATTATTTTTTAGCTTGTGAAATTAGAAACAGCAGTTCCAGTTTGCATTCCCTCTCTTTAAAATCCTTCTGCATTTCTTCTGACTTGTCTATGAAAAAGAAGTGAATGCATGACAATTAGAACCTCTGTTTTTTTCTTCAATAGTGTTTAAGGATGAAGCAATGCTCGTCCAGGAAAAAAAGCCTTCAATTTTTTTACTGTTCACCCATTTATTTCGCAGACATTAGATTTCAAGACTCAAAGATGACTAAGCATGTGGGCCCACCAGATTCTGTAAGGGTCCAAAGAAACATCTTTCTCAAAAGAGTTTGAAATTCCTAGCCATTGCTATTGGTAAATCATTTATTTGGATGATAACCAAGGGGTCAGAATTCTAATCCTACTTTTCTTAAAAACTTCTTTCTGTTTCCAATACTGTCCAAAAGGATTTTCCATTTGCTTATTCTCCCTCCCAAGGCTTAGAATTCAATTAAAAGTAAGATATGCACATCAATTCACTAATAATCTCCTGTTGGTCACAGCATCAATATTTGAAATCTGCATTGCAGTTGATGCAAAGTTTTGTTTTCTTTCATTACAAACTCATTGAGTAAGAATATCAGAGAGAAATAGTTTAGAACAATATGACAAAATTTAAAACATTACTAGGAGGAAATTTCACTTGCCACTTCTAAATCTTGTGATGTTTGCCAGTAATTACATCAGAGTATGCTTTTCAGGGTTTGGGCTTTTTTTTCAAGAACTTAGTTACTTGTGTTGTTACCAGTGCAATGGAACTAAAATAACCATGGAAAACTAGGAGGTTTTACTATTTTCTAGGTGCTGCTTCTCATAAAGTGAATAAAAGAGCACGGAGAAGATGCTTTTGACCTTGACCATACCGTGTGTGTTAAAAGGTTTGGCAAACGCTAAATTAACTTCTAAAAGTTTGGAGCATAAAATGAAACCAGCCTTAAAATGAAATAACCTCTTCTCTTTTCTATTAACTTTTACATGCACTTAATGCTCGTTCTTTGAGCATGACAATACAGGTTTCCAGTTTAAGCCACTTTTTTTCCTCTTTACCATCTGTTCTTAACACTTTTTCATTTGGCACTATAAATGAATACTTTACAGTTATCAATCTGAAAGTCACGAATTACAAGCATTCACATTTCCACCTCACCCTGTGGCAAGATCACCATGATGTAGGCAGACACAAGTGCAGTAGCACATTGTGAATCTCTCAGCTCTGGGGTAACAGGGAGCAAACAGAATATTCAATATTCATGGAACTTTGACTATGTTTTTTCTATTCATCCTTAGCACCTACATGGAATACATGTAGATCACATGTTTTACAGAGCAAATTTTTCATTTTACCACCTATCTGAATCTCCACATTAACAGCTGAAAGCCACATATTGCCCTACAAAGGGCACTGGACCACTGCTAAAGTTACAAACTATTCAAAGATTAGAGAACTTTGTGAAACAGTGGTGACAGCAAAGGATGCCTCAGTAAAAAGAAACTATGTAGAATGTGGCTTCATTAAAAAAAAAAGGATTATGTTCATACCTTTATAACAGATACATTCCTGTCACCAGACTCAGCTCTCTCCTGCTGAAATTACAGGTGCTAAACTTGTGACTTAAAAGAGGTATATTCTGTTTCCTGTTCTGCTGCTGGTCTGTTGTTCAGGAGACTTTCCCTCCTGATGCCTTTGTTTTTGTATTCTTGAACACTTACTACTCATCTATTGATTTCAAGTTTTTTCTGCCAAGGATTGTATCTTGCTATGGGCTTGCACAGGGACTACTCTAACAATGCAGGCAGGTACTAACAGATAAATACATTATAACCTCTGAAGGAATGAAGTAAAGGAGGAAGATGAAGTGTTCTTACAATACAGAAGAGAGATGTAAGGAACGTTTCCCCACATAATTAGTATTCTCTCAAAATGAGGGTCATTTAAACTATGTTATTCACAGTCAAAACATCATGGGAACATTGATATTTGACTATGATTTTCATATTTTATCTATATTCTTAACTTCTGTTAAAGGGTCAACCTTCCTAATGTGTCTGGAAGCAGACACAGCATTTGTTTGGTTAAAAAAAATTACTAAAAAAATAAAAGCTGGAAAGTTTGTCATTCCCCTGAGTCTTTTGAGGTCTTCTGAGCATGATCTATATCATGAGGCAAACTGAAACATTAAGACCAATGTTTGTAAATGGAAAGTTCATCCGAGTGGAGAGGGAAAAAAAAGAAAAAAGGCTGATACTTGCAACAGTCTCCAATACCCAAATATTCCACACTACCTTTGTTCGGTAAACTGTGAAGAAATACCAGCACAGCACCAGTTACATAATTCACATTTGAAAGGTCATAACCATAGCTATAAAGAACACCACCTTTTCCTTTTGGTAGAAAGGTTAGAGTCAGCAGCAGCTTATGGCTTTTTCCTTTCCTGCTTGATAAAGCAGAGTGGTGTTCCAGTCTTTAGCATTCACATTTCATCAGACAATCACCTTTTTCTTCAAGGGGGAAAGAGTTTCACAAACAGAGGAATGACAGGCTTCACCAAGAAAACCTCTGAAAGCTCAGTTGTACATTCATAAAAACATAATGAAGAGAGCTCAACATCCAAAACAGTTTTTCTACAATACAGAGCCACTACCACTCACAAAGACATTCAGAAGGTTAACTAGATCATGTTTGTTGAATGGTTTGAGAATGGAAAAATTCAACGAAATGCTGCAGGTTGCTACTTTCAAAGTGCGACATGTTTGCATAATTTCTATTCTATGGTTTGTATAAGGTATTTATATTTCTTGTGTTATTTCAAAGAAATAAGGATTTCTTTTTTGAACTATGTAATAAATCCATGCATATACTTTGCAATAATTTTCCTCTAAAAACTTCACTTGTTAATAGAACATTTTGATCAAGTTACCTCCTTTTGCTAATTCAAACACAGAACTGCCCTATTTCTTGTTTCCTCAAGGGATAAATGGTTTCTACATAACTATAATTTATGAGTTTAATCTACCTTGCACGTTGATTTTTTTTTATATCAGTGGGTATGTGGTAACATTGAGACAGACTGTGTTAGAGATCTATCACCTCTTTTACATATTCCTCTTTTATTAAGGTTGTTATTTATATCATTTGTTCAACAGTTCATTTGCTGATCAATTGCAGAGCTTTTGTAATGACAGCAGGTGAAAGAAAAACAGAATTGAAAACTATGCAGTGCTTTGAAAGCTATCCAACAACATGTCAGCATGGGTACTAACCAACTCACTTTTGGCAGGCAGTGCTTTGGTTTTGCTTCTCAGTTCTGAAACCCTGATGCAAAGGCGTGTGAATGCATGACGCTGTTCTACTGCTGATACACCCCCTTCACCCACTGTGTTACAGAAAACTAACTCTTCCTCCTCAAAGGATAGCAGAGTGACTCTGGCAGCTCAATGAACATGAGAGATGAGACTGAGCGGCTGGTAGCATTCTTTGGCTTCACCATTACCTACCCTCCTACAGCCAATTAAATTCTGCCACACCCTCCCTCATGCTAAAATGATTTTTGTGAAGAGTATGGTATCAATCAGACAACTAAAGTGATCCAAGTTAGGAAAAAAAATGAGAAAAGGATGACTGCAGTACCTTTAACATCCAATCTACTCACTGTTCTGTTCCCAGCAGAGCCCAATCACACCTTTGCAGAGCTTATGTGTGCGTTGCAAGTGTGTGAACACCGTAAGACATTACTGCCACAAAGTTCCCATTCCATGAAACTTCACAATGGTCAAGAACAGAGCTGTGAACAGTGCTGATCTGAAACTCTCATGATATGAGGAACTGTATTTTGTAAAGGCAATGGATATAAATCATGCAAGAAAATGAAAGGAGGACAAAGGAGCAGAAAAATGCAAGTGGAACAAGAGGACATTTCTGAGCACCCCAGTCATCTCAGGATGAACACTGAGGAGATCTTCAGAGCCTCATACTGACTCAGGCAAGGTGGTGACCATGTACTAAATTTGTCAAATTGTGTAACCTTCTTAACAGCAGGCTTCTAAAAAAATTATCTGCGCTACATTCAAAATTATCACTTATGTCCCAAGTGATGAACTGCAAGCCAGCCTCCTGCAGCAATGGCAGGGTGCACTGAAATGTCAGCTCTAGTCCTCAAAGCTAAGAGTAGATGGATCATTACTGGCTTCTTCCCAGAAAAGGGGAACAGTGAGAACAGTGTCCTGGAAACATCCCAGAGGAACCACGGGGAGAAGAAAATCAGCATTTGGGTTTGTCAAACCAAGAGAATCTTCAGATGTGCTCAAAGGACATATGTCAGACTTGGAAAAGGCAAATTAGTTCATATCCAGGTAGCAAGCTTTTCAAAACACTTCAAGTTGTCTGGTTTTGTTTGCTTTGCTTTAAATCACTTAGAAAGGCACGACAAGAGCCTCTGAAGCTTTGCCAGGCAATACATATCCACACTGGTATGGAAATATAGGTGGCAGGAAGGAAGGTAAGTCATAAAATTACCTCCTTCATTTATCAGTAATGAAACTAATTAAAGACACTAGAGCTATTAACTAGCATCTTTAATAGTCCATATTCAAAATACCTTCTGTATTTTAAGACCTCAAAAAAAAGTTCAGTGTGCTAGAGCATTCAAGAGAAGGAAATGGCATTGAGAATTGAGTCATTCTATTTCATGATCTTTTCAGCAATTTAAAACAAAACTATATGCAAGCCTCTTGTGCATACTGTAATTGCATCAGCCATCATTTACTTTTTGGATGCATGAGGATTGGCAATGATGACAGTTCAGGTTTAAGTAATAAAACCGCCTGTTACAAAGGAGGGGCACTTGAAATCCTAAAATACCTGTATTTATCTATCTACATTGGGATTTTACCCTAACACAAGTGGTATAAAAAGGCATATATGCAGATTACTGCCCTGTCCATATTAAAGGTTAGTTTCTCTACCAGATTTATGTAAGGGGACCTGAATATGTACCGACACAAAGTCCATTACAGATAGGAAAATGAAGACATGTAATTCATGGCAAAAATTTTACAGAAAGAGAAAATTTTCCAAGTCGTCATATTTTGAAAAAAAGGCAAAATAATGAAACAATTGGATGACTATCGAATGCACCTAAACAAACATGCTCGGCTTGAGAACCAATCCAGATAATCTCATTTTCCTCTAATTAAAAGTAGCTCTTTCCCTCTGAAAAAAAACCTCAGTCTAATTCCACAGAACACACAAATATGGACCAAACGTTTGTCTTTTAATCAAACTGGAAAATAAAATATATCATTTTCTGGCAAAAAAAGAAAAACTTATGCCATTTTGCTTGATATGCTACAAAAATTCATCTTGCCAAAGCTGATTCCTCCTTGACCAGGGATGTTTGTTTGGTTCTTTTTCTACACTGTGGTTTTTAGCCCAGATGAGCTTGTTGAATGATTTTGCAGAGCACCTCAGGGAAGGCAGGAGAAGTAACAGTCTGATGGGTCCATGTCTCGATGTCTCATGTTTGTTTCTTTAAAAAAGCCTACCTATTAGCTAATAATAGTTTCTCTTCCTATCCCCCTGAAACTTAACATTCACAGATTAGAGATGCTGTTGTACTACACTCCAAGAGGAAAAAAAAAAATAAACCTTGTTTCCAGACCTCTACATATATATACATATATAAAGGAAGAATATCAGGCTTTCTGATATCCTGCTGAAGAAGCACATCCCACACTAACAGGTTTCAGAGGAAATTACAGCACTACTAAAGAACTGAAGGAGAGAACACTGTCGCTGCAGAACAAATTCAGAGTTTGAACTGAACTGTAAACCACTTTCCTTCAGCTCTCCAACATATTTGGCATAGCCAGACTGTTTTGCTGAGGCTGGGCTGCCTGTGGCATGCTCAAATGCTCTAAATAACTACAGCTGTTTCCCAAACTTACGAATGACCATTCCCTCTACACTGTTTAATCATCCAGAGCAGCACCATCATGCATTTAGAGAGCCCCACACTGTTTTCAGGGAGTAGGCTTTTTATTTAACTTTCAAACAATTCTATGTGGTTCATTTGAGCTATGTCCTAATTCCAGCCAGGCCAGAGTTAATTTTTTTCCAGTAGCCAGGTAAGGTGGTGCCTGTAGTCGCAGCTACCCCACCAGGCATGGCCAGAGTCTGAAGTTATTTGATACCATCTCCCATCACTTGCCAGGGGCAGGAGTAAGGAAAGAACTCTCTCACTCCAGTCAGGGGAGAGACCGTTTGGGAGAGTCTGAGTGGGGACATAAATTTGGGGAGCAGAATTCCTAAACCATGACAAGCTCTTAACAGTGGCAGATATAAAAAGTATTTCCAACTTATTTTAAGAACTTTGAAGACTCTTGTAGAACATTTATCCTTCAAATTCTGACATTTTTGTTATGAACAGAGACACCAAATTTATCAAGGTATATCCCGCATAACTCATATATAACAGACTTATATAGCCATATAAAATGATGTATTATAAATGATACTTTTAATGTGTAATTCCAGCCCACGATTTTTTTATCTAAAAAAGATCATTGCATCTGCCATACAGTAGCTGTTACAAAGGTTCTTACTGGTGGTTGGAAATATTTTACACCTTTGACGGAAGATATACCTTAAAGTAATTTCTTCTTAGAAAAAGTAGCTAAAGCTGAAAATAATAATAGAAATGAAGGAAATTATCCATGCAGCATTTAAGCAAAAAAGACTAAGTACTAGAAAGTCCTGGCAAAGGTATTGAGAAAAACTGATAATTACTTGTTATTATGTTTCTCTGACAATTTCTAAAAACATTAACTAAAAAGAATGTCAAGAATCACCATATTGACTATATATCCTGATATGTATTTATCAATTGGCTTAGGAGGGATATTATACTGCCATAAATACAGAGAGGTTTTAAAACAATCATGAATCATCAAAATTTAAAAAAAATATATATCATCTTATGATAATAGGTAACATGAGTTCCATTCCAGAGGGAAAAATTGAGATTAAAGTGGTTTGTTCAAAGACTAAAGAAGAGTTCATTAGCAAAATTAAAACTAACTCATGAATACCTACCTCCAGATGGTATGCTCATATCACTGGTATTTAACAGTGATAATATGCAAAACTTTTAAGTGTTCTTATTAGTGGGTTTTATATGTTTAAAGTCTGATGTTTTATATGGCAATCTGTGCACTGAAATCACTTTCTCTCTTAAGCTTTTTTTCCCAAACCCACATTTTCTATTTAGGGCAATGTTATATTAATCACACTGTTACCATTTTATTATTATTGAAATTAAATGAACCAAAGGAAAAAGAAATAACTACTCTGCAGAGTAGTATTTGGGCTGTTGGGCCAAAGATGAGGTGGAGTTTTACTGACAAGCTACATATAAAAAACCCCAAATATACACACCAAAATACTTAAATGAAATCCCAAATGCTCAAACTATTTTTAAACGCCCAATGTGGTATTTATTAGGACACACACTGCTCTATTTAGAAGGTATGAAAAGCGTATAGTGAAAAACAAGCTGTGTTTCAGAGCAGTAACTATTCAGAGTTCTGAAAGTATTAGAGGAGATCTTGTCAGCATAATGTAAGCTCTTAATAATAAGCATATCTGAAGAATGCTGAACCTTAAAATATTTCATCTCCTTTGGTCTCCAGTCATCAGTAGTGATACAAAAAAAAAAAAAGGAAAATAATGTTTTATTGTATCTTTTTTGATTGAGGGAAATATGGTTTTTCTACCTAGCTTAGTACAAAGAATAGTAACTGCTTTTCCTCATTGAACTGTTAGTTGAATTTTTAGTTAAACATCCACTTTGTGTAGCAGGTCAACTATTTCCTGGAAGGATCCTCAAAGCTTGCTTACAAATGTCACGGCACCAGGAGACAAAAATTTCATCAGTAAATATGACCAAGCAACTAATACTTCTGTGGCAGTCTAGCAGTTTAAGCCTCTGTTTTCTAC
Source organism: Dicrurus megarhynchus (assembly GCA_013399195.1). NCBI lineage: Eukaryota > Metazoa > Chordata > Aves > Passeriformes > Dicruridae > Dicrurus > Dicrurus megarhynchus. Next base: position 661,650 of record VXAD01010008.1, on the reverse strand, counting down.
TTCTTTAATCAATGTCTGTACCAGGTATAGGAAATATATCATAATGATCTTTGATGTTCAGATGTGGACTGCAAAGTATGAAATGGCCCAGAGGAAAAAGATTACACTTTTTGAGGCTTATTTTTCGTACTACAGAGAAAATTAGAGCTAATGAGGCATAATAAGCACAATTATTTTGTGTGTCATTACAATTTTATATTAAACACAAGGTAATCATCACCACAGAATGACCCTCAGACTAACTGGAAAAGATGTGACAGCTACCACCCCCTTTTAACTTTTTTGTTGGTTTTTACATTTTGGGAGGCTTCCTTTGCTATAAGAGAACATTCAGATAATGAGAACGGTTTTATATCAGTTGGGCTGCACATTAAGTTGAAGGCAGAACTGAGAAACACTTGTGTCTTTCCCTCCCTACAGTCAAAATATGCATACACCCACTTCAGAATTCATAAACTGAATTAGTCAGTCTTGCGAATTTCTCCCTCAGGTGCTGACAAACTGTAACAAGGTACTGCTTGGATCACTTTTAAGTTATTTGAAATACTAGTCATCACCAAAACAGCAGAACAAGACCAGTAAAGATGCAGCTAAGACATCCCAAGTCCTCACAAGGATTCCCTCAGCCAAGGGATGGCAGCTGCCTGCCACACAGTGAGGCAGCCAGGAAAGCTGGCACACAAACACACACACACACGGTAGTTTGGAGGCAGCTTCACCACCTTCTTCTCACTTGACTCTCCCACGGTGCTCCCACGGTGCATTTTGGGGGGTTTTTAAGAGATAATCCATGCCCCATGCTTTTGAGTATTTTTTTCCACACTGTCGGTGATTGACAAAAACAGCCTGGAGACATGTAAATTGCAAAAAGGCTGTGGCTGCCTGCAGGGGTAGAGGCTTTCTCACCTGAGGCAGAACACTACTCCGTCTGCACTGCCTGCAAGGTACCCCTGAAGGGACCAGAAAAAAGTACTGGTGAGGTGATTATCACCTATTTCTTCACTGAGGATTGAAGATGGAGAAACTGCTGAATATGTTTGCCTGAAAGTCCCACCGCAGCAGATGAGATTATAATCTTACACATATTACAACACAGAGGAGCTGATTAAAAACCATCACCATGTGAGACAATTCCATTTCCAAAGCAGTCCAGCCACATTAGTACTCAAATGCACCCATGAGTACGGCACATCAGCTCAATGTTGCACAGCATTCAGCCATCAGTGGCTTTCATCCTGCTAGTCCAGAATACAGATGGATCTGGAACAAAACACTCATCTTTTTGCTTTAGCAAAGCTGGTCTTCACAGATTTCTATTTCTTTATCGGTTCCCACACTGAGAGTTTTTCAAGGGATACCTCATTGCTTTTTAGATTAGGACAGAAGCAGCTCTTGTTCAGAAGAAGCTCTTTGCAGGAGATAAGAGAAAAAGCAGAACTATCAGGGAAAATGATCCTACCACTCCAAAATTTTCAGAAGTAAGAAAATACTATTGAGGAGAAACTTGCTATGAGTTGAGGAAAGCAGAGAGATGAGGAGTGACAGCCTCTTCTGAGTAGCCTAAAAATAAGGAAAACACTTCTCCACTCTACCGTTTGACTGAACAGCCCATTGTCTCACTCTCTGAATAGCCTATTTATCACTACCATTCATAAAACTAAAAAAAAGAGGCAAACAAAAATAAATTGTTTTTCCTACGCCAACCTCATTTAATTACTGAAGAGTAGTTTGAATTGTTGATCTCCTAATGCCTTGGCAGGATTGGCAGCCAGTCTAGTCCAGTCAGGCTTGCCTGATTGTATGAGAAATAGAAAATAAAATTAGCATAGTCAGAGCCAGGGGTAATCTTAGAAATATTCACAATAATGAATAGAGTTGGGTGACAGGTCGCATTAGCTAGGGGTTTCTTGTACCCAGCCTTGTTACAAGGTGTGTGGGCTAGCAAATATTCAGCAGAGTTTAACAGGATATTTTAAGCAGATTTAAAGTCAGCTCAGTCATGTCTGTATCATCGCATTGACATACTGTCTTTGACACATCTTACAAGACACTTAATGTCAGCTTATACGGCAAGAAACCAGACGATCATATACACATGAGCCTGTGCATACTGAGATGTATATGATGAAAATAGCTCATTTTGTCTCCTGGGAGTGTAATACCCAGTAGTCTAATTTCCAGACAATGCTGCAGTCAATCCTACTATTGGGCAAAAACTAGAACAGTTTTTTTTTGATCACAAAATTTGGCTCATTGCAAGCAGACAACTAATAATGTCTGGGGATCTCCAACAAGGACAAAAATAGAACATGCATTAACTAATCAAATGCATACACACTTTTCTTTTCAAGGAATTAGAGTGTTTTAATACAAGTTTTATACTGTCACTAAACTTGTAAGTCTCAGAGCTTCATATAATCACTCTGGTGTGCTGGCTCACTGTTCAGTTACTTCATTTCTTGCTCTCCTGTGCTAGTTTTGAAAAAAAAAAGTTAAACAAATGGTATGTACTTGTTCACAATTAACAAAGGTCACTTAACTGCAGCAACTAGTTTAATAGTTTTCCTAGGATGAGAAAGTATATGAAGAAGAGTTACAAAATCAGACCGACAAACGACTAAAATGCTCCATTGCAAGGCATTTTATCTGCCAAATCTACTTTTTCACTCCCTATCAGTTCACAGTAACCACCAGCATTTGCCTCTTACTATCACAGCTTTTAGACTACGGCATGATATAACTGTCTAACCAAAAAGCACATCTCTATAAGCACATGACTTTGAATCACATAACAAGTTTCTGAGCAGAGGACTGAAAAAACTCGAATATTCAAGTGCTGTCAAATTTTTCTTTCACAGACAGGCAAAGCAATCAACTGATCCCTTCTCACTTCTGATGAGCTGTGAATAAGGGAGGCTTAGTCAATGTCTACATTGACTCACTCACAGGTGATATTTTGACCATTTTCATATAAACTTGCGTGTGTGCCAAGAGCAGTACAGCCAGGCAGCATGGAGTTCAGGATCCCAGCTGGATCTGCCATATATGCGTGAAACCACAGAGCCACAGCTAAACATTGTTACTGATACCTAAATTAGCAGGTTTACTGCCTGTTTGGATTTGTTTACACTAGGTGTGGTCACATCCCATTACAGCATAGATATAACCTTTGAGACGTGGCTGGGCAATGCTACAAATAGCTGATATTTACACATGAACAGGAAGGCATAAGTATTTGACAATAACTCTTTACAGTACTCTTATGCAGGGGGAACTACAGTCATTTCCTAGGCTGAATTATATGACCTCGTTTCCTCATTTTTATTATGCAGTAGTGACGTTATTTGCATCAGATGAAATAAAGGAACAGCACTTCCCTGATGCTGTCCTTTACTATTTCTCATATTTTCCAGTCATAGAAAACAGAACATTTAGTAAACATATGAAAAATCTTCATTAGCATGCTAGATACCAGATTCCAAATGGAAGAACATCAGGGCATGCTCTATAATACTAATAATACATCTTTAATTTCAAAATACAGAACTAATACGACTGAAAAAGAAAGTATGCCCTTACCTTAGGGTCTCCTTTTCTCCATGTTAATGCCAAACCTGTAACACCTAATCAAAACACATTCCTGCTTTTCCCCATTTTTACTAATGCACATACCACTGCAACTTGAAATGACATTTCTTAAAGTATCCTCTTTAGATGTAGCTGATAAAATCAGACAGTTCAAAGGCAGACTGTATAAGTAAAGCATTCATAATAAAGAGCAAAAATTACCTTTAGCAGGGTTTACTTTTATCCCTGACCTATACAGCATCTCCTCATTCTGCCAGTCCCCATTCCTGACAACAGTCTTGAGTCCATAGAAAACAATTAATGCAGCAGTGGAACAAAAAACCAAGTTCTTTAGAAAGCGCTTTTGGGCTTTGACATAAAGGGCCCTGACACCTACTGTAACCAGCAGGCAGAAGCCCATACTAGGAACATACAGCACACGCTCTGCTATTACAAAGCCAACATAGAAAAATAGGTTTGTGGCAGGAACGAAGGGCACTATTAACAAAGAGAGAGACAGAATGACAATGTTCTCGGTTGAAGGAAGCTGCAGTTTCTGAATTTCATGCTTTTTCAGGCCATTCTCTTCTTTTGATGCAAAGCTTGACTTCACCTCCAGTGTCTTGTACTCCATCTCTGGGTGGCAGCTATGCCCATTAGCATTTTGCTTACCATTCATTACAGTTTTCCCATTGCATTCTCTCTCATTGCTGGAGCCCTTCAAGCTAAAGTAGGCAAGGAGGAGGAGTCCTGCATAGAAGGCCACAGTGTGTAGATTCCTCCAGTCACTGACTGCTTTTAGAAGAGGCACAGCATCCATAGACCAGTCAAAGCTGAGGGTATCTGGGCACAGCAACAGCCAGAGGTTCTTGGTTGGCAAGTAAAAGAAGGTCAGGGTACGTGTGAGAAAACTGTCTGAGTCAGCTGCTGGATTGTCAGAATTAGAAAAACTTGGGGGCTTGTTGCCCATCCAGTATAAGCGAACACCCAGCAGTGCAGTTCCCCAGGAGGTCAACAAACCAATGCTGAAGAACAGGGTCAAATTCTTTCTCTGCAAAGAAAAAAATAGCATTAAATCAACGCTACGTATTTAGCTGTGTAAACTATACACAAAAAAGAACCAAAAAAATACCGGATAGAACTTTTTTTCAGTAATGGAAACAAACACAATAGTTCTTGGTCTCTGACATCTGGATCACGCCACGTTGGGGTACATTGTTGACGACAGACTAAAGGAACTGGCTCTTTCATTCAAGCTGTATCAAGAATGTATCAGAGTCAAGCCTTCAGACATTTTAGGGCTGTCAGTCCTCGCTTAAAATTTAGTTTGTGCAATGCTTTGGAAACTCTTATTTTAGAGGAATTTATGGAATCTTACACTAGTTCCTTCATAACCTCCCAAATCCTTTCACTGTTTCTGGCTGCGACCAAAACATCAGTTTGCCTTAGTTAGATTTAAAGTCTAAAGGATGTTCCAGTTCCATATTCCTTAATCAAAGTCTCTCCTGAGGCATTTCACCAGAGAACTGATTAAAATTTCCAAGAAAGGCAGAGAGGAAAATACACAGATTCCATATTTAGGTCTCCTAGCTCCTACCTATTAATTACAGCGATCACTTGGAGCCTTCAGATCTGCCTACTACTGAAAGTCTCACTTCATTTTGCATAAAACAAAAAAAGTTTCACCTCAATATGAGGAAGGGCTTCTTTACATGGAGAGTGGCAGAGCACTGGAACAGGCTGCCCAGGGATGTTGTGGATTCTCGTTCTCTGGAGACATTCAAAACCCACCTGAATTTGTTGCTGTACAACCTGCTCTAGGTGACCCTGCCTTGGCAGGGGGATTTGAACTGGATGATTTCCAGAGGTCCCTTCCAACCCTAACAATCAGTGATTCTGTGATCTCAGAGCTCAACAATACATTGGGGAGTTTTCTTCAAGCACACCATAATAAGCGCTCCAAAACCTTTCACATGTTCATATGCATCTAAATAACATTATTTGAAGCAGGCAGCTGACTCCACCTACCAATATCATCATGCTAGCAACTTGAAGAATCTCCACTTATTTATGGAATAACTGAACATTTTCCAGCAGGACCTGCTTCTTGGGTAAGTTCTTCTCTTGATTACATGGGCACCCTAAATGAAAGCTGGTTTACATTACTGTCTCTCTATGAAGAAGCTAAAACACGTGCATTTTTATATTTCAATTTCTCAGATGCATTTTGTAAGAAAAAAGAAAAAAACCTATTTGCCAAATAGTTCCAGATACAGTATAAGTGCTTTGGTAATCTTTTCCCCACCATTAGAAAGAATTATTTGTCCATCATTTTTTATTTTATTAGGTCTGTTTTTTCCATCTCACACTACACATTCCTGGGATGATTATTCAGTGTTTACTTAGTTATTCAGAAGTAGAACCTCACAGTAGAATGTTTTATTTTACTCCTACAAAACAGCTAATTTTTCTTCTCTGTGGGCAGGATCAACCCTTGATATCATGAATTACAGATGATTGTGTTGCTCCATTTTAGGTCAATTATTAATAGTTTTCTACCATCAGTTTACTGATGTTCTACTAAGAAGACACAGTCTAGTAATGATAATTTATAGTTTATCTTATAATTTATCATGAAAAAAGTTATTCCTTTTCACATTTCTATAGAGTTCCTCTTGTGAAGTTTAAAATAGTAAATGTCAGTTAGATTCATTCATTCAGTTTTTATACAATATGGAATTTAATGGAGGCATTAGTAGGGAACAATCAAATTTATAATGAGAACATTTATGCACTTGGATCACAAATATCTAAAAAACACTGGCACTTTTTATACATAAAGAAAAGCCTGGGTTCAGATTTAATTTGCCATATTAATACCAGTTTGATTGACTAGCTTTTTTACATCCTAAATAATCCACAATTTTTTGGTAATATATAAATAAATCAAAGCCCTCATCTACACTTCATGATAACTACATTCCCTGGAAAGCCTATTAGAACAACTTACTTTTATTTGTAAGCTGGATAACACTTCACAACTCACTTCACATTTGGTTTCAGCCATGCCTGCCAAAAATATTTAAATGCTTTTAATGTTATAAAACTGTGTAAACTGGTTATCACTGAAACTCCCAACTAAGTTTATATTCGGAATAAAAAGATTATTCAGATTTCATGGATATGTATGTATGCCCTCACAGTAAAACCTCATGTCCCTGGTTCAACTCATCCTTTAATTCTTGTCACATTTTTCGACATGAAATTTTTTCTGCCAACCTTCTGGCTCAATTATTTTTAAACTCATTTCCTTCAAACACACATATAAACAACTCTCAAATGTTAAATGTGACCTATTTGCTCTTTTATACATCCTTCTTATGAATCTCTTATGAGGAGGCTGCTTAGACAGAAAGAAGCTGGGAAATGAAAGATGGTCTTTTTTGTTTGAGTTAGAAATAGTCTTTTCTGGAAGGTTATATACCACTTGAAAGATTAAGATATCCCAAATACTAAGGAAGTGAAACTTGATTAGCAAATGAAAAGCAAGCTTTCATGGACTGATTAGACTTTGTTTTTTTGTTTAGGCTTTGTTATTTTGTTAATACTTAGGTAACAACTGGAAGAAAATCTCACTTTTCTGAAGTTCTAACCATTGCACTTTTCAATTAAACGCCAAGAAAGTTCACATTACAAAGTTCTCTGACAAAACCATGCAAGAGCAGATATGCTATTGCTCATGGTTAACAGTGACACCTTCTAAAAATTTTCAGGTCTTCCTCATATGTTAAACAAATACTAACAATTAGAAGTTTGCCTCTTGCGCCTATCCCTAGAAATGCTAACAATCTGTAGCTCAGAGTTAATTGATCTTCACTGCTCGAGTAAGTATTTGCAGCCTCTCTTTTAAGCTTTACATTTAAGGTCTGTAATATCTGGATCCTCACACTTGTTGGTTCTACAAAGAACACAGATTATCCATATACAGTTTTGTGTTTCATGCTGTAACAAAACTTTTTTTACTATTTTTTAAGCATTTTACGTGACTTTCAAATGAAATATGTAAGCATTCACTCATGGAGCTCAGAGATATCTGAGTAGGTTTACCACCCCAGAATATCAATTTATCATGCTGTAAGGCACTAGTCAACTGCAGACAGAGCTCTGGTAGATTCTTAGCTCAGTTAACTGACCACAGGAGTGAAGTGCAAATTTCCTGTTGCTGCCTCAGACACAAATGGTTTGCATTCTTCCCCAATTTCAGACGTGGATCTTTTCAATAGCCGGTAGCTTTACAACTTTTTAAAATTAACTACATGCTAACTACAGTTAACACTAACCTGTGTAACACTGACATGCCATTGTGAATTTTCAGATTTCAGAGGAGGCTCAGTCTAGAGCCAAGAAAATCCAACCCTAACATTTAAACGTCTGTCACAATAATTTGAAGTAGGATGCCTTTTTCCTTTCTTTTTTTTTTTAATTTTTAATTTTCAAATCTAACAGATAGCATTGGCCTAGAAGGAAAAGACAAACTCATTCCCCTTTTTCTCCCCTCTCAACATTCATGACTATTGCATAGCTTTCATCCCTCTGTGCTGATATAGTCACAGATAATGAGAAAGGTTTAGCACACATTTTGGCTTTACTTTCTTTCAGGCTTTGGAAGAAAATCATTCCAGCAATTTACTAGAATTAAATAATATAGCCAGTTCCCCAGTAGGCTTCTGCCTGCAAAGGAAGTGCTTTCAAAATGAACTCTGCTCAGACAAGCACTTTCACTAGTAACTCTTCCTCTGAGCCTCCTGACAGCCTGTGCTCCTCTGATCTGATTGTGTACATTTGGTGCAGTCCAGCAGCAAAAGAGATCCTCTGTAATGCTTGGCAGAAAGGATTTGGATTACTATACTCATAAATCCTAATCCAGCCCATGTGCCATATGTTTTGACACCCCCATAAATCCTCCGACCTTTTGTAAGTAGTCATTTTCATCTGAGGAAAAAAATGAGTACTGATTTAGATGAGATTTAACATCTCTACTGCCTGCTAACAGCCCAGTACCACCACTGCAATTTTAGTCTTTGTGGCTATAGAAACCTTTTTCATCACCCTATCAAAATCCATCTGCATGACCCACCCACATTGCACATTTCCCTTGCATTAAATCCTAATCCCTCACTTCATTATACTGCCCTTAAATAAGGCACTTAAGCAGATTTCTTAATTGGCCAGCCACTGCCAAAGCTCAGTTATCACCTAAGTGGTATCCAAAGCATTTTCAAAAGACACTGTTCTTTTAACCTCACCTTGTCCATTTCACAAAGCACCATTAAATATGGCACATGATCAAGACAGTCCAGATATCAAAATCATCACACTCAAAATGTTATTTTTCAAACTCAGGAAATGCAGAAATGAAAGAAGATGCGTCATCAGGCATTACTCACAGGAGTTTCTTTTCCAAATCAGAGCTCCTTAAAAATATGTTGGCTTCAAAATTGGGACTTCCAAAAGTAGTAAAATGCTGCCAGAACACTAGACTGACAGTATCTTCTTCCCACAGTAGATAGAGGTTCCTGGATAACAGCTCAGCCAAGCTGGAGCCAAACTAGAATTCAAAACATATCCCCACCAGGAATGAAGCTATGTGCTACGACCCCTGCTGGGTCACAGTACTGAGATGGAAGTGGCCTTTAATGCTGCTTGATCACCTGTCCAGTTTGTTCCTGCTCACATGACCCACTAAATGATGTTTGCTCATTTTCACTGGTGATGCAACAACTGGCCTGAAGGTCTGTTTTTCCTCAGAGTTGGAACTCTGGCTACAGCTTGTCCAATATTGGGACCAACTGTGCATATTTAATGACATTTACTTCTAGCGTTATGACCCCACACAACTCTTCTCCAACAAGGAAGCCAGTGCATTCACAAAACAGCTGAAGATTATCTGCACATACTTTTATTGTAATTAGGCTGTAGCACAAGCTAAACAGTCCTTATTGCTACGACTTGCCTTACATTAATTTGAGTTATAAATGCTGGCATTTAAAAATGCCAAAGTCTTACTCTAAAATTCTTCATTCTTTAATATCAATCTTTAATTACCAAAAAAAAAAAAATCTCCAAAACCACAAAGACTCTGAAAAACAGTTATAAGGACTACAGAGGAAAAGATAGACTGCATTAAGATCAGAAACTGTGTGAGATTGGAGGTAGTACAAGAGCAGAAGGACTTGATAAGGACAGGAGAACAGAACAGTGCAGCCTTGGAGAAGTAGATAAAAGATGTAACTTGGGCAAGCAGAAGTCAAGCAAAACACAAGCAGGATGCCAGCTCAGCTCTGCAGGGCTGACAAAGCCAAAATTATACAAAACGATATCACACTTACACAAAAGTGGGGGTCAAGGAACAGCCACCTGAAAAGGACACTGGACACTGAAGACCACCAAAGAAGACCCCAAAGAACCATAAAAGGACTTCTGATAAGGGCTGTGACTATGTAAAATAAAGTAATACATACATATATCGAGTAAGTGGGGATAGCCAATGAATATGTAATCAGTGTGTATGATAAGAATTCTGTTTACCCAACACTCGGGGCACTCAATCAGTGAAAGGATCCTCCAACAGCTCGGCTCTGCAATAAACAATGCCTGCTCTGTAATACTCAAAAATGTGTTAGAAAGTTTCTATCTGGCCGATTTCAGTAGGAGAATACAGTAGCTTGATAAATCTGTTTGCATGATCAGTGCAAGGAAAGGCTTTCTCTAAGTCCACACAGCTAAAAGCTGTGTGACAATGGTGATGCTATGGATATCTACCCACAGTTCATCTATCTGCAGCAGAAAGAACTTTACACAGGAGATTAGAAACCCATTGGGACCAAAAGACATTCCTGGACTATCAGACTGCTCAGGGATGCTGTCCAGCACTACTGTTACCCCTGCACACTTAGAGAGGTGCTCGTCATACCTGCAATTCATTTAACAAGTACTGTCTTAACCAGAGGTTTTGCAGTGAAGGAAGGGTGCTGCACTTTCCATGCTAGACAAAACACTGAGAGCTCACTGAATGTGCAAGTATGTTGTAAGGCAGAACTGGAATTCAAAATGATTTTGAAGTAACAGAGAAACGTTCAGAAAACCAGACCTGTATAAAAGGCGGGGGCAACACTGATTGCTCAAAGCTACACAAGTACGAGAAATGGAACGAGTAGCTGGCTCATCTTCAGAGAAGCATGAGGGATTATCACATATCACAAGCAACTCTTTTAAACCACTGCTAGAAAGGTAAACACTTCTGAGACTACAAATTAAAGCACACCCTCCAAGATATGTGAAGTAATCCTTCCACTCTCCTCAATACTAATAAATCCTAAAAGGGATTCAACACAGATCTTTCAGAAATAAAAGATGGAACTGGATAGAGAAACATGACAGAGTAATTTGTTTAACTTCAAAGGGAACCAGAGGAAGATTCCAGCTGTATAAAATGGAACCAGTTTGCTTCTGCCATATGGACTACAAGGAAGCAGGACAGTCTCATGGATGAGTGGCACAGCTGAGGTGGGCAGCACAGTTCAGCATTACACCTGAGCAAATTGATAAGTAGGCCTGCAGAGCCCCAAGGAGAAAGGAAGCCTTGCCCCAGTCTCACCGGGAATGCAAAGGCTGCAACTGCTGTATAGCTGGCCCCTCCTCTTGAGTAACAAACGCACATGAAAATGAGTTCCCACAGCTAAGGCTCACAATAACATTTATGTTTCCTACATCACATTAAGTAAATCTGACCTCACAATGCAATTTACTAAAGCCCTGCTTATTTGAACTGATAGATACACAGCTTTTTGCTTCACAAAGCTTCTTCTCCTCTTCTATACAATGTACAGGCATGCTTAAGAAAAAAAGAAAGAAAGTACAAAATGGCTCCTAAGTGCACAAACTGCAGTCCTACCTACCACCAAAAACTGTAATGGCACATTTTATGTTTCCTACACTAATAGGAGGGCAATAAAGGAAAATTAAAGCCTATAGGCTGGTTTAATATGCAGTGTGAGAAAAACACACATTGTTAGAATGTAAATAGACACATACTGACCAATGGATTTTATGAGCAAAAATGTAATTAAATCCCAGATTAAGCCTCTGGCAATGACTAAGCAACTTTACCAACCCAGTAGAAGAAAGTCATCAATAACCAACTTCTGCACATGGGATAAATAGCAATTTGGCTCTAGGTTTGACAGAACAACCTCTCTAGGTGTAATAGAAGTCTACCAGCGGGAAGCCCATCAAGCTACAGCAGCCAGTTGCTACAGTGGATAACAGGATTCTGGAGTGGATCATGGATAACAAGCAGCACCTTATGCGCAGATTTTTTGTTTTTCTCTGCCTACTGAAAAAAATCAAGGTGTTTAATTTGTTTTATTTGTACTTTAAAAATAAGTCAAAAGAACAAACAGCAAAGTAGTCTTGAAACTATACTCATAACAAAGAAAATACATTACAATTTTGAACGTTTAATTATAGTTTTTCTAGTAAATCTTAAAAACCTACAACATTCAAAGAGAAACACAAATAGTATTGAAAGTCCATGCAAAGCACAGAATCAGCTTATCAATTCAGAAGGCATTTTATACCATCAAGGAAGATTTGTTTAAGTTCATACAAGTAGACACATATTTCCTTTAAAAAAATATTTAAAGCTGATTTTTGTGCAGTTATTTTGTTTTCAGATCTAGCAGTTTAGCAAGATAAGGAAAAGATTATTAAATGACTCAGAACCTATCTGTGTGGCAAACTTAATACAGGCTATGTTGTAAATAAAACATTATTAAAAAAAAATCTCAGCTTCCTTCTACACCCACAAAATATATTTATTTATGAGAAGGCACAGTAGGATCGCCAAAAGACACTCCCAAGTAGATAAGTATTATGTTTGAAGTCAGTACCCTTTAGGAGCAGGAATAAATTTCACAGTTATCAGCCACTTATGGGGCATTTATTTCAGATGCAGTGCTTATTATAAATAGCAGCCTGAAGGACATCTCCTGCAGTCTGGATGCAATCTCTGTTTAATGACTCCTTTTTCTATGATCCACTAGGATCACAGTTCAAAAAACGGGAAGCACAAAGAACTGGAGAAGCTAAAGGCAACACAACAATGACTAACAGTCTCAGAAAGCCTTAACAAAAGTGACTTAACAGTGATAACTACACACCTTCAAGATTCAAAGTCCCACCAACAGGAGGAGATGAAAGGTAATTCACAAAGAATGCTGACAAATGTAGGTCACCACTACTGATGAAAAGCTTTGTTCCCAGGCGTACTGACAGGAACTCCTCTCAAACTCCTAGTCAAAACAAACAGTCTGAAGCACATCTACATGCCTCCTTTCTCACCTAACCTAGTCTTGCCTCCCATATAGCCAACCAAGTAACTGTGAAGCACTAGAAATAAAATTCTGGATATATGTGCTTGAAAGTTGGAAGAATAATACACTGAAATAAAAAAAAAGCAACCAAAAAACAACCCCAACCAACCAAAAAACCCACCACAAACAAGCAAACAAACAACACCTCATAAAAGAAATTAAATTAACAACCTTTGTAAGACCTTACCAGCAAGTACTGCAATCTTGAGAAGCAAGACTGGGAAAACTACCATTTTAGTAACAACTTCATTTGTTCCTCTTTTTCATTAGATTGCTAGCTTTTTAATAGAATTGGTTATGGTCAAAGATTAATTTAAAGAAAAGAGAGCTTCGTGTTTTCTATGTTAATTACTGGGGAAGCTTTTCGTATTCATTCCCTATGGAATACACTAAACAGAAATTGGAATGAATCCCTATTAGAAAATGAATACAGAAAGCAAATTAAACTTTTTGCAGCAAACAGTCCCAGCTAACTACATAAGTAATTACTGCTCAGTGATAGTGAAGAGTGTTGCAAAGATATCACAGGAGTAAAAATGCACAAATATAAGAATATTTAGCCAATAATTAAAACTGTAAACACTATAACAGAAAATTTCCTCCAAAGTATGTTTGATAAAAATAACAGAATACCTTGAATGAGATGTCCTCTACTTTGTTTTTTTATACATGAAATATGAAGAAAACAATATAAAAAAAATTGGTGTTAATTTTTTTTCCCCTTATTCTAGGGATCCTTCTAAGGTGTATTTAAAAGGATATTTAAGCATAGCCTTTTAAAAATACAAACTGCATTACTAGAGTCTGAATCAGAGACAGAGTTAAAGGTAAAGCAATTACTGACCTCTGTATTGCAAAACCAAATCCTCAATAATTCAAATAAAGAGAGATTAAAAATAGTGAAGCAGAATATGGATAACAAAACTTACTTCATGACATGAAATGTCATTACTCTCCATTAAGCTAATGTGAAGAAATGAGGCAGTTATTAGCAATCTCCTATGAACCAATACCAAGATACTTATCAACTATTAGGGGGTGAGGTACTTAAAAGAGGTCAGTTACTGGTACTGTAAGAGGTGTGGTGAAACCCCTTAACCAATTACATTAAACTTACTTGAAAGCCTGCACAGTTATCTTGTTTAGCTCAAAAAAATATCTTTCATATTTCCTGTGAGGTAATGATCTGTGGTCAAATGAGTCTACCTGTAAAACAATACAGCTTCTCTGAAGGAAATGAAAAATTACATGCTCTTTTAGAAGAAAGGAAGAAATTTATTTTGTCTTAAATACCATTATCAAAGCTTTTGTTTTAAATAAATTTCTCATTTTTTATAGACAAAATAGAAGAAGAACAAGAAAAAGAAGAAGAAGTGCAAATAGAAATCACGTTGCCTGCATGTACTCATCCACATTTACACACACAAACACACAGAGCTAGCCTTGATAATTCCGGGTCCAGTGCATTGCAATCATGTTTTGGGCATCAAGGACAGAAATGCAACAATCTTTCCTTAGCACGGCTCCAGTGCAAACAGCCAGCTATTACTAAATTCATTCCAGTCTCACTAATGAGTGGAGTTTGGAAGTGCAGCATTTTTGAGCCGTAAAGAGATGATTTATAATGAGAAGTCACTCAGCAGGGAGGCTGAAGTACAGCAGTTCTCTCTGCAAGTTATCATAACAGAAAGCTATTTAATGAGTGTGGGTTTCTTCAAGAATTCAAAAAAGTCAAGATTTGGAATAGGATGTGTTACATTATGCAGACACCCACATCACCGAACATTTCTGCTACAGTAAAACCACCAAAAGAAAAATCCTCAAAGTTGTTCCTACCTTGAGTTTTTGGCTCATTTTTTTAATAAGTTCTTTCAAATGTAAAACATGGATTTGTAGAGATTAGCAGATAGACACAATTCAGTACAAAAAATGTTAGTGAAATTTAATTAACTAAACTAGGTTGCCTAAGGTCAGGCACTCCATAGTGCAAACAAGAAAAAAACGTGCCCTGAAGCAAGACAGTGTTTGGCAAAGACACAATAAAAGAGCAGAGAGGTACCATTCCTCAGCAAGCCCAGGAGAGGCCTGAGTTACCTGCAGTTACCCATTCCTTACAGCACTCTCCCCTGCAGGGAAGCACTACGGGTGCTGATGACTCAAATTCACTTACACACAAACCTGAACCCTCCCCTTAATCCACCTCCAGATCAAAGCTACATCCAGCCTCCAATAATCATTTAAAAATAAACACATTTTCAGTAAACCATATGCCATAATCTTCACGCATGTAATGGGGACATAAGGGCTTTGCATGCTAGAAAATTATCCACCTTGACTTTCAGATTAAATTATTGAGTTTGCTAAGGAAGGATGCCAGTGAGATGGTGGAAGAAGACAGTGGAGCACAGTATGCCAGAATTCTTAAAATCAAAATGTAAGCATAACTGATTCAGGTTGCATTTATTTTCTAATCAGTAAATTTAGACTGTGGCTTCTTGCCAATAGGAGAATTTAAACAGTAATGATGCTTTGGGAACTTTTTTGTTTATTTTTTCCTATTGTTTCCAGAGTGAACAGTTCCTTGTGCAGAGTGACATTGTGTCAGCCCAGTGGAGGGAATCAGTGTATGAAAGTGGAAAGCTGAAGAAAGGGGTAAACTTTGTTAAGCCATGACTGCTACCAAACATGCCTATCAAAACGCGACTTCCAAGAATATCACTAGGACAGCTGCAATCCTGCCGTGCATGGTAAAAAACCACATCCCTGCTTCTTCACCAAACTGAGACTTGTAATAGAAATACTTACCTGAGAACAGTTATAACCATTATACCTCAAGAAGTAACATTTCATTTTCCTAAGTCTTGAAAAATAAACAGGTTCCACTAAACAGCTCTACATTAAAACAACAAGTCCTTGAGTGATCATGCACAAAGAAGCATTACATGGCCACAAAATTCCCTCCCACCTGACAGTCTTAAAAATATTCATTCTACACCAGCTGCTTGTTTTCAGGGTCACTACACAGGTTACCTAGATGTCATGATAGTAAAGGCCCAAATTTCTGAATCTTTCAGAAAGCTGTGTGACATATGTCCTTGTCCCTTGGAAAAATGCACATCTTCAGCTTCATGATAATCCTCAGATAGTAGGATGAACTTCACTGCTAGTGTTTGTCTGCATTTCAAACCATCTGCCCAGCCCACAGATCCTTCATCAGCTCATCATTCTCCTGTCAAAAGCACCTTAAGTCTTCCTATGAAACCTTCTTCACCTATACCTCATAGACGGTAATTACCCTCAAATCACTCCAAAAAGTTAAGATTCTTCAGTTTTGCTGTAAGTACCATGACAAAATGCAGCTGATAACAAATCAAGATCATCAAGATGATGCTTCTGTCACCAGCTCTGACACAGATATGCTGAATGATATTAAGCAGATTGCTTAACCACCTTCTGTCTTCTTCTGCTCTAATCCTTCCATACTGCCTCTAAATTCAGATACTGTAGTAGGAATTTGTAATTATGCTTTCTATGGAGTTTAAGAAGGTTCTAGCCCTACATAAGTATCAATTACACAAATAATTAAGCACCACAGACAGCAGTGGACTCTTTTACTGTGTGATCTGGAAATTGTCATCCAATATGCTTCTTTTGCATATTTATCCAGCAGCTTTCAACAACTTTATTTTCATCTTTCTTTGCCCCTAGCTCCTTCCTCTGTTTGCTTCTGCTAAATATTACCCAGAAATGCAATGGTGCTTTTCAAAGTGGTGCTGTCCACCATTTTATACCCAGTGTGTTGTAAAATCTACCATGATTGAACACTGCATCCTAGGAAGCCCATGTAAATATTCAGTCACAGAATAGTTTGGGTTGGAAGGAACTTTTAAAGGCAATCTAATTCAACACCCCTGCAATGAGCAGGGCCATCTTCAACTAGATCGGGGGGCTCAGAGCAGCAAAAAATTCAGAAGTTGTTAATCATTCATGTACTTCTCAACTTTGCCAATCAATGAACAAAATACATTTCTTGACATTGCTTTGAGAAAAAAATGAGAATAACCTTTAAAGACTAGGAATAATCACACATTATGGATTTACCTGGCTAGCAATATTCATTTTAGTGGTGAAAAATTTGATTGAAAAGAATAACATTTTAAATTATGTACCTACAATTTTCCTTAAAATTCCTTCTTATCTATACAAGTGCATAAAAATCATTAACCAAAATACATTCAGGGACAGAAATGACAGCTGCTAAATTTTTCAAGAGACTCTATGAAAGAACATTGAAGTTTTTCCAGTTATTAAAAACTACATCTTCCACAATTCACATATATAAATAGAAACTAAACTGTAAAGACTACCCTGTCAGCAGTATTTGTAATTCTTTGAAACAAACTCTCTCAGTATTGTTGGGTTGTCTGAGGTGATTTCTGAGATTAATGTTTTTAACACTAAAATGATGAAAACTATGAAAATTATAAAAACATCATGATGATGAAAATCCATTTTTAATCACCTACCAGTTTAAAAGCATCAACATCTCAAATGTTTGAAAGTGAAATGCCTTAAATCAGAGGCTCCACAGAAACCATCACTTTGTCAAGGTTAGTCTCCAAGTTCCTCAGAAATCTTACTTGTCTTAATTTCACAAACAGAAGAATTAGGCAGTTGGACTTTGTTTTTAGAAGACAATATATTTTCCTTCCTTTTGCTCAGTAATTTTCCAGAATCATGGAAAACCCTCCTTTTCAAGGAGAAAACCAGAATACCCACATTTCAGTCTCTACTCATTATCTGTGATAGACTCCAGACTATGCAGACATTCTCTTCCAAAGACTGCCTTGAGTACACATGATTTGAGTCCTTTGTTTTGGAGGAGACCTGAGCTATGCCATCTCACTGAATGAGTATTTAAGTACCTATTTGAGCACATTCTCATCACTCAGAGCTCACCATGCATACAGCAGCCCTGGTGTGCTAGAGCATAAGGGGGATAAAACATCCTGACAACACAGAAGTAAAGATGCATGGTTGGACAGGCTTCACAAACTGCACGTGAACTGGTTAGTGTGTGCCTAAAAGGAGATAAGGATGGTATGCAGGGACCCAGTTCAGCTGCAGGCAACAGATGAACAGGACCTTAAGACACACTTTCTGGACTTGGGTAATGCAACCGTACAGAATCAACTGTGTCGCTACCTTCTCCTTTGCATCTTCGCCAAGGTTTACATACCTTCCACATACTGCAAGTACAAACAAAGAGGAGTTTAAACCAAGAGTTAAATTATGAAGAACACCTCCTACTGCCTGCAACAGGCCTCCCTTGGACCAGAGCATTAACAGCTGGGGCTGACCTCACTTCTGTCAAACCCACAGTCAGCCTTTGAATCTTATCACAGAAATAGCTGGAAGGCTAGAAAACCCGCTTCATTTTAATTTTTGTTATTTGCTTTCTGAAATCCCAGATTAAAGACGTTTACATTCTTAAGCACTGGCCAAAACCATGATGACTACATATACCGGTTTGGTTTGGGGTTTTTTCCTGTGAAAGCTGAGATTCTCACTGGGACAGATGTTACAAGTGTATAATTCACTGCTCTACCGTACGTGTATGTTTTGTTAAAGGGCTGTGGCTTGTCAAAAGAGCACTGGGCTGGCTGCTTGTCTTACCAGGCAATTTTGCACTGGTTCAACTGGATGCTGGGAAGGAGGAGGGAGCTTGCTCTCAGAGAGCACCAAACTAGGAAATGCTGCTGCAGTGCAGGGGTCAACAGGGAAAGCTGTGGGAAGCAATGAGCCACAAGGCTGGAAATAGGAGGCTTGAGAAAAGGAGGGAACTACATTTCATGACAACTGAAGACTTTCCTAGAGACCTACAGGAGACCACAAAGATCCAACAAGTGAAAAATAAGAGGCTTTTCCCTTGCAAGGATGATAGTAGACAAGGATGAAACATGCTTTCAAACACAATTATTTGAATATACACCACCTGGCAAATCTGCAAATCTCTTTCATGAGATGCTGCTTTATTTTACTATTTGTATTCCAAAGAAACCTAAAAAAGTTTTAAAGATTCTTGGTTCATTCTCTTTACTTAATACATCCAGACAGGACTTTTCAGAGCTCTGACGTGGCATTAACTGGCCTAAGATCTAAAGCAGAAAATGCTGAGAAAACTGACACACCATTTGGAACTGCATGACGTGCCTTCTTTCTCAAGATGCGAAGAGGTGCTTTCTTTTCTACTGTCAATAAACTATTCCTTCTACATGGAGGTTCCCCTTTGTTCTAAAAATGTCACTGACCCTGACAGAAAGAAACTTCATTGAATAAAAGGCCGACTTGTCTTTACAAGAGATTTCATTTTTCAAATGGAAAATCAACCAACATACAGCATTTTGAAACTAACAGCAAAAACCTTCCATTTCTATACGGTCACAAGCAAAACCAATGTAGGAGGAAATCTAGCACCACAGAGAGTAGAGAATAAAAAGCATGCCCAGAAAGCTGGACTGTCTTTGCCTGGGATCTAATCTAGGATACAGTCCTGGAAGGGCTTCCTCCAGCCCAGGACTGCAACATCAGCATGTAGGATGTTGAGTACGCTTGTTCATGACCTGCCACTTCCCCACTAGCTTCAATTATTGCTTTTTAATCAATTTCTTAAAGGACAGGAACTTGATAACCAATTTTGAATATTTAAGAGTCCAACTTCACCAAAAAAACCCCCAAAAAATAACCAGAAAAATCTTTCATCAAATGCCTGCTTGTTTACAAGTGGTTCAGAATATCAGCATATCAGAGGATTAGTTCTAAAAACACAAGAGTGACAACGTGGTAGCTTCATGTGGGAGAAGGTGATGAGAAATGTGCATTAAGATTCTTTAAGTTACTGTGGATGAGTACAGAATACTGTAGGATGTCTAAGGATTTTGCAGGAATAAAGTTCTTTTCTGGAAAGGAACACAGATGAGTAGAAAGTGCTTGAACTTTGTTCTTTGAATGCCCTGATTTGTTCACGTTTACCCTGAAGCTACCTGAAAGCTGTGTTTCAGGCTAATCTACCTGTCTTTTGAGTATTTCCTAATTATTTACAAAGCCAGACAGTACTGGACTCAAAGCAGGGTAGTATCTAACCTTTTCTGATGATGCAGCTACTATTGCTAGAACACTTGCTAACTTCTTTGAAGGTAAATTTTCTTTTATCCTGCAACTGCAATCCATGCAGAATTTATATTTTAAAATGTTTTTAATGCTAAGCATGCTGTCCTCCTATAGCTATAGCCTGGAAAAGGTTATTTTACAAACCACTGGGAAAGAAAAGTTTTTCCTTTGTGTGTTAAAATATGGCCTTCCAAATTCTGAAAAGAAATAAAAATCAAAAAATGCAATATGGCTTGCATATTTCAGCATTGTTTATGTCATGCTGTCTTTCTGTGACAACATACATAGTGAATAGGAAAAGGCTTGTGAAATTGAGAGCATGCTTTAAAGAAAAATACTTTCAGATGAAAACTTATGGATATGTAAGTATGGTTAGAAAAGGAAAAGAAGCAGCTAAGAGACACTTCATTCTTGAAATTTCATTTAACAAAGTCTGTGCTCCAGAGAAGTTACTCTGACACCTCATCACAAGCATGTTTCAGTGCCATCTAGCTAATGTTCAAGTTAACTTGCATCACTGCACAAGGATCCTTGTTTTCCTGCAAATATCCCTTCTTCAATTAAAAAAAAGAAAAAAATGGAGAAGTGGCATATCGGTTTGTCTTCAGATCCATCAGTGTGTTGAAGCATGAAGAATTTGGGTTGTTCTTGAAATACTTGAGCTTTGATGTATTTATGTGAGGAATGTTAAAAATGTAACCCCCAAAACCCTTTACGCTGTGACTGAGTTCTTGATCTGGATGGATCCACATGACTGAGTACTTTAAATGCTGCTCTTTCAAGTATAAACATATTAGGTGTCATTATGCAACCCCTCTGTTCAACTATTTTGTGCCAGACATTAATGGAAGAGTTGAGACAAAGGAAAAAAAAAGAAAGAACAATAAAGAAAGACCATTTCAACTTGTTTTAAAAAATGCAAAGAGTATTGATTTCTACAGAAAAGAAATTTGTAAAAGTAAGTGAAGAATGTATTTTGAAGAGTGGTATGCTTTAAATCCTCTGAAAGCTCATTTTGCCTCTGCCACAGTATACGTTTCCATACAAGAAAAGACATTTGCAGTCCTGAACATGTCACTGTGACTGTGGTAACACCAACAAAAAATGTGCAAGTTCTTTCCAGATTTTAATCAAAATTCTTCAGAGTAAAATAATCTGACAGGCTGACAAATCTCCCTCCATCCCAAAACAGATGAGAGTTTCCTTTGACTCAGCAATTTGATTTTATATCCTCTAAAAATCATAATTAAATCATAACGGCCCAGTTTTAAATCTTTCTTCCTTGAAAGTGTACCTTTCAAACCTCTTTAGAACTACCAGACTAGCCAGGATATATCTGGTAAGTTATGCCACTGAAAACCTCAGAAAAGAATAAATCTATAACCAAAATATACTTGGTTTCCTCTGCATAGTAACTGCATTTTGGATTTCAGACTGTGAAAGGATGCAAAATGAATATGCTCAGGAAAAAAACCATCAGCAGTTCCAAAATTCTGTTAGTGAAGTGAAAAACAAACTAACAGAAAAACCCACCAAGAAGTTGCAAAGTTGTAAAAGCACCAAGTACAAGGTTGGGGATCACTGCACCAAGATCAAATGTAGTTAGTAGATAATTCTTCAATAAAGTAAGTCTTAATCCTATGTTCTTTTTTTTTTTGGTAGTATTTTAATTAATTTCCCTTCACCTAGCAAAACTTTTTACCAGTAGTTTAACAGGTTTCTCAAAGAGCATTGCAAAATTTTTCAGGAAGGATATCCCAAAAAATAAGAATTGTCACTGAATGAAACGTGGGTGGGATTAAGACAAAGTACAGGAACTTGCTCCTGAGACCTGCTGTGTTTCCTCCAGTTGAGCAAAAGCAGCATCTAAAAGCTTGCTCCAGCATATTGCTCTTTCCCTCCCCACCCTCACGTGTCAGCCCCAGCTCTTCCTCCCCTGCCCACCTTGATTCTCAGTGCAATACAGACCCCTCTTCTCACCCTTCCCACCAGCTGTCCCAACTGGAATTCGCTCTTTAGCACCCAGCTGGGACAGCTCTTGTGTCTGCAGATTGGTAAGGAGTAAGGGAAGAGCAGGACAGGGCAGCACAAAGCATGACAAGGCAGAAGGTGCTTTGAAGGGCATCTGTGTAACAGTGAAACAACTCTCCCTGAAAAAACAACGAGCTGGGAAGTGGACTAAAGGTGAGGTGTTCAGCACAGTGACACTTTTGATAGACTGTACTATTTTAGACTGAAGAACAATTTCAGATACTGAAGGCAGAGCGAGCACACATACAATGAATTGGCAGGGACTTGGCTGGATGAGCAGCTAGAATAAATACTTAGGAGCTCTCCCATTCTGCTAGGCCTACAATCCCCACAACACCTAAAGAGACTACAATTTTTTTCATTGATTTGGGGTTTTTTGGTGGGTTTGGTGTTTTTAACATTGCAATTGTAACTTTATTTGGCTGAATAAAACAACTGTTCTTTAGCTGACCATGACAGTTTCCAACTGACAATAACCATCAGCTTACACAAACTGATCTCCTTCTGTGAATTAACAACCTTCATTGTTTCATTAACATTAACTGCTTAGGGATAAACCTGAAAGTTTCCAGCAGAGTCTAAAGAGGGTTAAAACAGCTTTGTGAAATCCAAGCTTAGCTTTTGGGGTGGATAAACAAATGAAGAATGAAGGAAGCTACTTGGAGATATTTTTGGTTGGCTAATCGTCTTTATGTTATCTGAAGTCAGAAGTTTCCATCTTGGATCCTACTTTGTACAGCCACTGGACAACTAAAAAGAGCTTGTACAAAATGTTGCTGTCTTCCAAAAATTTATCATAAGACCCTACTATCGAGGAAATACTTTCATGAATAACTTAAAGCAGTGGTAGACATGTTTTTTTCTACATCATATAACAAGCACTTTGTACATGTTAAACACAGTCTTGTGTGAAAACCTAAAGATTAACAAATTTCAGAAATTATTTAGAAAGTGATCGTCTGACCCCACACAATTTGCCCACAATGATTGAAAACCATCAGTATGTGTTAACTCCACTGCCAACATCGACATTCTTAAAGATACCTTCTTCTCTGTTGACCTATGAGATTAGACAACTTGTCCAGAGGCTTAAAGTAATTGTATTAATTCCTAGATAAATATGTCTAATGGGAATTCTGCCTGGTTTGGCCATCATGGCTGAGCTGAGGCACTTCCATCAAGTTGTCAATCATATCCTGATAGGCTTTCAGGATTCATGAGCCTGCTGGGAAATGCTGGGTGGTGCTTTATCAGGTGCAGCACTCCTACAGAGAGCAGGAGGAGGGAAGCAGCAGGGGAGGCACTGGGCAAATTTGTGGAATCTGACCTTTTGCTTTGGGCACCTCCTTGGATTTTTGCCTTGTCCCAGGTGGCCAACAGTCATGCTATTTTATAGAAATCTTTTGTTAAGTATGTATGAAGTGTTGCAGTGCAAGTTCCTAATGGATTGCACATCTGGCATAGTAGGCAAACGTGGCCCCTCGTGAGGCCCCAGACTTGCAGACCAGCAAGGAAGCCTGTACAGGTGGGAAACAACCACCTCTTTAAGAGAAAACCTCCGTTGTGCCAAACTAACTTAGCTGCAGCAAAGAGTGAACTGTTGAGGAGTAACTGCAAGACTTGTTGACAGAAGTATGGAGATAGAGTGGGTTTTCATAACGCTATGGTGGCCAGTGCAGCAGATAAAGCATGAATGAAGAAACTTACCACTGAACAGCACAGATATTTCCTCCAAAAACTATGATATATGCAAATCACATTTCTCTAAAGACTAAGGTATTTCCAGTCTTTACACTGCTTTCTTCATGGTTATTGTAAATTATACAATTTGACAAAACTGACTGGAGTCTGATAAAATTAACCTACATAAAAGAAGGGGAAGATCTACCACTTGAAGGAATAAAGGCTTAATGCAGTCTGAAAGACAGGTAGATGAGAAAAGTTACTAAACAACTCATATAATGGAGTTAAATTTAGAGAGTAAAATTACAAATTGAAAAGTTTCAATTTTACCACTAGATAAAACTATCATCTTCTGAAATACTTCCAACACCAGGCCTTTTCTTGACACAAATTAATCTTCAAAATTTTAAGACCGAATATTCCATATACCTTATTTTTCTGACTAGGTCCTATTTGGAAAATTTCTCAGTAAAGGCATCTCACAGACAAAAGAGATGTCTTCTAAAATTGCTGGTCTCTTATAAACTTTATAAAAGGACTCCATTCATACTTGAAACCTGAAACCAAATAGAGTACATCCTTCAAGGAAGAGGAATTTACACCATAAATGCCATTTACAGACAATCCCATTCCTTTCTATTTTTCACCCTGAATTCTCATGAGCTGTTTAACTGTACTACTTCCAAAAATGTATCAATAAACTTATAGCAAATCAGCCTATTGAAATTAGGCTTTTTAGAGGACATCTACTTGTGGAAATCATGGACACAGTCTACTATTATTATTCCTAATCCACAGAAAGAGAATCTAGACAGAATATTGGAATTGTCTAGGGTAATAATGGGTTAATTGTAGAAGCTGACAGAACCTGACATTCTTAAAAATCCTTCTCATCTTGCCACAGCAGTTTAATGCATATTGGTAAACACAGCACATGGAAAGTATTTTAACAGAGATACTAAAGCAGAGAGGGGAGAAGGCAAATATTGTCAGATTCCTCAGGGGAAAATCTACATTTTGAAGCACAGCCCTTCGAGATAAACATTCCTTTTTCTGGTAAATTTCTTTGATAACCAGCTACAAGAAGCTGTCACATTATTTTGCCCTTTCCTAGTCACATTTTCTAGAATTGACAAAACCATCTATAAATATTAAGAAAACAAAGCAAAATGAAATCTATATTTTTAAAATATTAAGGCATTTAAAAGACTGCCATTAACCATTTTCAAGAAGCATTTCCTGCAACTACAGCCAATTGTTTTATTTTTAAAGCAAAAAGAAACAAATTTTCTGTGACAGCTCTGAAGTAGCTTTAGAAAATCTATAAGGGATTGAGAACTTTGATCAAGTAACCACAGAGAATATTCTATTTTAAACATTACAAAGAAAGGACAAAAGAAAGGGGAAACAATTGCTAATTATCATCTTGGTAACATTTTTAAGCAGACTGGCAAAACCAAAGGATTAAGTGACTCTGTGTCCAACAAAAGATTAAGTATCACTCCTTGACAGTGATTCATAAATACTAGAAAACCTAAAGAACATTTTTAATAGCTACTTTAACTATTCAAAACTTTGGCCAAAAACTGGAGAATCTTTCAGCTAATTGATGAGCATTTCTCTTCATACTGTATAAAATGAACTTTCAAGTACATGCATAGGATTCAAACTTTCCCCAAAACTGGACCCTGACTATTGGTTTGGAATTCCCATGCGAAAACAAGAGAAAGCAAAATTATAAGAGAATATAAAACAACTTGGGTCCTAGTGAGCACAGTTCTATATGGAGAGGACTAGTTTCGTAGCAATTGGTTTTGAGCACTGCCTTTAAAAATTAAAAAAAAAAATCAGACTGAAAACACACCTTCTGACAAATCCTGTTCTGTCATTTGTTTCTGAATATTTTGAATGAGAAAGGTTTTGCATATCAGTGATGAGGACTGAAAGAAAATTTTGTTTTCAATTCAGATGTTCCAACAGAATACCTCCCTACTTCTACCTACTTCTGCCCTTGGGGAGTAGGAATATGTATCAGCATAAGGCTTATGTATTTCTGGAGGAGCAGGAAAGAAACAAGCAAAAAAAAAACTGTAAACCATCTACACACAATTAGTTTGCAAATATTAGCATTAATAAAGCCTGCTTTCCCCTGAATGCACATACCATGGCAAGAGACTTCATGCCTGATACAGAACTCAGGATGTGTTGCTGCTGATTGGATTTTCAGTATCTAAAAAGGTGCTCCTGAAATATTTTTCTCTCAGGGAAACTTGTCTCTTCTCTATTCTTATTACAATTTTAACAAAGCTTTTAAATGCTTCACCTTTGAAAACACTGTTCCTCTGTCAAATTGGCTTCTCTTTGACTGATGGATACTAAAGTAAATAAGTAGAAGGGTGGACAGAAATTCCAAGCATATTAATGCAATCTGTATCTTTTAGAATAAGCTTACACTAAAACTAGTTTCTGACACAACACCGTCCAGAGATTGCTAACTTGCTAAAGATCTTCTGTGAGATAGAAAATTAGCAAGTTTTATCTATAGTTCAGGAATACCAAACCTATTTTTGGTTACTTTATGCTCTGTACTAAATTTTGACCTGAACAATGTTTACAGCTAGGCTATAGGAGTAAGTTTAGAACTAACATCTGTTTGTCAAGGCCACTTTAGGAGGATACTGGAAGGAAAGTACTAAAAATGTTATTTTGTTGAATAGGTAGGGAGACGTTAACACTGAGATGCCTAAAAATTCCAAGTTTCATCAGGAAGAGTTTTGAAATTAAATTCCTTCTAGAGTACAAAATAGAACTTGAAGAATTAGAAAAGGAAGACACTCAGAAGGAAACACACTAGTCTGTATTTGCCAGATGTGGGGTTTAATATATTTCTATTTCTCTGATTCATAACAAATTATCTGCTTCCAGTATTTGCCGTCAGGTCTTTGGTTCTTAGCAGCAAGCTCCAAAATGTGTTGTCCCTTGGCCCCTCCACGCAAGGAATTATGCTGCCGAACCAGTCCATTCCCTTGACTCCCGGAGCCCCCAGTGATTGTGACAGACATCCTGGTACCCCTTCCAGTGCTGAGCTGGCAGGATGGTACTTTCCTGGTTCATGCCTGAAATGTGCTACCAGCAGTCGTGTGCACTTACGGATTAGGCACTAGAACTGTCAGCTTATCTTTTCCCACTGAGTTTTTCTTAAGCTATCTCAGTGATACAGATCTCAACAAGCTTCACTCTTGCTTACTAATTGAGAAGTGCCCTGGGGTCTGAAGACTGCATTATAAATATAGTGACTGAT
This sequence comes from Dicrurus megarhynchus, assembly GCA_013399195.1. NCBI lineage: Eukaryota > Metazoa > Chordata > Aves > Passeriformes > Dicruridae > Dicrurus > Dicrurus megarhynchus. Next base: position 634,464 of record VXAD01010008.1, on the reverse strand, counting down.
CAACTTTCATTAATGATGTTACCTTCAGACTGGCAAGTTTGGTTTTAAGTGGTATCATACAAAATGTAGTTCATAAAACAGAAGGCACGGGACTTCAGCTTTCTGTAAAAATGTATCATAACATTCACTAATTTTGAGGGATGGTATTTTCCCTTTTAGGATTGACGGGTGGAGGACCTCCTGGTGTTTTGCACATATTTTTATGATTTACTTGACAGGAGAGAGACTTGACAGCATAACTTTCTGAGAGGTTAGTAATATCCAGAGATACACAATAAAACATTAAAATATGCTGTAAGCTCTTCAGCTTATCCCATGAACTCAAAAAAAATCTGTTGTCACTCAGTTGTCTAGGCATTCTAATCAGTTGTTAACATTTCCCTAAATAATAGTTGACAGTATAAAGTAAGATTGGTCAAATAAACATTTTTAAATCCTTCTTTCTAATAAGAAACTCTGCTAGACCTAGAGAGCAACATACACACCATTCAATCTCACTGACAAAGTAACTTTTCACACAGTTGATAGAGATATGTGGGCAATTACCAGGTCTTTCAGGTTCAGCAATTTTTTCCTACTTCATTTCCTTGCTGGAATTTTTAAGATTGTATCTTTAGATAAGACTTTAAAAATTTTGCCTTTAGGTTATCCTTGACCACACTAAAACAAGAATAAAGAAATGGGTCCTTGGGACAGTACAGAGCTGACATGAGAGCAACTGGGTTTTGTCTTTCCTAAAGGAAAGCCTTCTATGGCAAATTTACCGTCTTGGCATGTATAAATTAATTATGTTTAGGTTTGGTCTGTATGACATTGTTCTTCTAAAGCAAAGGGCTATTTTGCAGAAACTAGTTAAATAAAAGTCAGGTTCATGTCTTGGCCTGATCTGTTGTATGTTTATGGCAGAGTCTGAACTGACATGTCTTGCCAATAAGCTTCTACAGCTAACTTTTATTTTCATCTCTCTCTCTCCTTAAGATTTGCATTTTTATAGGACATTTCTTGTGACAAAGCATGAAGGTAAAGACAAGATCTTAAGACATCAGACTGTGAAATAGGAACACGTTCCATCTCCACAATTTACCTATTTTTTTTCCTCCCGATAACAAAGCCTTTCCAATCTGACTCTGTTCACACTATATAAAAGACTTCCCTCTTGACTTGAAGGAATATTCCCACAACCTGGTAAAAATGGTTCATTCCTTGCCAGACAACATGAAAAAAAAGTCCCTTCAAGCATTATATTTATTTTATTCAATTTTTTATAAATTAACAGTCAACTCTGTCATCATCACACTAAACTTGTATATTTTGTTTTCTGATTTCCCTTATTAAAAAAAAAAAAATAGAACCATCTAGCTCACAATTTTATGCTGCTTTTGTCTGGTTTCTAACTTTTTTTACCCATAATTATCTTGTGTGGAGAAAATTCTGAAAACAAGTTTTCGCTTTTAAATATTAAAATGTTATATACCAAGAAATAACTTCATTCTTGCATTACTGCAGAATGACACAGCCCACAGAATCTATTTCAATGACAGTTCCTCTCCTACCACAGCAAACAGACATTCAGCTTGAATTCACAGACCCTTACCTTTCGGAAGCTATGGCAGGACACACTTTCACAATTGGCATCTTCAAATTATTCCTCTTCTAACATCTGGTTTGTATTTTGCAACACCACCACCCAAAATTTCTTTACACAATTGTCCTTTTTTCAAACAAATCCCCTGCATTAACTAGCACTTTCTTCAAACAAATTCTCATATCCGTATTTCTGATCGACTTTTGGTACTAGTTCCTAAATGGTTGCATATAAAACCCTCTTTAATGCCATCCCAAGGGCAGTCTTCTGAAGTAACAGCTAATAGCTTAACTTAGCAATACTTTGAAACATTAAGTGGAAGACAGGAAGGGCAAAGCTGCATCCTGACTTTAGGTATGGTAATTATTTCTTATACCTGAGTGAACATCTGTGATCATTAGTTTTACATTACAATTTCTCAGGAGCAAATCACTCTGATTTCTTAAAGCCACTTTGAAATTGCCCATCATTATAATTAGGTCCCCCCCTTCCAGTTCCAAATGTGTATTTGAGCACAACAGTGCACCTATTAAAGAAACATTTGGCAGCAAAAAAATTGCAGCAGATGTGCAAGGTGCCAAGAGGCACAAGGGTTAAATGTAGTATGTCAAACTCCCCCCCAAAAAGCACCCTTTTTAAATCCTGTGTTCTAGTAAAAGGACAATATACAGAACGACAGAATGTGCTGGGTTGGAAGGGACTCACAAGCATCAAGATCACCTCTTAGCCCTGCACAGAATCATCCTCAAGAGTCACACCATATGCCTATTGGGCAAATGCTTCTTGAACTCTGTCAGGCTTGGTGCTGTGACCACTTCCCTGAGGAGTCTGTTCCAGTGTCCAAGCACCCTCTGGGTGAAGAACCTTTTCCCAATATCCAACATAAACCTCCCCTGACACAACTTCAGGCCATTCCCTTAGGTCCTGTCACTGGTCACCACAGAGCAGAGATCAGTGCCTGCCTGTCCTTTTTCCCTCACGAGGAAGCTGTAACTGCAGTGAGGTGTCCCCTCAGTCTCCTCTCCTCCAGGCTGAACAGACCAAGTGCCCTCAGTCGCTCCTCATACGGCTTCACTCAAGGCTCTTCTCCATTATCTTAGTTGCCATCCTTTGGATGCTCTGTAACAATTTAAGATCTTTCTTACATTGTGGCACCCAAACCTGACCCCAGCACTTGAGGTGAGGCTGCCCCAGTGCAGAGCAGAGCAGGACAATCCCCTCCCTCGTCTGGCTGGTGATGCTGTGCCTGATGCCCCCCCAGACAAGGGTGGCCCCCTGGCTTTCAGGGCACTTACACCTAAGTAGGCTTTCAAGAAGAGTTTGTATTTCTGCAATTCACAATTGGCTGTACCAGACAGCTAATGATGGAATATATCAGCTTACCAAAAAAACTATATATAGAAAACATGATTAACTTAAATTTCCGCAGCCACTGACAGTATCAACAGGGGGAAAAAATGGGGAAAAAATTACTTATTTCCTTTAATGCACAGAAAACTTAGCTTCCTTAAAAAAGACTTCTAGTAGTTCTAGTTAGAAAATTTTGGAGCCATTTTGCTGCACCTCTTCGTGTTGACAGGCTTAGAAGAAGTCTGTTGACGTGAAGCAGCATGGCTTTGGGACTCACAAAAAGGTTAAGCCTGCGTTTTCAGACATGTACATTTGGGGTTCTTTTAAATACCTTTTTTTAGAAAAAATATTAGCATTTTAAATTATTTGTGTATCACAGTAATAAAACATTTAATCGAAATACTGTAACCATGCCCAGAGGATGAAATACCAAAGCAGAGCATCTGACAGACGGACTTATAAAGCTCCCCCTGAGGGTTTGAAGCTGTCTGCTACACTACAAGCAAAACAAAAAACTGTATTAAAACATGAATTTATTACCCCACTGAGGTAGTATGTTGGTTGCTAACCACCAATGCCACGGAATGGAAGGTCACATATCAAATAAGATTTTATAAAATTTCACTTTTCGTTACTTTGCCAAAACTTACAAGAAAAAGTACAAACACTGCATACAATACAGACAGAGGAAAGGAGCTACACCACCTGGCTGGTAAGAACAATGCTGCTGATTAATATAGAGATATTTGACCTGTACAGGTTCCCATATTTTCATATGCTTCACATTCCAACCAATGCTTTGTTTTTCCACCTTTCCTAATTTCTCCCTTTTTTCCTTATAATTTCAGCAGATAATCCAAAGAGTTGGACTTAAGCAGGCAATGAAATTCTTTCATTCCAAATATCACAGGGAGAAAACTAACCATTTTAATTAAGATTGGTATAGACCTGAAGCTAAAAACACCTAGCAATAAGGACTAAGTCAAAGAGCACTGTCTTCATTAATAAACCTATTAATAAATCTCTGCTGTTTCAGAGTAAAGTTTAAGTCTCAGACTGAATTAATTTCCAGTAGAAAACCAGGCTATAACTGAAGGAGATATCTATGCCATGTAGCTGTTAGACAGATATATCACCTCCTTACCGGGTGTAGATTTGCAGTCACAAATGTGAGTAAGGCAGATAATAGTGAAGAAGCTACGCTGACACCTGCATCTTCAGTATTTCACCTGATGATGCCTGGGGTAATTATCAGAGCATAGAGGCACCATCTGGGTATTTCAGAGCCTTGGAGACCAACCTGAGAGCACAAGGACACATCAACCTTTTTTGCTACTGTGCAATCACAGATTGCTGACAACACACCCTACCATGAGCAGGGCAGTGCCAAGGCAGAAATTATTTGACAGGATCCGGAGCTAATATAGTACCATATATACAGTGCTCTATGTTGGAGTGCAAACAATTTTCTAGTCCAAAAATTAAAAAACACACAGTTTTTAAATCCATCAAAAATGCATTTAGAAACCACATCTTCAAAATATATCAACACACAGCTATCAGAACAATAATTAAAATATAAACACATGTTAATTGTGCTTGCTCTTCTTTTTTTTTTTTCCCCAAAAATTTGGGTTACATACAGTACCTAAAGTGTATCCACAATCTGTCAAGTTCTTGGCTAACAGCTCAGTAGAGGTAAAAATGTAATTGTTTAAACAAGCAAACAAAGAAAAATCACTCTATGAGATTGCTAATACTGACTTTCCACAGATTTCAAATTACAAGCAGCCAAAAATGCTATACATTAAGCAGTCCAAAGAAGCAAGAGTTAAAGAAATTGGCATTTCTTCTGTTTTAAAACTTGTGAGAGCTATTTTGTGGTGATGTTTTGCTACTTCTAATAATGTTTTAAGGAGAAAAGTTTCCAAGTATAGAGACAGAAATATAATAAACATATATTATAAGAATAAAACATAAGCTCACAATCCCTACTAAATGAACACTGCTGTTGATGCAACCTTCATTGTACTCTACAGCAGTACAAGCTGCCCAGGATACTTTTAAAACATGCAGACTAAAACATGCAAAAAATTTATCCATAACCCCCAAAGTCCTGGTTTTTGGGAGAGGAAGAATTTACAGAGACTCAATACAATTCCACCCTCTCTTTTCCCTTGCTCCCTCATTGCCTTTATTAACTCAATATGTCCCTACACTCACTTTAAGACTTTGTTGCTATGGGAATTTATTTCCATATTTTATTGTCAAGGAGAAAAACAAGATTTTGGTGATTAAATGTCACAGAAGCTCTGACTTTTGCACAACCTAATCAAACCTAGAGCCTTAAAAACAATCTGTGCATGTGTTTGAAAGTCTTACCATTCTGATCATAAAAAGGTACATATGTTCTACCTGGCATATAAAAGCCAAGTCCAAAAATTCTCTCTCCCTTCCCCCAAAAGTTTCTGGATAATTTTAACATAATTTCCGCATGCTCATTTTCAATTAGTTTCCTAGAAACTCTGAAATAAAACAAATTTGTTTTCCCTTTCTCCCAGTGAGGACCATCCACAGCATCAACAGGTTCTTTTCTTTTCTAAGTGACATTCAAGGTTAGTGAGGCTAGAAATTTACCTCGTAATAACTGACCCATAAAGACAGCTACAAAATTGCAAGCATAGGTTCCTTCCCTCCCCATACCTAATCTATATTGCAGCTGGAAAAAGAAATACATGCAATAGGTACAAAATATTGTTCAATTCCTACAGTAAATATGCCAAAATGTGTTTGCCATCTTCTATCACAACTAGCTGTTTCCACTGTAAATCTCATACACTTGTACTTAGCCCCTTTTTAATATTGTAACTGTCTACAGAGGTTACTGTTTAGAACCACTCCCTTAGGAAAGGTGTGTACGTAATCATTAAATCATTACGATTTAAATAAAACTGAGCATAAGCCAGAAAATTCAAAATTAAACCAAATATCAAAAAGAAGTCTCCCTTGCAGCTCAGGGTTCGTGTATGTTTCTGCTCCTTCAAAACAAGTTCCCCCAGGTCTGGAATCAGAGCTCATGTACCAGGAATGGCTCTCTGTTGGGTAGGACTCTAGGAACACAACTGAGAATGCAGCTCTATCAAATAGCCTCAGGCAATGCTGTCAGAGGAGTACAGTGCTGAAGCTTAGATGACCACAGCTAAGATGCTCAAAAACGCAGAAGCCTGACCTTCACACTCGGTAGCCTTATCTTTCCCAAAGGTGCTGTAACACTCTGCTGGGAGCCAGAACTCGGAGCATCCAGAAGCTGCATCTGCTCCCTAATCTATTTGCTTCCGATTGAGGACATACTTCCAGGTTTTCCCTCTTCTGACACTATTATGGTACGCCCTGACTTCCGGGACCAAGAGGTTTAGCTTGCTATTTAGTTGTGATTGACCAAGTGCAATGGGTTCATTAGGTAAAGCTCACCAGGAGCTAGAAGCATTCAGCACTTCATCAAACCAGGACATTTAGGTGTCTAAACATGACCTTAGGAGGCTAATGTAAAGTACTTATGACTGAACACAGGTATAAACTTTCTGTGTGGCATTTAACAAACACAATCCACACTCAATGAATACAACCATAAATGAATGCATTTTAACCACGGGCACTAAACCAGGTTTAAGCAGAAAGGTATAATTCCTGAGGCAAATCTGCACAAAAGGAGTTACACCAGGAAGCGTTTAACTCATTAACACACCACCGAGCTTTAGCACTGTATGGTGTTTTTCCCATTTTGTGGCCAGTACCCAGGTAACTGACCCATGGGAGAAGCAGAGCCATGGGGAAGGAACACGGCTTTCTAGCTAGCAAACAAACAGAAAACTGAAGATTGGTCAAAGCTGCATATCTTTCTTATCTCTCAAAGTTTGCAGGTGCCCAAGTCCCCTTATCTCAGCATAAAATACATTTAAATATTAAACATATTAAACATTGACTAACCCTACCAAAAAGCATGAAATTTAACTGTTCTTTAATATTTATATTTTAAACAGGAAAATTGTCAGCTTCTGTAAAAACAGTTTTACAGAGCTTCTTTAACTGGGGAGCTAACTAATCACTAAGATGAAGAAAAACCTACACCTGTAAACATGTCTAATATTCTGAAACAGTTGCTAGACACTATGATAAGCTTGGTGCTTTCAATTGATTCTTTAAATATTTTGAAAACATTAAAAATTAGGAGAGTAACACTTTCTGATTTAGATTATTTGCAAAGGTTTTGTAGAGTGGAAAGTAGCGAGCCCCCCAATACCCTGTAAATAAAAATAAGTGCTAACAAAAACTATGCAAAGCCTGTGGAAACTTTCTCACCCTGTGTCTCTTAAAGAGATCCTTTTTAAGCCAGGGAGAATGTGCTGGTTTTGTCTGGGATAGAGTTAATTTTCTTCATAGTAGTTAGAATATGGCCGTGTTTTGGGTTTGTGCTGGAAACAGTGTTGATGTCCCAGGGATGTTTTAGCTATCACTGAGCAGTGCTCACACAGCATCAAGGCCTTTTCTGCCCCTTACACCGCCCCACCAGGGAGGGGGCTGGGGGTGCACAAGGAGCTGGGAGGGGACACAGCCATGACAGGTGACCGTAGGGACATTTCAGACATGGCATCATGCTCAGCATATAAAGCTGAGGGAAGAAGCAGACAGGGGCAGATACTCAGAGTGATGGTGTTTGTCTTCTCAAGCAACTGCAGTGCATGATAGAGCCCTGCTCTCCTGGATGTGGCTGAACACCTGCCTGGGAGCCAGTGAATGAATTCTTTGCTTTGTTTGCATACACAGCTTTTGCTTTACCCATCAAACTACCTTTACCTCAATCTCTGAGTTTTCCCCTTCCCCATCCCACTGGAAGGGAGTGAGAAAGTGGCTGTGTGGGGCTGAGGTGCCAGCTGAGGTTAAACCACAACAGGGAAGAATGGAACAACACAGCATACTATGTATGCTACCATGCAGTATAAATGTTATGCAGGACTGAAGACAGTAACAACCCTTCTCTGGCAAACTAAGATCTCTGTTAAATTGAAGGTTCTCCACGATTCCTGTAAATATGAAAAGCCTTCTCTCTTTTTTTATTTACTTACTCATTTATTAAAGAAGACTTCGCCTTTTTCATCCTTCTAGAGAGGCATTCTCAAATATAGGCTCCTAAATATCACTGTAGACTTCAAGTGAATAGATAAAAGTAATGGGGATTTTAGTGGCAATTCCAATAAAGACATTATGGATATAATATTAAAATATAATCCATATTATGCCAGTGTCAGCGACTTCAGCAAGACAGGTTATGATTCCTCATTTTTAAAAAAATACAGCATTGATAAATTTGCCTTAGGATGCTGTATTTCTGTCACATGTGATCTGTTCCAGTGGTTTAAATCACCCCATGAAAATATTTTCAGGAAACAACAGCTATTTATACATATTGATGTCCAATTCAGTACCACTCCACCAACATCACAGGGACCTGCAGGAGATGAGTATCTCTGAGAAGGTAGTGGAGGCCAATCTTGCTTTTCTTATTTCAGTATCAAACAGAAAAGCAGCAAGGAGCTACGGGAACTACAGGAAACAGCAGTATTAGCTACTTGAAATTGTCAAGGGAGAAGTAAATTGGGAAAAGCTTCCTTTGTCTAGGAAATATCTGCTGGGGGGAGGGGGAGCGATGGCCAAGACCACACAGGCCTCATGCTGCTGCCATCCAGCAGAGTGAAGAGAAAAGCATCAGGCTGGCTCATCTGCAAATATGAGCAATGGATGTGCAGGCACATTCGTCTCACCGTTTTCAGCATTTTGTACAGCCTTAAAGCTGACAGGAAAATTAACCCCCAGCTGACTACCGCAGAATCAGAGATGCTAGGGATAAATGGGGCCCCAGCTGGCAGTGGAGCCCCCAATCTCTTCCATAGTTCTCAAAATGCTAAAGGTTACCCAGTCCACAAATGCAATATTTAACAGCTCAGTGCACTTAAATATGTGGCTCTTGTTAGACAAAATGAACCCATGAGAGGTCAAGTCATGTTTTGAAGATGTAAGTTATTTATTATTTTTAACTGGAATAAAAGCAGTCTCTACAAAAAGCAGATTTACTAAATATCTGACTTCAAGGATGAAGTCTGTCCTGCAAGGGAGTAGCTGCTGCCCTAACAGTCTAAACTAAGACTTCAAAGACATGGAGACAAGACTGGACCATGCCCACCCAAAAAGGAAATAACTTACAAAATAACAGGTTTCTGATCAGTTGTGCCAAAATATCAAGACCTCTGCGTAAGTTCAGCATAATAAAATTGCTTATACGGTGGGAAATGAGCAGAAAATAAACCACTGAGTTAGATTTTAAATAATGATGAAACACTACTGCAAAACAGCACAACTTGCAAATGGAGAAGAGATGAACAATAAGCAACACTGACTACTACATTACTAAGGCTTTCAAGCTCTTCAGAAGAGAAGGATAAAACTGCAAATTTAAATCAAGAGCAGCATTTTATTTTGACATCACTTTTCAAAGCACAATAGTTCTAAAAGTAGCAACTTCAAGGACTAAAGAATGCAGAAAGTGGCCTACTTGAAGTTTAGAGTGTTCTCAAAAATCAGCAGCTTTATCTAATACCCAGCAACATATCACCCACAACTAAGACTGTTCCAAGACCATAAAAGAAAGTACAGTTTTATAAAACTTGGTTTGGTGGTTGACTATGTCATCCATGGATGGCCCAGGTTTACATCATTACCTTAAATAAAATATATGCGTCCAATAAAATTGCCTTCTACAAAACCAATACTGTTATAATAGCACAGGAGGCTAGATAATGCATCCTGCAATCCAATTTGTGGTTCATGTTAAGCTATAGACACCAATAACTAATTCCACATGTGAGACAGACTTCCCGGAGGGAGATGTTAATCAAATAAGTGATGGGAAAAGATACATTTCCTTAATTTAGTATAACAAACCCCCTGTAGTAACAATACGTTGATCTGGTAAAATTTTACTGTATTGTAGCAGTGCAACATTAGCAGAACGTACATCTGGTTTAGTTATTTCTGTAAGGCAGTTTGTGTACATAAGCCACACAGCAATAAATACTTTATCATTACCATTATATTAAAAATGAGATTTAAATGCATTTGCCCCATCTTTTTAACTGCTAATGTTATTCAGATACATTCACACTTAAAAAAAAAAAGGCAACAAAACAACCAAGCAAACAAAAGAAAATCTAAAAAACCCACAAGATGAAAAAAGAGCAGCACAGTAGGGTTTGTATTAGCTTTGTACTATTAATTGGACAGAAGACTGATGATTAATGCTTCTACACTCAAGTTGAATACTGCAAGTACAAAACAATTAAGCCTCTGTATTTGCATATTTTCTACAATAACAAACTTGATTAAAGCTCTCTGCCACAACCAGGTTCCCCCTCCCAGTCCTACACCTCTGGTGGTTTAACTTGCACAAGTGCAGCTGCTGACAGGTACAATCATCTGATCCCTATCACACCTGACAACTCAACCTGCATACCTGCTATGCAGCTTGCACTGGAAATGACTCAAGGTCTAGAATGCTGAAAAATAAAACAAAAGTGTAACTAACTTCCATAAGGAAGGCTTTGGCCCAGTAGAACACCACTTTTTAAATTACTCTCATTTCAGGCAACTCATTTATGACTGCAATAAATACAATTCCATCAAAATCTTCTAATTTAAAGACAGTGAATACGTTCTTGTCAGCCAGTCAGAATAAAGTAGAGCTAACTAAATGAAATGGAGTCCAGACTGACAACTCTTCCAGCCAGAATGAGAGCATCACAGGCAGACGGGAGCACAAGACTTGGCAAAAGAAAAAAAATCAGCAGCCAAGTTCTACTGAATAACCAATACAGAGATGACACAGAAAAGAGCTGGGTAGTTTAGTAAGTGGCTACAATATAAATTTTTAAGATGCCTTAAGAATAGCTTCTAAATAAGGGGTAGCATTCATCTGCTCTGCTGGTGGTCCACTTTTGCAACTACCTTGTTTAGAAGCCCAGCCAGTCTACTCAAATTGCACTGGGATGTCTTCATGTGCTCCATGTGACAAATCAGGATGCACATGATAACTGGTCTTGTATAGTAGCCATCATTTTATATCATTGGCCCAAAGATACTTGGCCCAAAAATAGGAACACAATGGAAAAAAATAGGCTTGTCCCCCCCAGTACCAAATCCTACCATCAGCTGGAGCATTATTCAAGTTGTTTGTGCCAGTTTATACTTTATTGACCATCCTGAAGATGGTCAGTAGTTTTACTATTCTTTCTGGATGTCCAGAATTTTCTGTCATATGAATGTTTTTACCACTGTTTAATTCCATAGGATAGGGTAACATTTGAGTTATTAACTAAACTCCTCGCAGCACTTGAAAAAATCTCATCTTTGTGTCTTTCAGTATAAAGCCTGCTGTTACAAATGTACTTTAAAGGAAAAAAAAAACCAAAACAACAACTTAATCTGTTTACTGTTTGTTTCTGCTCAGCATTAGGTGCACAATGTACCATACAGTATCTGGCTGTTGACATTCAGAGGTCTTACATACTCCATTATACATGAGTAAAAAAACCCAAGTATTTGTGTATATATATATGAAATTATTCTTTCCTTTTCCATTTTGTCAGAAAAGAGCATAATAACTAAGTTGACACCTCAGAGCAGTTTAAGAGGAAACTACCGGTGACAGGTGTTTTGTTTCTTTTTTACTCCACTACTTTCCTTCCATATTACAGCTTTATAGTCTGTACAAACAGAAATCATCACTGCTTTATCAAAAACTACAATTTCTTTTCAATTCATTTGGAAGAGAAATCAAAATTTTCAAATCAAGGGGTTTGAGATAAATAAGAAAAGCAATGGAACAAAATACATTTTTGCAATCTACGTCTCACTGGAAAATGTGAAAACACTGTCCTTTTCTTAAGACAGTATTTTTCTGAAAGATAGCCATCTCACTGAAAAGAAAATTACATATACTCAGCTTACTCATTTGTACAGCAACTGCTGTAAAGGATTCTCGATTTTGACTGTGGTTTCTGAGTACCACTAAAATACACACAGTTTTGTGAGTGGGAAGCTAGGGGATTTGGTGAGCTTGTTTGCTTATTTTACTTGTTTGTTCTTGGGGAAGAAGTTAAAAAATAGGAAATACTTACTTTATTAAGGCAATAATACATTCAAGTCATAGCTCCTACTAGAGGAAGAAAAAAATACATGCCGAAGGCATGCACCCAACTCCTATGCATCTCTGTTAAACTAGAACAATAAGAGTTTTATCTTTGCCTCAGGGAGCAAAGCTGATGATATCAGCTGCCACACTTGCATGCCTGACCAAACTAAGCTGAGTTTGCAAGATACAAGAGGATAAGAGCATGAATGTATTCTTTGCAAAAGGCAGTCAGATATCCAGGGCTTGGTGGTAAACAGAATGAGGGAGGTGCTGGAAGTAAGGAAAGTGATTGAAAAAACCCTGCCCCAGCATCAAGTAATTGCAATGGATAATAATACATTGCTTAAACAAAATGTAAAAAGACCACACTAAAGCTTTTGAAGTGTTCTTTTAAGCATTAAACATCTGTGCTTATTTCTGGGAGTTGACTAAACTACTAAGAATTACTGTGTACTTAAAAACTCATTTAGCACCTGTTTAACAGTGAATGGTGCCTCACAAATAGCTTACAGTAAAGAAGACTCACCTTGTATAAAGCAGAAATGATCTGATGCATTTTGAGTCGATGAAATACAAAGATATCGTACAGGGCTGAAATAGCCAGAACAGTCACTCCTTGCTCCTTCCACAGCATGCTGCATCCTGCACACAGCCCTGCTCCCAAGATCCAGCCCCAAGTACTTGGTGAGGAACCTCTGGTAGAGCAGTGCTTCACGTAACACATGAGGGAAAGCAGAAAGAAGAGGCAGGCTCCAATATCTGCCCTCCCTACGATCCCCGCTACGGCTTCCGTGTGGATGGGATGAGATGCAAACAGTAGGCCCGCTATCAAGGTCCAGTACCCATCGCCAAACAGAATCCTGGAGAAGTTTGTGAAAAGGCCTGTGACTGCAGCATGTAAGAGGACGTTTACAAGGTGGTAGCCCCACGGGTCCATTCCCCCAACAGCATGGTTAATGCGGAAGGAAAGTGTGCAGAGAGGTCTGTAGGACTTGTGGCTCCCACTGTGAGTAAGCAGCGTCCCCCAAAAGTCATTGTAGAAGATATGGATCCACGGTGTCTCAGGCAAAAGGTCCTGGTTTGTCTTGATAGCTCGACTACAAAAGACAAATAAAAACTTCATTTTAACAGAAGAAAATGGCTACAAATGAAAGGCTGTGAAAATGCAATCACACTGCTACAAGAAAAAATGGCATTGCTTTGGTGCTGCTTCAATTCAAGTTTTGAATTTTAACAGGAGGTGTTAAAAAACTACATATCTGTTGACTTCCTTCTAGAGCAAAATTTCCATATAAATTGGCTTTTAAAACATTAGAAACAGACGTTATGCTGTTTCCGTTAAATTAAAACACCCTTCAGACATTCTTCTGAGTCTAACCCAGGAGTAATCAGTTAAGATTTGATGAGTTATAATTAAAATGTAATAGAAATATGAAAATCTTGCAAACATTATTGTCGAAACAATGGATCCTCCAGTAATTCAGAACTAAAACCCCAACTGGCCCTTTATACTGAAATTTTAATTTAGATGTTGGAATGGATTTTGCTAACATGGATAAACAATAAATACAGAAATCGGTAGGAGCATGCAATTTTCTGCTTCTGGACAGACCATTCTCGCAATTGTCTTCTACATATTTAGACTGACAACATTTTCTGCTACCACCTTGCTGAAAACAGACAACAGAATATTTTACAGATGAAAATACACTTTCTCTTTAAATTCCTTGTATTTCCAGTTGAGGGAAAAAACCACAATGTATTAGCTTATGAATTCAAGTCTATCAGCTTGATTAGAAAAAAAAAAATGCTGCAGCTTTCAGCATTTTATGCTTTCAACCACCCTGGCAAGGACTTGTGCCAGCCATTAGCAGTCTCTAAGTCTAATTTGTTACTGTAAAAATCTGTCTCCTATAGTGTTTGTACAAATCCAAAGATTTACATTTAAAATTTATGCAGTGGGAGAAGGTGTGAGACCTGCTTAGTGCAAAAAGATGACTAGAATTTAATTAGTTACTTGTATTTAAGCAATTATTTAAAGATGCATTGTTGTTACTACTGAGCTTAACTCATTTAGCATTTATTTTATTAGGGTAATTAAGAATCCAGCCAGCTCAAGACTCTTCTATTCAAAATACTAAACAAGAGAGATGATTTATATCTCATTCTCTATTCAAAACCTCTATCTGCCTTACCAATAAACATCCTCCTATAATTAACAATTTTTCAATTCAGATGAGGAAGGGAAAAAAAAGGTGTGAAACTCAAGCCCACATTTAAAATGCATGACTAATTCATACTCCAAGACTCCCCTCACATTCTCCATTACCTTAGAACCTGTATGCAAATCCTTTTTTTTTTTTTTTTTTGGTATTAGTTTCAGGAATGTTGTCTTGTTCTACGAAGAAAAATGCTCAAAACTGATATACTGCACCACAGAATCTCCATGCAAATACTCCAAATACCACACAGCTCAGCATTTCCATTGTCCAGAGCATCCTGCTGTAATGCTCTCAGACATGCTTCCTCTCAGCACGTCCTTTTGTCTCTGAGCACACAGAGGTTATAGAGAGGTCAGCTTAAATCCTTTAAAGATCTGATGATGCTTTTTAGAATATTTGAAAATTTTCATTTTGACTTCTGCTTATGCAGTGGATCGGGTTGCCTGTATTTGTTTTCCCAACCCCACACACATTTTTCTCATTTTAGGCAAGTCGCAAAAGAACACTGGAGGAAAACAAGATCTTTGTTTTCACATTATTTATCTTGTCCTTCCATGCAGTCCTTTCTTGAAACCTAATTCCTCTGTTTGTGATTTCCGTTTGTAGTATAACTCTCAGAACCACTATCAGAAACTTAGGAATTTGGCAAAAATAAAGCAGGTGTCAGGCAAGAAAGAGCCCTTTCTCTGAGAAAAACATAATATATTAGACTACAGGCTCCCAAAGGCTAAGAATGGCTATCAGATGTCAGGATTTAGAGTTGAAACCTTGAACTGCAAGTGTTTTTTCTTGGGGAAATAATAAGAAAGTAAGTGGCAACAACATTGCTGCACAACCACCCTCCCCCGAGAGACAGAGCATTCTGCTACAAAGAGCCCAGACAGCTCACAGGTTGTTCCCAATTTTTAGTATTTCTTTTGTCCTCTAAGCTGATAGTTTTCATGCAGCAGATACTCATATTGAACTCTTCTCCACCAAAAGTAAACTGTTTGTATCATAAAGAAACCTAGTGTACATTCCAAAGGCATTAATTCCGTCGAATCTTATTCACAGCTTTAGCAACAAATTTTATGCATCCTTGATCCTTTTCTGTTTAGACCTGTCCATATTAAAAATTAAAACAAAGAAACAGACAACAAAAAACCCCACACACACAACAAAAAATCAAAAGGAAGCCCTGAAGATTCAGTATTGATCACACTGTATTTGGGTACAGATGTCAGCAGGCAGTTCTAAAGTAATCCTAATTTCTTGTGCATGTAAATGCAACAAATTCTACTACCTGCCCATCAGCATGAAAACTACAGAAGCTGACAGTTCCAGCTTACTCAGTCTTTAGTCAGGTCAAATGCTGTATTTTCTATAAATCAAAGCTTTAAATAAAGTTACAATTTCTCTCCATATGGTTGTTTTTATTAAATATTTATAAGAAAAAAAAAGTCTAGTTAACACTTTGGGATTATAAAAAAGTCTAATACAAGAGCAAAGCTAGAGGTCTTACAGCAAAGAAGCACATCTCACACAGTTTGATTAAGTTCAACAACTACTCTGTTTCACATTATAAATGTAAGAAAAAATATACTTGGCCATTAGACTTGACTGTGCAGGAGGATGCAGGAATACAAGCACCTGAGACACCACAGCCAGGCAGCTCTGTGTCATTTTGGTCTGAATGAAAGTGAACAAAGTCTCAGTAACCCAAGGACTGGGGTCAGACAGAAATAGTCTGTGGGCTGAGTCCAGCCCGTGCACAACCATCCAGGCTGTGCCCACCTTCATCCCTCACCTGGCTGTCCAACGGCACTGGCAAGGAAAACATGAAGTGAAATGTTTATCTCTATGAAGGGGAAAGAAATACAAGCTCTGTAGCTAATAAAATAAAATAATAAAAATAAACAGCACTAAATTGCTCATGTCAGGGCCTCAAGGGCACTAATGAGCCTTGATAGCCTGACCCTCCTCTGGAGGTTCTCACACCCTGCCCACGGTCCCAGGACCTCATGCCAGGTCCCCAAAGCTCCCCTGATGCTGCCCAGGGCCCAGCACACCATGTGAGTCTCCCAAGGCCATCAGCCCTGCCCCAGGAACACCTCAGCAGGGCCGGTCTTCAGCTCCCCAGGCCGTACCCTGACAAGGGTCTCTCTGAGCTGCACCCACATCCCAGCCTGTCCTTGTCCCCACAGAAGTGCTCAACGCCCAGAGCTTGGGCTGCCCTGGCTCCTGGCTGTGGCAAGGCTCTCTTTTTTCTGTAGTTACTAAACCACCAAGCTGTTAACCCTGCTTAGTCTCTAGTTCCAGCAGCAATTCTGAAAGCAACACTTCCTCACAGCCTGGTAGCAGTGCCAGCTTGTCTCCAGTAAAGCCTCCTGTGCTAGCAGCCACCCTAATTCTCCACAGATAGAAAATAATATTAATTGCTGGCTCTGGAAAAGACTCTGGGATAGGAAATTACAAAATGCCTTATTAGCCTTGCCTCCTGCTTCACTCACAGTTTACCTTGAGGTTATGTCCTGCAAATTAGTCCAATTTTGCTAATGGGCGTAAGAGAAGCTTTCCAACTGCACTCATCATTCTTCACCAGAGCTGCAAACTCTGCTCTTGCTAAAAGGCAGCAAGTCACCTGAGAAAGCCGTTTCTCAAAATTCCAACACAATTGGCATTTTACTTCCAAGCAGCCTCTGAATAGGGTTGCACACTCAGGCAGGGAACTTGCTTTCTCCAATTTGCAATGCCTGCCCATTTCACACATCCCAGGAGAATGGGATATCTTATTCAGTATACAACAAATGGACATACTGGGGCGTGGGGGGAAGGAAAGGCATTGGATTCAGCTATCAGTCCTTCAGAAATGGAAAGCTGAAGAAAGACAAAAAAATTGTAAAGGCAAAATCATAATTTCTAATCCACCTGAAATGATGCTTCTGCCTCCTGCCATAAATCACTTATTTGCCACAGGTCAGTATACACCTTGAGCATGACTCACCAAGCTTTCATACATCAAATTTTAAAATGCCAGATATCCAGCCATTCACACATGCACACATACATGCATACGCACAGAAAAAAAATCCAGATGTTTTCAAAATTAACAGCTACATATGTCCTAAACTTCTGTGCTGGTGCTAAACTGATCCAGGTGTTAACACTAGGGTAAAAAAACAGATGCAACATTCTAAAGTGATTTAACGAGTTAAACCTTATATCCAGCTTCAATATTGCTAATGGTCCCCATATGCCAAAAATTAACATCAGCATTTGAAGTAGACAACATATTTTAGAGGAAAAGGAGAATTCCCAACTGTGCAGGCAGGAAGCCATTGACCAGACGTCTCTCACATAAAATAGATAGTCAGTGATGGACTGGCAAGGTTGAACATGGAGGTTCATAGTTGTTTTTCCTCAAAGTCATTTTTAAACAGTATTAATTTGGTGCTTTTTTCTTGAATAGCAATGGGAAAACACCCTAGAGTATTTTTACAGTGGATCTTAATGAGACACCCTAAGGATGCTTTCAAGACTGTATGCTACTTATAGAGACAAGACTGAAAACACAGCCAAGAGCCTACTTTTTTGAGTACAAACAGCTTCACATCCCCAAAACATGCAGCAGCTAAGTAAATCCTCCAAACTACTTACAGGCTATCTGTTAGGCAGGTGGTGGTCAGAAAGCAGGGAAATAGAGCTTGTCATACCTTGGAAAGTTCTCATACTTGCCTGCAGACTACAATGTATATATATATACACACACATACATGGCCTGTATTGACAGGATAAAAGTCAGAAAATACTATTTAGTATGCAGAGATGTCTTAAGAAAGTAATAAGCATAAGTACATGAAAACACATTCATCTCAATGTTTAATTATAGACTCAAGGGAACTATTTGCCATTCTGGTAGAATTCTGGTGACAATTATGTCTGATATGCTGTGTATTAAAGTTCACCTTTCTCAACAGTCGTGAAAGTGGAATTCACCACCAAACCCAGCAGGCAGTAAAGTTTTACCCATGCCACTTCACAAAAAAAAAAAAAAAGACTCACCACAAACAACAACAAAAAACCACCAACCCCCCCAAAAAAACAACACCCAAAAACAAAAGCCCAAACCACAAACCTCTATATTGTATATCAAGTAGGGACACCTGCAGGAGACCAAAATCTGTGCATCCTCTGAGTTTCAAGTTGCAGCTTTTGGTTTCTCTTAAGAAAATTTGTTCTTAGGTGAATCTCTAAGGAAAATCTAATAATACAGCTGTTTTCAGAAAGGAAATACTTAGCAACAACTAGCTAAGTGACATATAGGATCCTGAGTTGCTAGCTGGCTCTGAGAAAGGGTCTATACGTACCAAACAGACTGATGGAAGCACCGAGGTTCAAGTCACATTTTAAACTAATTAACGGAAAACATAACATCACAAAAGGGAAATTAACTTACTAGGACTTTGTATCTAGGTAATTTCTGCCAATAATATGGTCCTTTTCTAACTGTATAGAAATATCTGAACTCAGAGCTCAAACACTGAAGACAACACACAGTTTTAATATAATTTTCCTATCTTATGTAATTACTAGTGAAAGCTATTAACTCTATACAGTTACTACAGGACCTCTGGAAAATACATTAACAAATGATAATATTAATTCTGTATTTTGGACTATGACAGCATTTCTATAGCCAACTTCAGTTTAGTACCAGAACAAACAGGACCTACAAGTAACAGGTCTGTAAATAGTGTTTTACTCATAAAACTTTCTTGGATGAGACTTTCCTGAATTACATATAAACAGAGTGGAAAGATGGATGAGGGAGACAACTGTAACTATACCCTTAGAGGATTGCAACCACTGCCAAAAATGAAGACAATGAAACAAAAATACTAAAGAAAACAAAACATTAAAATCACAGAGAAAAGTTGTGGTCTTATACCACAGTATAAAGACACATAAGCTTTCTAAGATTTTTCTATACTGCACAATGTCTTTTAAAGAAATTGATCTTTTAAAATAAGCAATAACCTGTTCCTTGTTTATTTCCATCAATGACTTTATCAACTGTGGTTTGACTTTGTCAGCCAGTAACTGGCTATGATCCAGCAGCCCATCAGCTGCATGCTTCTAGACTTCCTAATTTTGCAACTAAGAAGAAAGTGGTGGCAATGCTTACATATAACACTGAATGCTACTAGGAATTGCTTTAACTACACAGAAGTATGCTACATCTGTTGATCTTCTTATTGACTAAGAGAGTTTTGAAAACTTTAAGTGACTAGAAGTTCAAAACATTTTGGTTACAAGAAGGTCAAGACAGCATTAAAAATTTTTTTCCACACAGAACATAAATACTTTAAAAGCTAACTATAAAGGTTTTGAACTCCTTCTCCATTGTATAAGCCTTTCCATTTCTAAGTATGTCCTCAGATGGGGAAAGAATATGGTCTTAATAGTAACCCTAAATGCACCTCACTCCCCTCAGTTTAAGATTTAGCCTGACATAACAAACTAAAAGATGGACTACGTGAAATTTGAAACCCTAATTCATTCCAACTGCCTGGCATAGTATTATTTGATTATTCACACACAGATTAAAAAAAAAAATACACATTGGAGGGAAATGAAAGAAGTAATTAATATTTTCATATGCTGAACAATGGGATGCCATCAGTGTCCTCTTAAGAAGAAGCTGATAAAAATATAAGAACAGCTCCTGTCTTTGTCTCTGCTCCCTGAGTTTCTTCACCACAGCATGTACCATAGGTCTGTGAAAAGATACTTTCATTCTTAAATCAGAAATGCTTTCTGTTATTTTCACAGCACTCCCAACTACACCACGCAACAGAAAATTGCATGTTCTAATTCTGTTCTTTGAAACTTCCAGATACTTTGTTTTTACCTGATAAATATTCTTTCAAACACACATTTGAAGTTGTTCTTTAAAACGTTTTTCTGTGCCAAACGACTGCCTGGCAATAACTCACAATTTGTTTATTTTATGTATGTATGCAATACCAGCTTCTGAAGCATAGTCGGAACTCATAGTTAGAACCTCTGCTGCCCTTTTCAAATCTATTTTAGATTATAAAAGTGGGCCCAGCAGGCCTTATTAGATTTACTGTTCTGCAGTAGAATATGGTACTACATTATTCCCCTTCCACACTTCCTGCTAAAAAAATTAAACATAAATAATTTTTGCCACTTCATTGTACAGCAACTCATAACAGTACAAGGACAGATATTTAAAAGCTTGAGAATATAGTGATTAGAGTAGAAATGTTGATTTTCTTACCTAAATTAATACTATGGATAATAAAGTACTTTTTTTGACAGGTCACCTTCTGAATATACATCAAGCCTTTCCAACACACACATTTTAAGCCATTATCTGAAAATAGAGGCACACGTACTGTAGCAATACATAATAGAGTTTATCAGTCATATATCAGTCCCATGACTATTCACATCTCTGGTTTTTTTCAGTATTTGGCAGACTATGGAGAAAAAAAATTCAGCAATTTAATTTTGGAAAAATTAGGGGGTTTTTTCCACTTTTTTTTTTTGATAGCGCATTTTCAGAAAGTTTGACGAGATTGTACAGAATTATGCCTAAGCCCATGACTCTTGTGCACTCTAAATTTAAAGCCTGAAAGAATTTTTAGGTAACACTCTGATTTTGATTTTTACAGAAGCACTGAAGAGAATAACCAGGAACACGTACACATACAAATACAGAAATAATGAGTAGAGGAAAAACCACTGAACCACAACATAACATTCAAACACTCTCCTTTTTTATTTTTTTGAGGGGACAAAGGATAAAGAAATGCAACCGGGTTTTAGTGCATAAGCTTCTTTCTTCAAGTCTTTTATCTCAGCTGCAAAACAACCCTTCATTAACAAGGGCTGGTCTAAACTTAGTTTTACTGGTTTAACTGAAAAGTGTTATTTGAAATCTAATCAGTGAAAATAATTTGGTGCATGCATATCCACAGAGGTCAATTTAACCTTCACACTGTCTTTAGAACTCATACTGAAGGAATATCCATATTGGCGGAGAGGAGAAGAAACACCCAATCACAAAAAACCAGCTATCACTTACTTGTCATCTGCATGGTATACACTGTAAGAATCAAGTGATTCAGAGAACAGTCAGACCCACCCTGGCTTTCATTATCCAAGGATTTGGAAGCACAGACTCTGCCACACTACAAACTATCAGACGTGCTCACCCAAAATTTTCCTGTCTCCAAGAAGTCTCCTCTTCCCTCCCTCCAGCCCCACTACGAGATACATAAATGCATAAAACTGATGTTCTGACACACATCAGTTGTACACCCTGTATCACTCTTCCTACCCAAAGGATATCATGTTAGCAGATTTGTGGGTTGGGTTGTTTGGGTTTGGGGTTTTTTTTAATAATAGTGTACAGAATAAGCATTTTCCATTTCAGCTAAGCCTGTTTTTGTATCTTACAAATGTTGATGCTGAGTCTTTAAAAAACTATTTTGTATGGCAAGAAACTAGAACTCTTGCATATTTTTTCTTGCAGTATTGTCCATTTTTAATATAACTGCCCTCACAAGTTGCCCAATTATACACATGAAAGATTGCCCACAAATATATTAACACACTACAAAAGGTACCATTTTTAGACAGCAACTTCTGCTTAAAATTTTTCTTTCCTGAAATCTGGTCTAAGAAACCAAACAGATACTACTTGACTTTCAAGTCACTACTATCTTCCTAGTCTGGTTTATCAACTTGCCTGATATGCAGTCAATGGTGATTGTAGTCACAGTCCCACTTAAAGGCAGATATTAAGTAATAATGAAGGCAAGGGAATCCTCCCTGAGGATTACAAAAATTTATTCTGTTCAGCTACAAAGTCCAGCTACACTATCACAAACCAAGTGATGCACTGCCATTTCAGTATAGAAAAAAGTCTTGAGGAAACAGAAAAAGCAAAGCAAGCTTAACTTGATGAAAAAAGCAGCAAGAAAGGTTAACATATAGTTGAGGCTTACATTTCTCTGTGATGAACGTTTACTCACCAGTGAATCAAACAAAATATTTTAAGTACCTTCTCAGAGGATTCCAAATTAAAAAATAGTGCAGCACTTTTCCTTCTCAGATGCCTATTAATCAAAATTCCTACATAATATATAGAGGTCCTAAAATCTGACTAGAAAGCATTTGTGATGGAGTAAGACTTTATCTTCAGTTTTTGCCATAGATATGTCAGAAAAACTCCTGTAAGCATTTTTATAATTCTATGTTTTCAGCAGGGAAAAAATGGAACTTGCTACAGACTTATGTCAAAACCAATTTTTACGAAAACTAAATTCTCCCCAAAAAGTAAAACAACCAGATAATTAAAAGCAATATTTGTTCACGCAAGGACGTGTAACAACTTCTAGTGAATAGAGAGACTGTTCAGCATAGTTCTGAAACAGGCTCCCCAGGAAAGTGGTGAAGTCACCATCCTTGGAAGTATTAAAAAAATAAGAAGACATGGCACTCTGTGGTAAGGTTTAGCAGGTATGGTGGTATTTCATCAAAGGTTGAACTTGCTCTTGGAGATCTTTTTCAATGTTAATGATTCTATGCTTCTATGAATGAACTACGCTTTTTCTACTCTTCAACATCTTCACAGAGGGCACTGTGGGATGCCCTTCAAAAATGTACTTCAACAGAGCAGATGGCACCCACTCATTTGGAAAGTGTGAAACCTACTGAAAAAGGCTGAAATGACTTCTACTGATTTGGCTCACCTTTGTGCCTCAATAGTTTATAGAGATGCAGGGATTCAAAAGAGTAAACCAAATTTTGTGGCATGCCATAGCAATTGTGAAACACTAGAAATTGAAACCATAGCAGTGTTTAAAAATGAATTTTATTTTCTCTTAATTGCTTGGTTCGAGCACCCAGTTAGTAGGCAACAGTTTGGGAGTGACATCAAGACAACTAATCAGTTATTATGGAATAAAAATGTGCTTCACAGTAACCATTACATGCAAGTTTGTATCAAGCATCTCTCGAGGATTTTACTGGACGCAGTCAAAGATAGAGGTAAAAAGGCAGGAAATGACAAATTAGTTGAATTATGTTATCGGAACACACAGGATCAAAACCTGATTTCTGCTACATTAGCTTTAATTCACATTGGTATTGGAATAACCTGCACTTTATGTCACTGAAACCAGTAGGTTTTACAATCAACTGCAATTAGCCTAAGCTTTTAGAGCCTTTCTGCACACTTTTTAGACTTCCAAGCATAAAAACAAAACAACCAAACCTCATTCCATTCTATGTTTTAGAACAGCTACCAGGAGGCAGGCAGTTAGCAAAAAGGATCTCAGACAGCAATTCAGGTAAACTGCAGCCATTACCTGAATCACATAATTGATCAACCTTTCTTGACAATAAAACTAGAGCTAAGTCGAGCTGAACTACAAAAGCAGGGAGCTTTGAACTGAAACATGCCAGATTTTCAAGTCTCTCCAGCTCTACGCTAGACAAGTGCTTGCACTCTTCTCCACTATTTTTTTCTCTCAAGTCGCTTGAACTTTCCTAAATAGTATCCTTCTATAAATGAAGGTCTGAAGATCTCCTGGAAGATCAAACCAAGATTTAACTGCTAGGCTTAACTTCCCTACCGTAGCATTAAAGTACAACCACCCTTGACAGCAGCACAACAGAGGACTGCATTTTTTCCTGGAAGATGAGAAAGCCAAGTGCCACAAAAGGTTATGGTATTTCATAACACTGTCCTTTAGACAACGACAGCTGTAAGTTCTGCCTAGAGAGACCCATAGAGGAAAGCTGATCACACACAAAGGTTTATGAAAGCTTTAAAACAGTAAGTAGTTTGCTTCTTTCAGTAGTCTTCATCAAAAAGAAATGGTCTGTGAGAGCACAATTCATGTAGCATTTTATCACAACAGAAATTGTATGTTATCTTTCAGAATTCCAGCACTGCTAAAGAACAGTAATAAATTTTCTCGTCTTGCCAAAAAAGGACTGCTTGAGATCACAATAAGAAGAAACTTCAAATATGGGGGAAAAAACACAGATTAAGAGAAAAACATGCAACTCTGTGCAATGAAGCTGACCCAAATAAATCCGAGAACAGGCTGCCTTGAAGAGGTCAACTGGCACTTTCAGACTTCAAAACAAAAAAAAGGAGAGTGGGTGCTATGTTGTTGCATTTGTTGAAAAGGCAAACGTATCCTCTTTGAGTATCTTCTATCCATATGTGAGAAGATGAGAAATATGGAATTTCACCTTGCAGAGAAGTAGCTTCAGTTTCACATGGCTCAGCTTGAACTGAGGTGCTTTTCTGCTAGGGCATGAAGACATATGATATGATATATGATGATGTATGATAAGATATACGATGATATATAAAATACATGTTTTATGTATCATTTAAGAAAGACCAATGTGATGCCTTTTTTTATCCAAAGAGCAACAGTCCATTTGAATCTTTACATAAACTAAACATTTATATTGCCTACAAAGCTAGGGGAAGGTTACCTCTTCAGAGTTCAGGGGCCCTATTTACTGTCTCCCCTAGCACTGTAAGCCACTGAAAGTTTAATGAAGAAAATTATAGTTTGCTAGGCCATATAAAACACCAGGATGTATTTATTTCTGCATAATAAAATCAACCTAGAATAGCATAAGTAATAAGTAATTTCTGACGTACCAGACTTGCTTCTCTTTCTGGGGCTCTACATTTATCTTGCTACAAAATAATCAAGAATTCAAGATTTATTTCTTACCACAGGAAATTAGTTGTTTGGAATAATACAGTGCTGTGTATGCATCATAAATTTCCCAGGTTCCTCACATGCTGTGGTACACAGAAAGACACTGAGAGATTAATTACGACATAGCCAATAAATAATTACAGCTCTGCAACCCGTATGTTCCATCCACTAAGACAGAGTGGCAGCAAAGGCATATGAAGATTTCAGTGTAGGCTGCCATGTTCTTTTAAGGAAATCTGAAGAAATACTGGGACAGTAGGATATTGCTATCCAACTATTTTTCGAAAAATTACCTGGGTGATGCATGTAATCAGCCATAAACACTTCATTCAAATCAACTTCATTGCCCCCTAAAGTTCATTCTCCATCCTAGGCTTTTAGGACAAAAGCATGTAGAAATTCTGGTGGAAGAGAGGTAGCTTCTGGTTCGTAAGAGGCACTGGGAGTCCACAGTAAGCCCAAAAGCTTGCCATCATGTTTTCAAACTCACTGGGAGATGAAGTCCCACCCCTGCAGCAGTTTAACCGGGAACAGCAGCAGTGCTGAATATGAGCCTTATTTCACTTATTTCAATGAAGACATTCAACTTAAATCCCAACCTTACAGTGAGTGCTTAACATCAACTTCTAAGGAAGATAAAACATATTTCTAGAGACACAAGTGGTTGTTAATTTTTTATTACAAGCCAACAAAACAGGTGAATGTTTCTAATTAAACAGTACTTCTGTAGGCTAGTATTCTGCAATTTTATGTATAAATCAGGCCAGGTGACTTATTTCTAGTAAGTCTGAAAATAATAAAATTGGTTTCAATGACCTCAGTAATACCCATGCTTATTTGTGGTTATGGCCCCAGGCAACCCTGAAATCAGTCATTCCATTAAGTCAAAAGCATGGCACACAGCCAAGCTCCTGTAAGAGTTAGAGGTCTTGCACATACTTTCTTTGTGTGTTTATTTGAATAGAATGGTGACTTTGGGTTTTGGGCCACCCATCACTTACAGACCTCCCATAATATTTAAAGGAACTGTTCAACTGAATCTTAGCATACACGAGTTATCCTTGGGACACTAGCTCTTTAAACATGATGTAAAATCATTGAAAATTGAAGCAACAGGGAAAAACATCACAACAGTGCTTATCTGGAGATATTTTAATGTGTATATTCCTCTACAGATGAGTCAGGCAACATTTTAGGTCTAATTTAATTACAACAGTAGAATAAAGAACCTAAATGCCCTTACACAGCCAAAAGAAATACACAAACTGTCCAATATAATAAAACAAGAAATAATGGTGATAATTATCACAAAACAAAGAAAGTAATTCAGGCCACCATACCGGGCTTTTTGGGTCTTTTGGATTTGTTTTTTGGTTGTTTGGGTTTTGGGATTTTTTAATAAATAAAACAAACTGTTTTCCCTTTCTTCTCCAGGGTCACAAAAAGAAGCTGCAACAGCTAACTCATATTATCAAGAACACCACAATGATGTGGGGAAATCAAAAACAAATTAATATTTGAACATTCAAAAATAACACTAGTCTTAAGGGCATGCTGCTACTAAAGAAACATGCAAACATTTACTCATTCTGGGCTACAGAACCCCCAAAGTAATAATGAATTACATTTTGATTCAGAAGCTTCAAACTTCTTGGTATTTTTTAATTAAGGGAGTTTTGACAGTACAAGAAAACATCAGAGTATCCCATTTCAACCTTTACAGCTGAGGTCTCTCGAATAAGAGAAATTCACAAGGAAAAAAAGCTATGCAAAATGATGAGCAGGAAGAAAGATGTGTCAAACTGTTGTCATCACACAAAACAAAATTATACTTACTGTTCTGTTTTCTTGCTGGTGATACTGCTATCTACCATAAAAGTATCTCTCAAAGACAACAAGTGTCAAATTGAGCCAAATAAAGAGAATGAAGCTTTTAGCACTTCCTAATAGCAGTCATCCTCATTCATTCTAAAATACATGGCCCATGTCTGTATTTCAGACTGTAAAGAAAAGTCATCAAACAAAAGAAAGCAGCAAGAAAAATGTACTAGAATAGGACAAAATTGTGATGAATTTTATCTTTGAACAGGTACCATAATAAAGGTTGGCAGGCACCAATTCCAGCAGTACCAGTTCCACCCAGATCAATTACCACTTTGAACAGTGTGCAATAAATCATACAAGTGTATATATACATACACTGCAATTGAGGAACTCCTGTTTTAGAGAGTTCAATGCTAGCAACTAAAGTTTTCAATTTGGCTTCTGTATGACTTCTTACTAAATGCTAAGGAAGGAATTCAGTGAACCTTTCAGTAATAATAAATATCCATTAATAAAACTGAATTATTATTATTATTATTATTATTACTACTATTATTATTACTACTATTATTAGAACAACTTTTTTTAAAGTGCTCTTTTCTTTATGGCCTTAAATAAAGAGAGGAAAGTATTGCCAAGAACAGCACACACTCTTGAGTTCCTGAAACTCCACCTTTCCTGGTATCCAAAAGATTGCTTAAAACAGATAATGGTTGCTCCAAACTAATTCCACAGAGCTCTTAACTTCAGATGGATTAACTCAGAAAGGAAAGTTGTTAATTAAACACAGGCTAAATGCATCTAACCAGTTAGCACCTGTGATCTGAAAGACTGCATCTGAATTAATCCTGAAAACTAAAACAGGATAGAAATATACACAAATGTCTAGGCTGTATATGTAAGTAAATGTTTTAATGGCCAGCTCAGCTTAACTGTTCAAAAAGGAAAAAAAAACCTGCAGTAGGGTATTCACCACATAAGGTAGAGGTGGTAAGTACTGATTCTTGCAGCATACCTGCAGTTTATTATGTTCTCTTCATCAAAATAGCGCAAAAACTAGTTTGCAGGTACCTCACTCTGATATGACACCCCACTGGGCTTCCTTCCCACCAGGCATGTTTTGCCTTTGTGGAATTAACTTAAAGCCAGGAACAACAATCCACCCTTCCTCTTGGTATTTATTACAGGGCTTCTTACTCTCTGCAGGAGGCTGATGTCTCTTAGATACGTTTTCGTAACTTTTCAGAACTTAAATAGATGCTGTGTAATTACTTTTAAACTGAAGTTTCATGGTGATGTTTTTCAGGCTCAACTGATTAAAGCTTGTTTAATGGATCTTGAAGAAAATATATTATTCACCTTAATAAGAATTTATGGAAATCACTGCCACTAGCTTTTACAGAAAACCTTTTCAATTAATTATAATTAGGCTTTTTAGTTCTAGGTTTCTGGGGGTTTTGCTACTAGAAAATTATAAGCATGGATTGTTGGAGATTTTTTTCAATTGTGGGAAATAAAACTTAATTGTTGTGATATAAAAACTCCTATACAAATGAACTTGTAAGTGCAGAGCCCTTTTCATCTCTGCCATTCAGATCAGGTCTAAATACATACCCCCAGATATATGTGACTGGAAAGAAGACAAAGCAAATTCGTGTCTGGTGTTGATATACACAAATTACTCCTTGGCTTTAGGAGAGAGATTTTATAGGAAAAACAAATAAAATAATTCAAATAAATAAAGTATTCAAATATTGGCATATCTTCCCATCACTTCTGAAACTCTCACAAATACACAAAGATCTCTCTCTCAATATAATATTGTAAAAGTTTTCTTTGGTACATATTTCATGGCCATTTCAGTGTCTTGTCTACTTAGCATTAATATAAAAAAAACTTGCTTAAGTGAATAACTGTTCTTTGAATATAGCCAGAAATATTCCAGTAGAGAAGCTGCAACAACTCAGAAAGAACAATGCACTTACCAGTAATAACATTTGAACCTTTTTTACAGGTACAGATTTACAGTGAGGAAGAGGGTGCAAAGCTTCATATTGTAGAGTTTATTATAATTAATTAAGAAGCTCCTCATATAAAAGTGAAATCCTTATTGCTTTGCAATTGATTTCCTAAGCCCAGGTGCTTTTAGCTCTTCTGAACTGAGAGCTACCAAGCACCACTTTGGTTCTCATTTTATTAGCTGAGGCAAGGGAGGGAAAGTGGGAGAAGATTTCTGTTACAGTCTTTCCAATGGAGCGTCTTATTTTTATCAAACAGCACATCTGCAATGAGTCTTGAATGTTCCCATCAGGCTGAAGTAGGGCAAAATCCAGCCACTGCTTCATTCCACCCCCTTTCTTGAGCAGGGAAATACCATCCCTGACCACAGAAATGATCATTCAAACTTCATCCACTCTCTTCATCAAATTCATTATTAATTTGAGAGAAGGAAAGACAATATGGGAAGCAACTGCAAAGCTCTTAGCTAGAACTAGAATTCAGAGAAGGCAGTTGCTGTCTGTTCCTATTTCTCTCTTGAAATCACTGGATTCTAGTCCTAGAACACCAGTGTTAAAAGCAGTCTAACATACCTTTCTCTGTTCTTGCCATTCTTTAGGTTTTCCCATGCTGGAGAACAGTAGGGACAGAAATAAGGCAAAAAATGAATGACTGCCTTGAGCAATCCATGTTCTACAAACTTATAACTACTCATTGATGACACCTCCCTTTATGTCCCTTTTGCAAGTCTTCAGGCATGACATGTTTTCTGCTACAAAATGGAAGTTCTAATCCACACTTACAGCTGCAAGCATAGCTCCCATTCATAAAACAGAGGAATTCATAATTGGACATAGACATATTCCCTCATCTGTCACAATTCTTTAATTCTGTGTCACTTAACCAGAAATAAAAGAGCACGTCCTCTCAGAAAAGCAACCGTGAAAATGACTGACTGGTTCTAGGTTTAAAGCCTTCTAATCCAGATCAAATGTGCTCACAAAAAGAAGTTACCTATCTCCAACTGTTGCCTCTACAAAATCAACCAGCAAATCAAACTGTTCCCTTTTGAAGCTCATACGGCCTTTGATTTAGGAGTAAAACTTTGGTGGACTAATTACAACTGCAGTGACATTTATGCAATGCAGTGTTAAACATTACAGATCACAACGAGACATGCATAGGAGTACAACTACTGTGCCCAAAACAGTAACACTGAAAATTAATGTACAGGACAAACAGTTTGAATTGAACATAAAAAAAAGAGTAAGGCTTTGGAGCAGCAAGCAGATTCATTAGAAATTAAAAGGTAAAGCAGAATATTAAATAGCCACATAAACAAGGTGAAACTATTCTATGCTTCTAATTTGCAGGCAGAATTTGGCAGCTGAAACTTCATTAGCAATTCCCTAGGTGATGTATGAACCAGCTCAGCCTCCCATGACTGTACCTGTTCTGCAGGGCCAGTAGTAGTAAAACTGACATAATAGGTAGAATCATAAAGACAGAGAACACCACTTTTCAACAGCCCAATAAAGTGATGTGGTTTATTTTTAAGCAGCCACTTAGCCTTTTGGAAGCGTGGTTATGGTCAGATGACAGAACCCATCTTTTGAACTTTAAAATTTACTTCCAAGGGGATATTATGATACAAACTCACATCTCCTTGTTTTGCCATTAACACTGTCTAAGCTGCCAACTTCTTTCTAAGAGTAAATCAGATCTTGTTTTACAGAAAAATAACTTGCTGGGGATTATTTCTTTTTTAATCCAAACAACTAAAATATTCACCAGTTTCCTAGATCCAATTTCCATGTAGATGTGGGATATGATTTAGTGGTGGTCTTGGACTCCATGATCTTAGAGATCTTTTTGAACCTGAAGGATTCTGTAATTCCATGACTTCTAGGAAAAGGTACAATAGCTTAACAGCCACTAGAAAATAGTGTTCAGGAGACAAGTCCAAACTATTAGGTACCTGGAATCTCTTTAGCTCCTGGGGTAAAGTGGTTAGTATAAATAAAAACTGAGGCATTCCAAGACAAATATTCCTGTAGAGAATTATTTCTACATGACTGATGCATTATTGGCTATTTTTCCTTTTTTAAGACTCATCTAGCCAAACAAAGACAATCTAAAGGAAGAAAATTACAGCAGCAGCAGGAATCTAACATTCAGTAGATTTTCTTCTTGTAAGTATGCTTTCACGCACAAAAACATCCAATGCTGGCAAACTGGCTTTACATACCCTAATTTCAAGAACTACAGTTTCTGAGCCTCAAGTATTTTTCTGCCATAAGACTTCAGGCTTATTCTGCTCTGGTCAAACCTTTTAACATTTCTTCAGTTCTACATCAGATTAGAAGACATTTCCCTCTCCTCCAGCTTTTCTGGTTTTTTTTCTTGTCTTCTATATTCTCCCATTTCCATTTAAGAATGTAGGATTACTAAACCACACTGGGGGAAAAAACTGTTACACAATAAATAATACAATTACTTTCCCCATGCTAAAGAAATGAAATTTCAATACAAACCCATTAAATTGTCCAAATACATGATGATCCTTGTCAGAAACAACAACTCCATCCAATAAATGTTTGGGACATTTTTTTCCAAATCATTTACTTTTAAATGCCACAATAATCTAGAAATTAATCGATTTACAATATTTTTTTTTCCCTTGTTGATAGCTGGTCTAAATGGGGTTCTTCCCTCTCTGACCAAGTGTTAATTTAAAATGCAGCATTCAGCCTTAGGAACTTAAACACTCTATTAAGCAAGTAATCAAAATTTCAAACAATCTGCCTTTTTGGATTATGTCACTTCTTAATAGTCTGGCTAAGAATTTCTTCATAGAAAGTTCTAAAATCTTGCTCCTAAAAGCAGGTCAGAAAACTTTTACATCTGACTGTGAGCTGTTGTGAATACGCACCCTCTATTTTTCCCCAATTACATCAACAGATTTATCATCAAGCACATTGTTGGTTTATGGTTTTTTAATGCATGTATAAACTTCACACCTTACAATGTCCCTCTCTAGGCACACATTAAATATAAAGTCAGCATAATTTAGGGGGGAGGACGCAAAGAAATGTGGAATTGTTTCTTGCATGCTACTGTCCCATTATGCCCAGGAGAGCCAAGAGTCTTAAGAGCAAGCACAGTCATCTACTGTTCTTCATGAACAAAAGTTAGAGTTAGCAAGTTACATTAAACTAAATTGAACAGGTTTTTAATCTACAACATCTTTGTTCAGTCATTTTTTATAGCCTTGTGTACTGCTGATGGGTATTTAGACACCAAGTTTCTCACCTACAGTACAATACAGGGGTGTTTTGAAAATTAATTAATGTTAGTATAGCACTTCGAAAGTGTAAAATGCTACATAAATACTAAAGGCATTCAGTTAATAAGAGTAGTTTGGTTAAATCCCCATTCATCGTACTGAATGTAAACATTTCATATTTTTAAAGTTCACAGACTGTCTATAAAAAGCCCGACAAACACTTAACAGGCACTGAAAAGAACATTAAAAGCATGGACAGCCTCAACTTGTTTCTGTAATCAATTCTAAATGAAGTCAGAGCAGTCACCTCACAGAAACAGGAAGCCCCCGTGAAATCACAGTTCCCAAATGAAAGGGCAAGGAGTGAGTGCCTTTTCGGCTGCTGTGACCCAAAAAGTCATAGAGGACAATGAGACTGCTTTAACTACTGCGAACTTTGAATGTTGTAAAGGTCAACATTTATTAGCTGAGTAACAAAAAGAAGCTAGTATCTTCATTACCTGAAAAATTCATTGCAGTAGAAAAAGAAGTTCCCATAACAGGTCCCTGGTATCCTCTCCTTCCTCCCCACCACCAATTTCTGACAACAATATGATGCTGATTGGTTTTTACCTGGGCTGTAAGAATTCCTGGGTTTTAAAGCGTGAAAGGCCACCTTAAATAAACACACATGCTATAGCATCTACCTGCTATACACAACCTACATAACCATTACCTGGTCTGGATGAAAGGACCAACATTTTTATACACGATGTCCCATCTTCTTGTCAGTCGTCCTCCACCTGGCTATGCTTCCCAACAGAGAGGTTAAACACTCCATTATGCCTTATTTGCAAAAAAAAATTTAACTCTCTAACAAGATAATTTACTCAATGCCAATATTAAATAGTCTCCCATTGTCATAGTTTAACCATAACTGGCAACTCACTTAAAATTTACATGGGCTACTAAAACCAGGTGAACTTACATAATGACAGATATATGAATATAACTACTTTGAATCATAGAATATTCTGAGTTGAAGAGGCTCACAAGGATCACTAAGTCCAGCTCCTGGCCCTGCACAACACAACCCCCAAAAATTACACCATGTTCCTAAGAGCATTGTCCAAATGTTTATTGATCTCTGTCAGGCTTGGTGCTGCGACCACCTCCCTGGAGAGTGCCTTTCAGTTCCTGACCAAACCCCTGGGGAAAGAAACTTTCCCAACATCCAAACTAAAGCTCCCTTGACACAGCTTCATGTCATTCCCTCGAGTCCTGTTACTAGTCATCACAGAGAAGAGATCAGTGTTGGCCCCTGTGCTTCCCCCCATGAGGAATCTGTACACCACACCGAGGTCTCCCCCTCAGTCTCCTCTTCTCCAGGCTGAATAAACCAAGCGACCTCAGCTGCTCCTCATGCAACTTCCCCTCCAGACCACCATTCCTCTGACCCGCCTTTGGATGCTCTCTAATAACTTTATATCCTTCTTGTGTTGTGGTTGCACAAAACGGCACACAGGACTCGAGGCGAGCACCTGTGGCTGGAACAACAAATGGAAGATTTCTATTAATACTTGTGGAACCAAAAAGGACTGAAAACATTTCGTTTGTTCTATGTAGGTATATAGAGGTATTACTGATCTTTTCCATCATGCCTCCAGCAGAGAGGTCAGTAAATGTACTGGAAGTCCATGAGAAACATACCTAAATTTAAACTTCTCATAGCTGTGTAGTAAGGAGCTTCATTTAACAAGATGATTTGAAGCTACACTAAACAGTTCACATTTTCAAATCAACATCAAAAATAAAAATAACATACTTTGAATATGCACACACAAAATCAGTAGGAAATCAGCTCAATTCTCTTTGCTACCACTTCCAGATAACAAAAATAGGGTCTTCTATATTCTGCAGAAGTTGTTCCATTTCAGAGTTCAAATGGCTGGTACTATTACAGCAATGTCGAAGTTTGATGCAAAATGAACAAGAAAAGGGTTCCTGGCATTCACGTTTCACTTAAATCTCCAGTTCCAAATGCTTGGCTTCAACACTAACATCGAAAGAGTCATGACTTCATTTCAGAACATCATTTCTGTTCTTAAGACTTCAGTAGCAACTTTAACCACCAGTGAGTTTTATATTCACAGAAAGCAATAGCAGTCAGTCAGATGTTGGTTTAGGGGCCCATACCTGAAAAGACACCTGAACACACGCTGGGTCCTGCCATCACCACTCAGACAAGCCACGCACACCACTACCTGTTCCCAACAGCAATGCTATTTATGCACCTGATTTCTACAGCACAGTCCACCACATCTGATAGAATCCATTTTATTGGCACCTCCAAGTCTCCAGGGTCTTCTCACATTTATGTACAAATCATCATCTGTCAGAAAGAACACTATTAACTATAGCCAAGGCAGAGGGCCAAAAATGGCAAATATCAGCACTGAATATAGCCCGTTTCATTTTCAGAGTAAGATTTCCCTTTAGAAAAAGATGAATAGATTGCTAATCTAAGCAATTTGAGAATAAAGAGTGATTATCATAGTCTAATGGCAATTAGACCACTCCTAGAACACTATAGCTAGAATACTCCCCCCAATACTACATTACACTACTTTCCACTGTCATTCCACATGAAAATAAAATACTTGAAAAACAGAATATATTAGAACCCCAAAAGCTAGTTGTTCTGTGATAAAGTTTTTCTGTTATTAAGCTAAAAATAAACCCACTTTACAATTGTGGTTTTTAAAAAAATTGTATTTTAAAATCTCCATGGAGTCCCTGCCTTTTCATGCAAGTATTTTATTTTAATTAAAGTTGATTGAGCAATGCTACTATCCTGCTAGTAGCAATGGTTTAGTGCACTTGCCCCCAGCTTTTTGCAAGACCTGCCCCAAAGATACAAGTCAAAAATCTTCAGACCCATTTATTGAAGCAGTTTATCTATCCTCAGTCAATTTTTACTTCACTCTCAGTTTCCTTTTAAAAATACAAACAACAGTCATGGAATAAAGCAGCAAGTAAACAGAGGAGATAAATAAAACCCCTGTGAGTTACAAACAGAGAGAACAATGTAAGCAACACTTTATCACACAACAGTACAGTAATCCTTCCTTTCTCTAAGTTTTCAGATCTTCAGGATTCTTGAATGCAAGAATGAAAACCCAAGACCAAGAATATAATAATTATAATAACAACACATGAAAAAAATTACCATGATTCTTTAAAATATCTAATCACAACAATGTGCCTAGGAGCAGAATTGCTCACTTGGTGTCAGATTTTATTAATTAAGGTTCTGTCACAAACAGTAAAACTATTTAATTTTTTGCCGGTTCACTGCTTAAATGATATGTGCTGTACATTTTGTTAGGGAAATGAGTAAAAAGGTTGTCCTTTGACATCAGCTGATTGCTGCAGCTTCAGGTCACACTGAACCATGTGGAAGAGAAAGAAATTATGTCTCCATGTCCCAAAGAGCAACAGAAATCTCCCAAGCTGGAGGAGCTTTTGCAGCTGGCTTTGCCAAACACATCTCCTCTGTGATCTAATGAAACACTGCTTAGAGGCCTGGCACCCATCACCAGCATTTGCCATGCTCACATCAAGCAAAGGGGATACAGCTCTAGGCTTGGTGGTGAACACTACTCAGATTACCAGAACTTTAATGCCCACTGAAATCATTGAAATAGGCAGAGAAATTCTCTAAGATGTAACTTCAAAAAACTTCTTGACCCATAATTACTTCTCTGTAGAAAAACACTTAAAAAAAATATTTACTGTGCTGCAGTGATGAGTACTAGAAAGACTGTGAGGAGCTCAAATGCTATGATGATGTAGGATGGAGAACTCCATTTCCAATACAAGAAGTGAAGACAGAACAAGCACTAACTTGCTTGACAAATGAAAATAATTACAAATAGTCCTTCCTTTTTCCTTTACTTATTTTCATTGGAAGACGTTAGTTTGATGGAATGCAGAGGGATTACATCAATAACGGCAGGAGTACGAGCAATACTGCTAAGACATTACACATTTTTCTCCTGTTGAAAAGAAAAATAACAGCTTAGTGTTTGGGCCTCCACTCAAGCTCTGCACTGAAGGCACTCATCCCTGTAGAGGATTCCATTTGGGAATTTTCTTTATGCTGTTGTGGATAGAGAGGAATAAAATTATTGTGTAAGCAAACATAATAGTGCTGGAAGAAAAATATTAAGTGCTAGTATTTCCACTGAACAACATTTCAGGGCAGACAAATTGAAAAGACATGTAAAAGAATTATTAAGATTACATGGAAGTCCATATCTGGATCTTGCTTCACTGATGAAAATGGGATTTTGACAATGAATTAGCTTCAGAAAGATCTGGATTTTTCTGAATACCCTAGCAATATGAAAAATGGAAGCTCAGCAATGAATCAGTTGGCTTTGCAAACAATCACATTTCATGCCAAATTCTCCTTTCAAAGTTTTCTTGTGTCCTTGTAGCACATAATTTATAGGCTTTAAGAATACCACATAGAGTGCAAGATTTGCTGCTCTGTGCCTATGACTATGACCAACACAATAACAAAATATCAGTAAGTAGGTTAGCCATTAATTTCTTTAAAATCTGCTACACCTGACAGAAGTTTGGAAGTGGTTGCTACTGAGCATATATACCCAGTGTCTGCCCTGTATGTACAGAATTCTTTATTCACACATATATACTTTATTTGTAAATACTGGATTGTACATTACTCATAATACCAAAACATGACTTTTATTTTTAGAAAAACAAATCTTGTTTGTCCCTTTCCATGACAACTATCTGAAATGCTCCACCGCATACTAGAAATAACTTGAAGTCTGCAATTACCAAACCAGTAGCATTTTTATGGCACCCCAAGTGAGATAGCAAATGAAAATCTTTACAAGCACAAAAGCAAGATGCATGCATTTTTCATGATATTCAAAGACTGCATGGAAAAAACAGGAGGAGGAAGGCAAAGGCTATCCAGTTAACAAAATTAAAAGTATGGAAAGCAATACAGAGTGCATGCAGATAACAGCGTAATTTAACAATCTACATTTGTAAGCAGAAACTATCAGTACTAGCACCCTTAATTTCTTATAATTTTTTTTAATAATCAGCTTGAATTACTCCTGTTACACTTCTGAAAATTCCTGATTTATTTTCTTAAATTTTCTCTGAAGTTTATTCCCTACTTCTCTATTCAGACTATGGAAGAAGTGGCAGCTCAGTACTTTCTGAATAAGCAGCAAAGACGTCTGTTGAATTCCTTCCTAGGTTAGCTGAAAAGGACTTTTACCCAAGTGATTTTATACAAAAGCAGATGTCCCCACTTTTTAGAAGTCTCATGTAAAAGTCTAAAACATCATTCCATGGAAGCTGCATCCAGGGAAAAAGGCATCTATTCACACAACAAACACGCACTTATGCATGGGTTCACAACACAACCCGTGCAGAGTTGTGAGGCTGTTCTGCCAAAGGCAAATTAGACCCTTTGAAAGGGAATACCTACTTTATGAAGCTGGTACTGAAAGTCTGTTTCTTTTAACACATTTTCCAAAGAGTAACAGAACCCCTCTGTCCCTCCCACATTTCTGGACAATACACCAATAGATCAGTGAAAGGTCACGGATCTGTGAATCAGCCGTGTTTGATACCAGGC
The DNA here is from genome assembly GCA_013399195.1 of Dicrurus megarhynchus. Classification (NCBI taxonomy): domain Eukaryota; kingdom Metazoa; phylum Chordata; class Aves; order Passeriformes; family Dicruridae; genus Dicrurus; species Dicrurus megarhynchus. The sequence continues at coordinate 596,524 of VXAD01010008.1, read as the reverse complement.
GGAAGCGAGGCTGTGCATCCAGTGTCTGAAACATTTGGACCACAGCAGGAGAGCATGCAGCAAGGGCCAAAAGAGTAAGCTTATGCTGAGCACATAAGACATAACAGATCTGTAAAAGTAATGACTTCCAGCCTTCAAGAAATACTCTGTGGCATTCCAAATCAATATAGCAGCCAGCTCTTTGCCTGCCCTGACCTCTAAGATGTCATCCTCTAACAAATGACCCAGATGACTATTATGCTGCTTTTTTTTTTATTATGAGAATACAGAATTACTTTTTGGCCAGAAAGACAGGATGACTTAGGTGTGAATGAGTATATCCTATTGAGAACTTTCAGCAGAAACAAAAGTACAAAGCAAATTTTACAGCAACAGCAAGTGAACAACAGCAGACAAGCACTATACAGAAAGCATGCCCATCCTGGAAACTTTTAACAGCTGAACAAAAGAAAGAAGCGCTGTGCCACCCCCCAGCACACACCTCCCCAATTCAAGATATGTCAGCACTTGCTTGGAGCCACATATACCCAATTAGCTTCCTTCAACAAGGACTGTCCAGACAATCGTAAAGACCTGCATGGCCACTTTCCCTGCTACCACCAAACTGTAAAAGGCAAGGGAGGAAAAAACCAGGAACCACGAATTAAGTCTTAAACAAAGGAAGAAGGTGAGAGAAATTGATTTGTTTGTAACTGTGCTGAATGAAAAACAAGAATTAAAATCACTTCCACTTCTTAAGCAGTGAAGACGTGCCTGTCCAGAATGACCATGTAGCCCAGACTGAGCATTCTCATGCTCAGCATCTGCACGCCCCCAGGGTTTCCCAAACCTGCTGCTGAGCTCCCACCACAATGCGGAAGAAACAATTTACACAACCCTTCTCTAGCTTTACCTCTTGGGTCTTCTGAAAGAGCATTTGAAAGCATCAACACTTAACATCTGCATCTTCCATGCACATGTACCTACCTGAACAACATCCCTTAAGCATCAGCGAGCCCCTGAGGCGAGCCCCCTTCTTGACTGCACTCACAGGACAAAGATGGTCTGTCACCTCTGAGTGTGGAAGAGCAGCATTACAGGAAAAAAAGCAAGGAATTTGGTTTGCACTAATCTATCTCTTTGTCGATTTGAATTAATCTCTTCAGCACAAGGTCTTTCTCTTGGGTGTGATCACATTAGATGCTAGACAACAAAGTCTGTTCTTAACTGGAACCCCTCACAACTCCGGAGCAAGTACAAGTGACAACAGACCTCTTTATTTTCCTCATAGTTATTGAGAACAAGGTTGGGTGTTTTCAGCTGGAATGGGGTAACTCAGCTGGGAGGAGGCAAGGGAGGGTGACAAGAAACAACTTCAAGCTTTAAGACATTTAAGGCATTAACTCTTGTGTAGAAGAACAGCTATGTATCTCTGACTATCTCACTGCAAATAGCATATCAAGACGAAAAGCAGCAGCACTCATTATCAATCAACACAGTCTGCTATGAATTACTTTGTTACCTCAAACACTTTAAATAAATGGTATTACCTAAGTATTTCCCAAAGGAACAGACTCTACAAAGAATGAAGCAAATGAAGCCAAAGGACAAGGTCTGCAGCTTCCCAGCAGCCTTCCGACACTGAAATTTATTACCAGGTTATAAATAGAACTAACCTCCCCCCCACCACCACCACCCCCAAAGCTGTTTTCCCCCATACTCTTCAGGGAGGAATCTATCATAACATTTAGTACAAAATCATTATTCTTGTGCTTTTAAAGTACTTTTGTAAGAAAAACCCCCAAGCTTTAAGTGATCCACACATTTGTATCCCCATATATACATATGTAATTAGTGCCACAATGCATTTAAACAATGAAACACAAGGATACACCCAAGTACACCAGCACATGATCTTGTTACAGATCCATCTTCCATTCATCCACATGAACTTTTTTCCTAATTAGAAAAGTTCAACCCACTACAATAACCTAAGTAACATCAGATGAGAAATTCAAGTATGCAACACATGCATCATGCTTTAAAATACCAATGGCCTACTCCAAAATAATCAAAATTTCTAAATATTAAACCAGCAAGGGGTTTGCATATGGCAACATTTAGTCTATGCATGCATACAAATCCTGTGATAGCAAAGCTCTTGTTCATGATCTCACCAATGTGGAAGTTTACATTACATTAGAATAGACTGAAGACAGAATTATGATGGTTTCCAATTTCCACTGACAGTGGAAATGCCCCAAAATGTTTTAGACAAAGATAAGATAAACCCAGCTTTGCTTTCCTACACACCAGCTATAAAACTTACATCTATGCTTGCTGCTAAACAGAAAAGCTTTTCTTTCTAAAAATTGCAACTCGGCTAAAACAAGCAAACAGCTTACTTAGCTCTCACATTTGAGAGAATCAGGAGGAAGTGTGAAATGGGGCAATAAACCCAAAATAAAAAACAGCAACTATGTTAACTGTTGAAAGGAGTGAAAAACTGAGAAAATAAATTCAAAGCCAAATGGATGATATCATAGAAGAGAAATACTACATGAAAGAAACACTGTAATAACACCAAATTAATAAAATAAACTATTTTACAGTTTATAATATGCTAAATTAATTATGGTGTATAGGAAGAAAGGGGCTTCTTTATTCAGGAAGTTTAAAATCCTGTAAATTACTTTCAGGGTGCAATTTTCAGTAACAAAATGTATATGCTTTACAAAAAAAAGTAACTGAAAAAAAACCTAAACCTATGTAGATATGATTTCACTTTCTTTGCTAGTGGGCATCAGAACAAGAGCACACCAGTGCTACAGTTTCACTGGAAAATATCTAGCTGCATCATTCATTACCACACACCATGAACCTGAATTACAGTTTTCTGCTAAAACTCTCTTTTATTGAAGGGTAAGCTGTAGCATACTTAAAAGTGAAAAATATCTGGATGTTGAGGACCATGAGGTTGATTCTACATGGAGATATAAAGCATTTTGATGAGCATTACAGGGATGAAAAGAAGTACAACCCTTAAAAATGAAATACTGCCTCCCTCCGCAGCTAGAATTCTTTGGGAGATTTAAGAAAACAGTGGGCAAGGAAGCAGCCCTGAATGTAGGCTACATGTCCTACATCAGAGGCTGTTTAAAAAACAAACAAAACAGAACACAGCCCTGGTAACCGCAGAGTGAGTAGTAAAGTCCTGTCATAGCCTGAAAGCCAGCCAACAGGTAGGAAGCAAAGCAGCATTAATAAATGGCAGACTCCAAGCACAGAAAGAAGTTAACAGCGGTGTGCCCTGGGGAGCTGTGCTGAGACTTACACTGTTCCATGTATTTATTAATGACCTAGAGGAGACGGAAAAATGCTGATGGCAGGAAATTATGTAGGTTAGTCAAGATGAAACAGCACTGTGAGAAGTTCCCAAGCAGCCTAGCAAAACTAAGCTGGAGGTAAATCTTCCTGCATATTTAAATAAAGCCTGTGTACCTTCATGAAAGACAAACTGCATATACACTTCTAAGTTTACAGTTTACCTCTCAAAAATCTGTTCACTACCATGGCTAGTGCAAGTAAGAGAGTCAATCTTATTTTAATTTGCATAAACCGGTAGTGACCATTTATATTGATCAAAATTCTGATATAAAAATTCAACGAAAGGAGAACCAGATCTTCTAATACTTTCAAACAGAGCTAAATGCAATAGAAGAAAGATTAAAATAGAAAAATACATTTATTATAATACTAATAAGTAAACTAAAGGTTTGCTTTCATCCTAACAAATTCAACTTTGGTGATTTCTTCCAAAAAGTCAGTGAATTTCCAGAACCGCACACTGGTTGTGATAAAAAGCTCAGGAGTTCAATGCTGCCATGTAAGGATATAATTAAAAGAAAATGCTACATTTAAAACAAGACAGCTAGAACAAAGACATAAACCTCATGACAGGCTCAAAATACATTCTTAACACCCATTGGAATGTCTTTAGAAAGATCCAAAAAAGCACCTCTGCTGTTCTCATTTTATTAAACTATTGAAAAACAGGTGTAAGAGCAAGTAAGAAAAGAAGTAACAGTGAAAATAACAAAGTTTGCTGGGTTAAATCCAATAGTAAGAATTATTGCCAACTCTGAAGCGTTGCAGAAAGCCCTCACAATATTTTGCATTCATTACATGAAAATTATTAAATTAGTAAATCCTAACATATTCTGTAGATGCACATTTAGTCAAGCAGAACATATCCTGAGTATACCTATTTAGAAAGTAATGGACTTGGACCTAGCTATTGCCCATGAAAAAGAAAATTTCAGGAGTTATTAGATATTCATAAGCTTGCTTTTTAATGCTGATTTATTACAAACTTCAAGTGGAATATAAAGATATTTTTTAAAAAAAAAATCTTATGCTATATACTTGTGCATGCCCCCAATTATTTATTTATTTATTTATTTAGAGAGCCCATTCTCCCTTTGTTTTTCTCTTACTAAAAAGGAAACTAGAAATCATACAGAGAGAATAAAAAGATAAACGTATTTCATATAAGGAGCAGCTCAACAGACTGAGAACTTTCAAATTGGAAAAAAATACCACAAAAAAGTCACGGAACAGCTACGCGTAAACATTTGGTGGTATGTAGGAAGTGAAATACAAAGTGAGGTTTTTGCTTTATTCTTTCTAACACATGCTAATAATACAGGTATTCAGTGCAGATCCAAAATGCAGATTCTTGGTATTAAGGTTCCAAGAAAGTCTCACTGTGTTTTCCTCTGCTCTCATTCACACCTTTACTCACTTGCTGCTCACTCCTGTGAACAAAATAGTAAGATGGATAAGCAATTTGATCTAGTATGACCATTCATATATTCTTATTAGGGAGAAAAAAACCTTATGATTGAAGAATGCTGGGAAAGTTATTAAAGAAATGACAACTTGGAGGTTAAAATTTGTACGAGCTAGCATTAAAAAACAATAAACTACCTCATACAACAGCCTTTCTGGGTTTTAAGTGCTATAAGATAAAAGTCAAATGCTGCTGATAATTAGCATCACAGAACTTACTCTCCTTAACTTAAAAAGCTTATTAATAATTTTAAATATAGTCATACAAAAGGCATCGCAAATGACAACTTGAAGGCACCAGCAGTTCAGCAAAACATTCAGATTTAGAAATTTGGTATTAAAGAAAAGGTTCTGTTACACCTCAAATTTGACTCTTCTTTGCCTTGCATCGTACAGTCATTTTTACCAATAGCAGAACTGCTGGTAGAAGAGCCAACAGAAAGTCTAAAACACTGCCAAATTAGAGCATAGTGACTTATACCTACCCTGCAATAGTCTGAATAGCTGCAGAGTAATTGAGCATTAAGACCTGATTTACTGTGAGAAAAAGGGGACAGAAAATGTCCAATTATTTAATGACCTTTTCTAACCCCACTCCACTGGAGAAATATATAAATAAATAAAACATTCAGGAGGCAACACGAATAACGAAACAATGCTCTTACACAAAACTAGTGGGGGAAGAGAGCTCTCTAATTTAGACGAAAATTAAAAAGAACAGATTTCACGGTAGAAGCAAGAAAGTGAAGTATGTGGAATTAACTCTCAAGAGGATATTGACTCCAACAGTTTGGTAAGAGTAGCAAGAGAGATAAGAACACCATCCATAGCTGTAGTAAAATAAAATAGAAATACAAAGGGTATCAACACTCAAGTCCTAGGATTTTTTTAAACAACGTCTATGCAGTCTGATTTTATATTTAGCTATAAAATCAGGGATTTTTCATACTAGTCTTTATACAACTTTACTCACTTTTAGAGGAAAAATATTCCCGTACATTTCCCACATAAGTAGATCACAGAGTTTTAAACAAACTTTTAAGATAGCCCTTACATCATATGGCATCAGCATACCAGTTTTGAAATCGACATTAAGAAGTATTTTATGTTTTATCAAAATGTTCAGGTAATAGTTCAAAGAGTCACAGATTCTAAGCAGAGAAGACTCTAACTGCCTTTTTCTTTAATAAAGTAAAAATGAAGCTGTTTGGAAGCAAAGTAACATTCAGGAAGGTATCTGTAAGCCAGAGAGTGATGAAGGGGTGAAAACATTGATGCTGCTTTAGTAAGAGAAAAGCAATCCTGTGATTTAAAACACCTGAAGAGATCTTATGTGTCATGACATTTTTCTATATTACAGTTCTTCCTCTTGTTCACTTAATAAGGTATCTTATAACTATAGCCACAGACAAGGTGCATGCCAAATACATCAGCCAAAGCACTCTTTTTTAAAAATGACTGGACAAGGTTTCCTGTTTAAGAGCAATTTGGGGCTGTGATAGGATCACAGAAAGCTCAGCAGTAATCACTCACAGCAAAGATACTGGAAATAAAATGCACACACACATGAAATCCACATTCCTACATTACAAACCACAGATACATGCACTAGAAAGCTTTTACTCCTGTAATTTTTCTTCTATGGAGTAATTTTTCAGTCTGATGAACAACCAAGATGACTCAAGGCAATCCACTCATTACAGCACTTCTCTAAATATTCAAGCACACCAACAAACATTTAACACAGTAACTCTGTTCACACATAAAACAAAGTAACAGTTCAGGTAAAATTATGGAGAAGATTATCTGGAAGGTATTGAAAAACACCTGAAGGACTACAAAGTCATGTGTCACAGCCAGCACAGCTTCATGAGGGCCAAGTCCTGCTTGTCAAAATTATTTCCTTGTATGACAAGGTGACCCATCCAGTTGATTGAGGAAAGCCAGTTGGTGTAATATTTTTGGATTTCAGTAAAGCTTTCAATACCATCTCTCACTTCTGGACAAAGTGTCCAGCACACAGCTGGATAAACACATCATGTGATGCATGAGCAACTGGCTCACGGGTCAGGCACAAAGAGTTACAGTGAATGGGGTTACATTAGGTTGGTGACCTGTCACCACTGGGGCTCCACAGGGCTCCATCCTTGGCCCTGTGCTCTTCATCATCATAAATTACTTGGATGCAGGACTGGAAGGAATACTAGGTTTGCAGAAGATACTAAATTGGGAAGAGCTGTTGACTCCCACAAAGGCAGGGAGGCCCTGTAGAAAGACCTGGACAAATCAGAGAGATGGGCAATCACCAACCATATGAAGTTGAACAAGGGAAAGTGCCGGATTCTGCACCTGGGATGGGGCAACCCTGGATATACGGACAGACTAGGGAATGAGGTTCTGGAAAGCAGAGCTGTGGAAAGGGACCTGGGGGTCCTGGTCCATGGCAAGTTGAACATGAGTCAGCAGTGCCCTGGCAGCCAGGAGGGCCAGCCCTGTCCTGAGGGGCATCAGGCACAGCATTGCCTGATGGGCAAGGGAGGGGATTGTCCCTCTTTCCTCTGCTCTGCACTGGGGCAGCCTCACCTCGAGTCCTGAGGGCAGTTTTGGGTGCCACAACAAAAAAAGGGTATAAAGCTATTAGAAAGCATCCAGAGAAGGGCCACAAAGATGGTGAAGGGTCTGGAGAGAAAGCTGTATGAGGAGCAGCTGAGGTCACCTGGGCTGTTCAGCCTGGAGAAGAGGAAACAGAGGGGAGACCTCATCATGGTCTATAAACTCCTCACAAGGGGAAGCAGAGGGGCAGACACGGATTTCTTCTCACAGGTGACCAGTGACAGGACCCAAGGGCATGGCCTGAAGTTGTGTCAGGAGATGCTTAGGTTGGATATTAGGAAAAGTTTCTTCACCTAGAACATGGTCACGAACAGGAAGGGGCTCCCCAGGGAAGTGGTCACAGCACCCAGTCTGACAAGAGTTCAAGCATCTGGACAATGCTGTTTGGAACACCGTCTGATTCCTGGGATTCTCCTGCAGGGCCAGATGTTTGACTTCAGTGATCCTTGTGGGTCCCTTCCAAATCAGGATATTCTAGGATTCTATGAGTAAAAACCACCCTTAGTGTACTGCATTGTATGTTTGTATCTGCAATTTTTAAAAATAGGCAGCAGAAAGTAAGTTTTCCATCTTAGCTGAGTCTTTTAGCACTGTCTAATCACTTCCAAATAATAAGGCCCACAGCTCCCAATTAAAAAGTGACTGTGCACAGTCCTTTTTGCTCACAAACTTCACTCAGTAGAGCACTTAGGTCTCACTAACAAAATTTCTGGAATTAAAACTTGTCACATTTTTGAAGATTTTACAGACTATTTCCTTGACTAAGCAAACTTTATACACCTGCAAATATGCATCTAAAACTGTTTCAGGTGGTTTTGAGTACAGATACTCTGCAATTATTCATTTGATAAATACAGAAAGAAATCTAACGGAAATGAATTTTTGTGCCTTTGTTAACTCAAAATAGCTTGGATTTTAAAAATGGTCCTCAATTTATAATGGACTCATAAGCAAACTTATCACATCATTCCTAACACTTACTACTCTAAACAAAGAAGGAAAAAAAATTCAAAAGCACCTGCAGTTTCTGAACACCACCATCATCAACCTTTCTCAAATTATGAAATCGTGACACAAAGAAAACGACAGAAAATTATAAGCAGAAGTTTTTGTTCATATGCTTTCCAAGCCATCCTAGCTATCCAAGGACATACCTGTGAAGTTGATACTAACTGAGATGGACTTACTGGGATGGACTTAGGCAACTCTGTTTTCTATCAAAGTATTTTACGATATAATTACAGGATATTCTAGTTGATCGGTGCAATATAACAATGTTACACTAATTATTCAAAACCCAAAAATTGTATAGGCAAAATTCATAGTTTTAACAAAGTCCTGCACAACAAAGAAAGAATAGAAACAGGTCATTTGAGGGTAATTTATACATTGGTTTTGGTTCTATTCAGGCAGCTGCTACAAAATATTCAAGTTATTTTGTGAAGCCCTGACACCCAATGCCTTTAGTTCTTCTGTGCTACTTTTAGAAGGAATGCAAAGGCAGCCCAGCACACAAAAAGTCTTGCGCTATTTGAATCTCCCACATAATAGTCTTTTATATAGCACTCTCCGTGTTTTGAATCAACAGCTACATTTAATAAAATTACACCAGAATGTCAGCACAGACAGGCAGGACACCAGCATGCTCCTTTCTGAATGTGTTACCTAGCTAGTCAGAGAGCAGGCCAATGCTACAGTGTTTGAGCACTTGATACCTTAACCTCATTGCTTAATAACTACATAATGCACCGCGCATGGTAACTGCTCACAGTGCAGGCAGTGAGGGCAACTGGGAAAATGTGTTGCATCACTCTGTTTGGGACCACCAGTGTGGTCTTTAGACAACATCCTGCTTTCAGGAGAACACGGCTGAAAACAGCTCTCTAATTAGCATCAGACAGGCACAAGCTTGAGCAGAAAGACAAGGGTCAACAGACTGAAGAGCAGGTCAAGCCACCAAAACTCTATGGGACAATACAGAAGCTACAGGGCAGCAAAGCTTCTTGTCTGTGTAGACAATAAGCTATGCTAAAATCTCTAAACCCTCCTCTTCCCTCTCACTGCCTTCCCCTTCCTAAAGGGGAAAACAACATTAAATGGCTCTGCTGTTACTATGACATGATCACTAATTTGCAGTTACAATTTCCTGAAAAAAACCAAACAAACAGAGGCCAAGCCCACATCACTTCCAGCCCAAAATGTTTATATTATATGTAAGGACCCAATCAGCTGAGCATTAAGAAAGTACAAATATTCCCTCAAAAAATGTCACACTTCCCATTATACAGAGGATAGAAAATAACGCAGAAACATTTCTGTAAGGAATCAATTGTATCTATTCAACCACTCTAATTTATTTAATTACAAGGACTGATGCTTTAATGAAAATTTTTTTTTAAAAAAAGGTAGTAAATGAAGTTATTTAAGTTCAGAAGGTTTGTTTCTCAATAGCAAAATTACTCCTGATTGTTGCTCCCAAGTAAATGCTCCTCATACCTGAAGAGATTCTCCTGTGAGATAACACACTCCAAACTTTTGGTGAGTGCTTATTTCTCAAAGGTAGACATCTGACCATTTTCGACACCAGCTCTAAATAAGTCATGCCCAGATTGTCTATGTTCTCCGCTGGCTAGGCCAGAATCCTATCTTAGATGCTAACATATATATTGAAGCTCTGTGGCTGGTGGATTTCTTTTTCCTTTTCAAATTTCATGAAAGATTGAGGCAAACACAACACTGCATGGTTTTGCTGAACTGTTACAATTAGGACATTTTATAAACTTCACATCTTCCCTAAACTTTGATGAATTGCTTGTCCTTTTCCAAAATTTCCCTGTGGAAAAAAATAAAAAAGGAGGTGGGGGAAGTGTTGCTCTCATCAGAGGACTAAATTTACCTGCAGCTGCTTTGCTCAGGAACAAGCTGTCATCAGCCAGCAAGACCATCACTTCTCATTGCTTCCCTGGCATCAAGTCAAACTTGTCTAAGCCCAAAGGGCCAAACCTCAATATAATGCATAGCAAAGGCAGGAAATGGCAATGGGAAATGAGTGTATGCTGGGGAGATGTGAAGGGCAAAAACCAGGTTTACACACAGGGGAGGAGAAGGGAGCTAAGGCAGTACGAGAGCAAGGGGAGAACTGGACCAGTGAAGGGCAGAGGAATTCAGTGCATCAAAAAAAAAACCTGAATGGGAAATGAAATTACATACCAAAGATATTATGAGTCCTGTTGTATTTGGTGTTTTGTAATCATTATTATAAACTGTAGAATAAAAATTATCATCCATGTGTTAACTGGAGGAAGTAAAAAAAAAAAGCCAAAAGCAAAAAAAACAACAAAGCACTTTCCAGGATTCCAACCTTCTCCTAATCAGTTAAGGAACTTGGCTGAAATGTGATGAATAAATAGCAAGACATCATGTAATTATTTTATTTTAGGAGGTATACACTGCATTGCTAATCCTGTAAGCCATGTACTTATAAACAAATGGGAAAACATTTTAGGTTAAAAGGACATAAAAGAATGTGTTTTTAAAAATACTTCTGCATTTTGGGATGCTTCAGGAATTATCACTCAGTATGTTTTCCAAAATAATTAAGTGACTAAATGAGGAGACCACTAAAAATATGAGAGTAAGAATAAACAGGTGGTCACAGTTCCAAAGACAGTAGAAGGATACACATGACCAGAGCCAGAGCTCAATGACCAAGAGGAATACACTAAACACGAAGATAAAAACACTAAGATAATTCTAAAACTCTAAATTCATGAAGGGAGGTGGGAAATTAAGCCTTGGGAAGATGAAACTTGTTTTTAAGAGTAAAATCTGAAGTCATCATTCAAATAAAATGAATATCGAAGAAGAAATTCAGGGAAGGTCAATACATGACCTGACTAAATATTGGAGGCTTCAGACTACTTCAAAACCTAAAAATTTAGGGCGACATATGTTCCAGAATAATAGAGGTCAGGAACAGCAGTTCAGCATGTTAAAATAAATCAGTGCTTTCACATTTGAGTGTTGTTTACAGATAGATGAATTAGAAAAGGAATAACCTTCCTAAACAGAACAATGCAATAGGCCACTTCTAAAATAACACCTGTATATTAACTGGCATATTTTCTATATTACCTATTTTAATTTAACTACAGTGAATGCTCTAGAAATTGTAACATTTAAATGCAGATCTATATTCCTATCGGTTCAAGTTGAGAATTTAAGAAACACCTCACGCTATGTCTTAGGAGTGATAACTATCATGGTGCCTGACTTTCAGGAAACTTTCTTCCAAGGAGGGAGAAAAAACCCAACTTATGCTCATAGTACCATATAGGCCTAATACATGCCATATGTATAATGTGTTAAGCATGCATTCAGTTCTCATTTCAGTCACAGATAGGAATTAAGGAAAAAAAAAGTCACTAACAGTTCCAATTTTGGAGTACATTTTTGCCTTGAAAAACAGTTGGTTTTTTAAATGCAACTTGTTTTTAATAGCTTTTCCTTAAGGAGCAGTTTTGAACATAATGGGGCAAAAAAAAATATTTTTTCTCCTTGCTTATGTGCAGTATTGCACTATGCTGCTTTAAAGAATGGAAGAGAATTTAAACTTCAGGGAAAGCCCATCTAACTTCACTTTTCAAGGTCTATCATTAAAGTGAAAAGACTAATTATTCTGAAGCTTCAGGAGACTTATTTTCATGAATCTTTCAACCAATGATTTAAGTGAAGTTGAGGTGGGAGAAAAGACAGAGAATGGAGGTGGCAATTAACAAATTAGCATTATCCAAGATAAGCAAGTAGCAAGTTGTGTTAAATATTTCGATCAAAGAAATTAAAGAACAAATGTTGTAACAGCAGAATAACCACTCTGGTTTATGCAATTCATCAGCACCTTTCAAAATAGCAGTTTGGGCTATGACTGAAAAGAAGGACCATAAATTTTAAAATTAACTTCAGAAATTGTACTTTAACAATTGTAGCCTGGTAAGGAGGGATGGGATCCACCTGCCCAAAAAGGGTGAGAGATTCTTTGGCAGCCAGCTGGCCAGTGTGGCAAAGAGGAGCTTTAAACTGAAGGACTCGGGGGTTGGGGGCTGACCTACTAGAGAACAGCTCTGTAAGAAAGGACCTGGGAGTCCTGGTGACCATGCACCCGCAGTGGCCTTGTGGCCAAGAGGGCCAGTGGTACCCTGGGGTGCATCAGAAGAGTGTGGCCAGCAGGTCAAGGGAGGTGATCTTCCCCCTCTGCTCAGCCCTAATCTGGAATATTGGAGCATCTGGAATATTGTCATCAATTCTGGTCTCCACAGATCAAGGAGCTGCTAGAAAGGGTCCAGCAGGGGCCAGAAAGGTGATGAGGGGTCTGGAGCATCTCTCCTATGAGGAGAGAGTGAGGGAGCTGGACCTGTTTAGCCTAGAGAAGACTGAGAAGGGATCTCATTAATGTATTTAAATATTTCAAAGGCTGCTGCCAAGAGGGTGGTGCCAGACTCTTTTCAGAGGTGTGCAGCAAAAGGATGAGGAGCAATGGCAGTAAACTAGAACACAAGAAGTCCCACCTCAACCTGAGGAAGACCTTCTTTACACCAAGGGTGGCAGAGCACTGAGAGACTGCCCAGGTTTTGGAGTCTCCCTCTTTGGAGACAAATCAACCCACCCGGACGAGTTTCTGTTTAACCTGCTCTAGGTGACCCTGCCTTGGCAGGGGGGTTAGACTAGATGATCTCCAGAGTTTCCTTCCAACCCTATCTATTCTGTGTTTCTGTGAAATAAGCCCATCAATAAAAAGGAAAACAAATGTTTCTACATTTTCTTTATAATCTCTTTTCCTATTTTCTGCTACTTGACACAAGTGACCATTTTTATAGCTAAGTGTAATTTGGAAACCTACAAACTTGCTCTACTTTTGTTGGTGAATTCAGTCACTTACAACACACCTCCTTTAAAAAACATTACAGTACATTCACATTCTGATCTGCAGCTCCATATGTAGTACTTTTATGCTTTTGGAGCAGTTAAAACAAATGCATTATTTTATGCTGGTCTGACGTTTTACTACACAGGACCTGCATTTAACATATCTAATAACCCCAAAATTCAGTATTCTTTTTCTTAAAAAGCATTTACTGAAGAAAAACTTTCGAGATAACATGCTCAAGACCTAATGTAATTCATTTATTTGAGAGGGATTCATTTAGGACAGGCCCTTAACTACAGGATTCCTCATCTAATCACACAAAACAAAATGTAATCTTTCTGCTTTTTAAGTTACCTACAAAAACTTATTTGCAATATTACTCCACAGCTGGCAAAAGCATAGATTGGACAAGAGTTAAGAATTTTGTTAAGCCAGACTTGAATGCTTTGGGTTTCATACACAAAAACCACAGGTAGAACCATACCCCAAATTCTCTAACAACGGCTTGATCCCTTAAGGCCATTCCTTACTGACTTCAGTATAGAAAAGCTCTGAGGTACTAAGGAATAAGTGGCCAAAATTATTCCACACCTGTAGAGCTACAGGAATCCTGACTTAAGGAATTGCGGAATATGGATTTATTCATCTCCTTTTCCTTCCTTTTTCCAAATGAGACGGTTTAATCATGACCTGGCACATCACAACCAGCTGGAATTTGATGCTATTCCCAGCACCGATCAATCAGGACCTTGACATTAGATGGATGCATTAAGGCCCAGAACATTTTAGAGTGTAGGCTTCAGTTCATACGGAGCTGGCAATGGTTTTGCTCCCCCCCTATTGTTCAGCAATCCATAGAGAGTTCTTACAGATGCTGAAAGTTATACTGCAGAGAAACCAAACCTTTAAAAGAGCAAAAACAGAATGGGATTGAATGAAGCTGCAAACCAGAGTGAAGACAGCCTTTAGCAAGATTCTCTAAAAAGGAAAAACAGGCTTAGTATTTTGCAATGACATAAAAAACCCTCCACAACTTTGAGACTTTTCTTCCAAAAGACTTCATGAATCTGGATAGAAGCCTGCTTTGCACAAGCAAGCTGAATACCAGAATACTGATTGCAGCACTTCTTCACCCCTCACCTGCCAGTTTGCTGACTGTCAGTGTAAGTTCTTCTGAAACATAGCTCTGCCTGTAAATACAATTCAAATGACTGCAAGGGTATTCTGTCTTTCAGAGAAGAAGGTACATACTGTAATAAGTATCTACACTGTCCTCTACAACACCATTTTATTAGCATGTTTGCTTACTAAGGTAAGGGGGAAATGGATGCCATTCAGAAACTTAACGAGAGTATTTGTTGGACTGTGCTTTTTAAGGTCTCCTTACAGTGTCTTCATGAGGGCACTCAAATGGCATGTTGGCTGCTTACAGATTTAACTCCAGAAGTCACTAGTGGAGTTTTGCAGCATCATGCAAGACTGCCTCGATTCTTTCCTCCCTCATATGAAGCAGAGTGTTAATTTGGTTCCTGTACTGCTGTTGTGACTAAGGGCCTGGGACAGACCAAGACCCAGTAAAGGCAGGTGCTGTGCAAGCATGATAAAGCTTTGCCAATGCGGCTCACTCCCTATTTACAACTACCCATCCATTCCAGCGCTGAGCCTCTGTGGAAGACAGGTTGCCAAAGCTGCCACAATGTGTGATACGTCTCTGATGCAGACAAATGTCCCCAGAGGGAAGAGGATGAATCCCATGAACTCTATCTCACTTGTGCATCATGCCAGAATGCACATGTAAGAATAAATAAATAATAATAATTTTAAAAGCAGCTGTTCAATGTTAAAAACTATAATAACAAGAATATTTCTCCTCTGCACCACTCCAGGAACCAGAGAGACGTCCAACTGGGGAGAGCAGAAAGGACTTCCCTTTTCTCACACTTTTTAAACTACACAAACAGCTCTAGCTGGTAAACCTACAAGAACATAAACCACGCATAATCAAAAGTAAAAAAAAAAAATCTACATTTCAAAGACAATGCAAGCCATTAATATAAAACAATAACAATAAAGCCCCTGTACTTCAGAGACAATATTAGAATCCAGTCTCAGAGGCACATATGATTATGGATATTAAAAAATTGTTTCTCAGAGAATCATTAGGGGAAGAAGCAGGCACTCCATTGCAGGTCAGTATTTCATATTTATTCCCCAATAAGAGATTGGTGTTCCACAGAAAATTCTGCATCTCACCTTTTTCACTGAAAGCTGAAATTACTCCCTTCCTTTTCATTCCTGACCCCTTAAGGCTTTCTACTTTAAGCTACTGAGCAGTACCAACATAAGCACTGTCTTTAAGTGCTTCAATTGCTCAACAACATCAGTTGAGTTGAAAGAGAAAATACATACATAAGGTAAAACTCTTGTTGAGACTCTAGAGAACAAGAAATTTTGTTTCATTTTGAGGAGGAATCATCAAAAATATAAGAATTTTACTTTAAATCCCAGGTGCCAAGGTATACCAGGGAGACTGTTGCTCATCATCCTCATGACCAGATAAAAGATTTCCCTTCCTTCCTGCTCTACTTCTTGTGTCTTCCCAGGTATGTCAGTTTGGGCTCCCAGTTGAACAAAACAAACAGAAACAATGACATCCTTCTTCACCATCATGAGTCTGCAAGGTTGTTATACTAATGCCATCTGCTCCAGGCTGGGTAAGAACAGCTTCCAAAAGTAAAAAACACAGTGAATGACACTCATCCATGCTCCCTCAAACAAGTAGGATAGGGTTGGTGCTGGCTATTGCAACAGCAGATCAGTGGGAAATATTGACACTAGCAGTGGACATTTTAGTGATTATATTAAAAAGAGAAGAGAGTTTTTTAGCTTTCTGGGAGATCCATGCCTCAAAACTGGAAATAGGGATCCAGAGCTGAAATACTGAAGACTGCAGGGACATTCTGATAGGCTCTTCTATACCTGACAAGCTCTTTCCAGCCTCTCTTAGGAGGCTCACATGCACAACCATTACCTGAAGTTCACTTACATAGGTAGTTCCAGGAGGAACACCCCATATTTCACTCAAACTCTATCTTAGTGCAGAGACAGAACTGGCCGCTTCCAGCTTTTGCTTCTCTATGTGAAAGCATAGCTTCAGTGGACTTGAGCAAACATTATTCTCCTCCTTGTTCTCATAAGCAAGAGGCACACAATACCAATGGCAGTGCAATATATAGCTATATGCTGCTTTTTTTGCTTTGAATCGTCATTTCTATGGATACAATGAAGTAGAAAAAGCAGGAAGCATTCCAACATTAAAATAGTCCCTACAAGGTTTTGTAGCATGTTAGCATCACATATCCTTAGCTCACATTCCCAAAAATGCCTTTTCTGATGGAAAAAAGATTAGAACATTAGTTGCTCATGACATCACTGAGCAACTACGATGTAGTAACTATCAAAACAGAATGATAAATGTCTTCAGGAGTACATCACAGGGCAGACACATAACAAGAGTACAGTTGCTTTATTCCTAGAATATGGATTTCCTGATAAACTTTGATACTTTCCAAGCAAATTATTACATTGTACATCACCTGAGCTAGGGATAGTAAGCAAGCAGGCAAAAGACAGCAAGGAACATGTCCGGTGATACTGTGAAAGCTGGCAATATTTTAGGTAACTTAACACAGCTAAGAGACATTGGCCGCACAGAACTAATATGAACGTGAAGTCCAGCCAAAACACTGTCAAAATTGCAAGTGCTGAAGTGCCAGAGCTGGAAGAAAAAGCAAGAACAAGCTATCAGTTGATTAAAAGTTAAAGTCATTGCTGTGTAAGCTACTCTGGAGAAAACACACAGCTCTTGAGAACAGCTTGAGAAGCACTCCTGTGCTACAGGAAATAACAATTAGACTTTGGAAACACTCAATACCCCTGTGCAATTGGCAGATAGGACAGCATGTCAACCAAGGAAAGTAAAAAAAGTATTTAATTTGTGCTAACATTTTTCTCTTAGTTAATCTAAATTTTCCCTAGAGGTCTACACAGGAAAAATAGCACACAACATTCAGTCAATGAAGAGCACTCAAACTTATGAGAGGCAAACAAACTGGAGGTGATTCACATTTTGAGTGCTTTCCTTGAAAATGTTTCCTCTAATTTTAAGTAAGTAGTCAGTTCTCACCTTTCTTCCCTTCAGCAAGCACAAGGAACAATGTGTCTACAGCAACAGCAGTGCTGAACAAGAAAGCAACAATATTAGAGGCTGCAGAGCTGCTTGGATCTGTTCCTGATGTCTACCACAGTAACAGCACTGACACAAGGTGCCAGGATTCATTCTCTGGGGTAATTGGCTGGGATCAGGCTCTGATTAAAGTTGAAGCAAATCTGTTGCCCACTGCTCAGACTATAAAGCAACACGTTTCACAGCACAAAATCACCAAACATTTCTGCAAAAGCCAGCAGCCTAACAGACCCATCAGTATGAATCACATGGACAACAAATGTTAAGCCAGTGGCACTCTGTTGGACATCAAGGTTATCTGCTATTTTGGAAAGAGAAGGTACAGAAAAAGCATATCAATAACGCAAGAAATGTGGGACATGGATGATCATGATGTATAACATTACCTTGGATCTTTTCAACTTTTTATTATGAATTATCCTTACTCTGCAAGTACCCCTAGTAAATCAGACAGCTCTGCTGATGGCACATGCACACAATCCTCTCATGCAAGACTTCACAGCACAACACACTGCAAACATGTCTTGCAACACACTGAAGCCCCTCCAATAGTTTCTTAAATATTAAACAGTTCATCAACAGCTAAAAGGAACAAGGTATTCACTATGTGTTTCTATAGATGTTCATACAATAAATATACACATCAGATCCATCATAAGTGGGGGAAAAAAACAGCAAACCCACTTTAAAACTAAAAAAGAGCATTGTTGAATATTTTATTGGAAATATCATTTTACATGGCTTGCGAAGTTTAAACATTTCACTGCTTCCTAGAACTCAAGTTAAGCTACAGCTACATTTTAGTGGGGAATTTTACTAACTGGTCAATTAACATGATATTGTAAAATTCCTTTCTATATTTTAGGTATTTTGAATATAATAACAAAACAATTTATATACTGATAGCTACAGAAGGCAACTACTAGGCTACTATGTCTATCTCAGCCCTAAATTGTCTTGCTTCATTAGGCATGATTATAGATTCACACCAATCTGACAAGATTACTGCCTGGGACCACAGATCATCTTACTGCAGGAGGTATTTATTTCTAGAAGTTCAGTGATGTCTTTCCTTTCCACAGTACAAATACTATATTAGTTCCACTCAGCCACTTAATAGAAGAAGATATACAATTTGTTTTTTCCAGAGTTCCAGGACTAAGAGTTGTGATGGAGAACTCATTGAATGGTGAGGGATTTTCCTCAAAGAGACAACACAACTCTGCTCTACCTCCACCTTACCTGCAAGGAAATCCTCCCTCAGTTTCTTTAAATGACAAGTGATTTTCTTGTGGTTGGTACAGCTTTCTCAACACATTCCTTTGTTAAAGTGTAAAGTGGTTTACCAAAGAACATCTATAAACAGAATTTAATTAACTTATTTCATAAATTTGATCTTGTGGCTGCTCACACCCTACCTCCCTTTCCCTGAACTTGTATTTTGCATATTATGGCCCTGAGACAGACTGAACAGAGTCCAGGTTTTCATTCATGTTTTTCTTCTGGACAACATACAATCCAGTTTTGAAATCACAGCACTTCCTTAATTTCGTGAGGCCTGATTTTGATTAAGCAAAATCAACCTCACTGTAGGAGAGGTCTCTAGAGAGGAAGTAAATAGTTCCAATTCTTTGTCTCCTAAATTCAATTCAGACTAGGTGAATGTGATCACAAGGAAGTCTGAAAGACAGACTGCAACCCTAAGAAGAAAAATTAATTGGCAAGTTTCTTATGCATGCAGGTAGACTAGGCCTATAATAAAGCTGTAAGAGGAGAAACGTTTGCATGGCCAGATTACAGATCATATCCAGAATTTCCAAGATACCATGAAAAACAGAGTGCAGGAAGGTAAGGTAAGGTAAGGTAAGGTAAGGTAAGGTAAGGTAAGGTAAGGTAAGGTAAGGTAAGGTAAGGTAAGGTAAGGTAAGGTAAGGTAAGGTAAGGTATGGTATAATGAGGTTTGGGTCTGTTCGGGTTTTTTTTCTTTTTGGGGGGTGAGGGGGGAAGGATTTTTTTCGCTTTTTCTAAGTAGGCAAGTAAAAATTTTATTCTATCTCACTAAAGTCATTAATGTATTTGCAGCTGCTTATATTTCATTACATGATCCTCAAAAAGGGAAAAACCTCTATAACTGTACGTTCAGCATTACGTCTATCGATTTGCAGCTCTTCAGCACAGGGGAAGAAGTTTTGATTCATATTATTTCTGTAACCAGTTCCTCTGAATTTAGACTGAGGACATGAAGATGCTAATTACTTTTATGTTGATTCTTTCTTATTAATTTAGTAACAGCAAGGAGTGTCACTTGCATTCAAAGTTTCAGATACTCTGTATGTAGATCAAAAGACATCACTGTAACATGCAATATGCTTTGAAATTTAAATATCAGCATAAATTGGATTTATTTCTCTAAATGAGAGAGGCTGTGACTACTTGTAGGGAATTCTACATCGTCAACATGAGGCTTCAAAATTTTAATTTCCTCTACTATCAAAATCATTGCCATAAATCTAACCCTTATCTCATTTTCAAGTTCTGACACTTCTTTTAACATTGTGATCTCTAACAAGGTTGATCCAAGGAATTTACAGATCAGTGAAGTAACCTGGTGAATATGTCCAGGCCACAATTCCCAATGGTACCTTTCTTTTTGTTTTCCTTTTTTTTTATTAACAAAACAAAGAAAAAAGGATACCTCTCAGTCTAGAAATACTGACAAGACACTGAAACTCTCTCTCTCTGCTTTACTCAAGCTTAAGCCATGAGGAGGTAACAACATGAGTGTACGAGAGTCTTTCAGGCAGCAAGGCTCAACCTGGCCTGGAGAACACCCACCTCTCACAAAGAGGTTCAGCACTCGCCCCTCTCTGCAAAGTGCACATGATGAAGACTTAAATCTTTGGGACTTGAACCCAAGCTCTGATGAGATCCCCCCAAACAGTATGACACTGCTCTTCATTGCATCCTACTATAACAACATAATTGTTCACATTTATAATGAATAGCAGTTGAGAAGCATTCCAGGTCACTACTGCAACAAGCTTAAACCTGGAATAAGCTACCTCTGCTGGTGCAATCTTCGCCTGGAATTCACTTGCTCCAACTGCTTACAATACTTTAACATCAGCTCTGAACCCAGCAAGATTGTTTTCCCTGAAGCGAGTTCAAAGTTTAAGCCATTTTATCAGATATTTAATCTTACTCATTAAGTGAATAGGCATTTAACCTGTTTCTTGGACTTACATGAGACTTTCTGTTGTAATAAAGTATAAAACAATACTGATTAGTATTTCAGAACAACAAACAACAAAGAAATGAGAATTTTTTTCTCTGAGTTTACAAAACAGAAAAGTTAAAATATTTGAAGAAAATACCATTCTCAGAGGGAAAATCTTCTTAACAGACTGCACACTCACTACATATACAACCTGTTCCCATCATACCTTTTTTCCATTACAATTCATTATATATTCTTTTAAAACCTACTGTACACAAGCACATCATTATAACATGTAAATTCTTTAGCTGCCAACTTCATTAATGTGGGTGAGCTGTATTAAATAATGCTGCTTTCCTCATTTGCTAAATTAAGAGTATTGAAATAATCCACAGAGAGAGAAATAATCCACAGGAATTGGAAACTAGACAGCTTAAGTCTCCTTTTGAAATACATACATTTAGCATTAATAAGTGAGGAGATAAGACGGGTATGTGTACCTGGTAATAGCAATAGAATTAAAATTGGTCCAAATACAACACAGGTTTTAATTGTCAACAGTCTTTCACAAAAGCACACATGGGGACAGTGAATGTATCTGCACCCACGCATGTGTACATGCATTTTAATGATTCTGCCCTAATTTGCACACACATAGTTTGGGGGGTGGACAGGGGGGGAGAGCATAAAAGCTTTTAATGTTTGGAAAGACTGTACTTGAACCACACATGTAAGAACTCTGAGAAAGCCTGCTTCAGTGGTGTCTGTGGGAAGAATGAATTATTTCCTAGCCTCTTACTCCAGGATCCTAACATCCTATTGAGAGCCTGTTTACACAATGCACACCAGAAGCTGACAAGTTTAAGGCTCAAAAGTTCAGAATATGCTTCTTGGTTATTTGCATAATAAATGTTCATATTGTTTTGACAGAACTATTTTTTCCACATCCTAAATATAAAGCTAAAGCTGATACATGATTTAATGTAGACAGCTGATGGGAACAAGACTTATACATTCAACATCAACTTCCAAGTTTAAATATATTTTGAAATATATATAGAAGATCATATTTTCAATAGTTTTCATTTGACATATTTTGCTTTCATTCTCAGATATGGCTAATATCAAGGGAGAGGGGTTTTGTAGGGGTTACAAGCATGCTTGAAGATCTTTCTTTAAAACAATAAGGAACAGTTTAATCTGTGGACTCTTGGCATTAGGAAGACAACATCTGTAGAAAACTCATTTCATTTGAAACCCTACAGGCAAATGCTCTTGCAGTCTCCAAAAGCTACATCAAATCATACAAACTGTTAGCAAGATGTTGTAGACAAAGGAAACTTGCTTATGCTCCAAAAAGCTCAACACGTGTAACTCAACTCTTGTGTCAAAGTGAAACAATCCAATATTCAATTCAATATTTTCAGGAAGAATTAGTATACACAAATTTCTCAAGTAATTACTTAGCAAAGATGTTTGTGCAAATCATTCAAAATGGAGAGGAACTGTAGCAAGCTCAGACCTCTGCTTACTTGTAAATGTTAGAATATACTGCATGATAACAAACCAGAAACTTTTAAGACATTAAATACTGTAATAATCAATTATTTGCATCTATTCTTTTGCATTAAAAAACCAAAAATAGTGCACCTATATCACTGTAGGAATTTGTTTTAAGAAGTCACAGCTAAGCCTACTACCTCCATCTGGAAGAAAAGCAGCCTTCAGTCCATCAGGAGACATATCATGATTACCAACATTTTAGAAGATGATTAAACAAATTCTGTGACCTCTATAAATCAGAAATCAGGCATTTCATTTTTTATACTTTGAGATTAGCTATTAATCTGCTTACTTGCATATAAAAAAATAAAAAGCTGCTGAACTAGGAAGCAATTCTTGTGCAGTTTTTACTAAATAAGTTAGTTATTCAGGTAGTAAATTACCTCAATATTGTAACCAAATCACCATCATCTTACTGAAAACAAAACTGACATTTTATAGGAATGAGAATAGCAATTCTTTTTAAATACTCTATGTCCCCTCTGGGGACATATAAAAATATCCTTTAGTATTCTGAGATACATAGAAAAAGGTATATTCCCAAATTTCAGAAAACAAAGCATATACTAGCCAAATTCTGTGCCTGTGCCTGCATTTAGAAAAAATCTGAAACTAAGACAACAAGTCAAATAGAGGACAGCATCCATAAAACAGGAACTGATTGACAGGGTAGCAATGACAGCCTTGCTTCTCCGACAGACTGATGCTTTGTGTACTTATCCTCTTATAAACTGCAAATGGTTTTAACCGAAAAACGTCTAAATAAAATGCATTGCTTACCTAACTAAATAGCAAATGATATTTTACCAACAAATGCAGCTGATTAGTGACAAACTGCATTCATTCCTTCTCGAATTCTAGAAATCAAATTTAAAAACAGTGACTGCTTCCAGAAGAGCTACAAATTCAGTACTTGTGAGACAACAGCTATTGGCACCTGGTTACACATACTAGCTACAACACCCTCACGTGTGCTTTCAGTTCTTGAACTTTTAAAATTAAGCCATGATTTTAGCATTCATTACATGTAATTTGGGGAGCCCAAGTATTGTACTGTTTTAATGAACTTTAAGTTACTCTCTCAACCTTTCCTTCTCCTTTGAAGAACTGTTTTCACATGTTAGTTTGTTTTTAAAACCTCTAGCCCAAGGGAGCAGTACTGACTAGCATTCACACAGGCTGCTGCTTTCCATTGTCAGATTTTGGTCAAATGTTTATTTTACTGCTCATCTACAGCATACCATGAACCAGTAGTATCAGCTTGCTTCAAATATCAGATAGCAGCATTAAATACCTCTAATATTTGCCTTCTGCAGCCATTCCACTCAGAGTCATATATGAATCTTGATGTAACAAGACCTTGACCACACTGACACAGCCTGATAATCACAATGGCATCACATTTTACACAGAAGTTGGAAGCCAGAAAGCAAGAATACAAGTACAAAGTCTTGGATCTGGATAACTAGTAGTGTATACTGTGAGCATTTGATAAAAGAAAAAAAAAAAAGAAGGTAAATATTCTGGGTTTATACAGTAACAGGAAAAGCCTAATGGTCTACAAGAATTCTAACATTCCAACTGGTTTTGTCCATTTCATTTTATCAAATTATGTATGCCAGTAAGCCTCCCCATTCTAATGTTAAACAACAACAAAAAAAGGCCTCTAATCACTCTTCCTTCTGTCCATGCTGAGATCTGCAAAATCATAATATGCCAGGAAAACTCTGGGCCAGGAACATTAAGGTGCAACACTCATATAATTCAGGAATTGCAATTTCATCTACTATAAGGCAGACAATAACCTGGTGTTATGAAGACAAACTTTTCACTTTTCTTGTCACCTGTTAATGCTTCAATTTTACCATTTTCCTTGTCTGACAGCTGACCTCGAGGTACAATTCTGTCTGTAAATTCCTTTTTTTTTTAAATCTCAAAATATGTAGATACTCTGTCACTTATGCAAGCACCTTTTTTCAGATTCTTGTGCACAATGGAGCACGTACCACATAGAGAAGTAAATTAACATAATAAAGAAATTTGTACCAATTTAAGAACAGAACCATACTGTATATCCAAACCTTACCACACCTATGAGCTAGAGATCACATTCGCAAATATTTAAATGGGTAAAGTCACATTTATTTTTACTTCTTCCACACAGGCCAAGCTACTCCACGGATCGCCAGGAAGACTACAGAACATACTAGGAGAAATTCAGAGTATTTCCCCTCTAAAAGGTATCTCTTCTATACAGAGCCCTTTATGCCTCTCCTAAGTTGTACAGGGAAAAAAAGTTCAGCTTATCTGTCTTGAACTTATTACTGGGTTTAGTAATGGGAACAGAGGAGGATTTTCAGGTATGCACTGCAATATGAGGGGCAAACCAGAATTTCTACCCAAGACATTAAGAAAAGGTGATAACATTCAATGTTTTACTATTTCTCTTATTAACAGGAAGATTAATTAATTTAGATTAATGAGGAGGGGGGAGATTTCACCTTCTTCCAAAGCATGAGCAATCTATCACAACTATAGAGAGGATGCTTCAATGTTTCTACTTACATTAAACTGATGTTCCCTGCTCAAGCACTTAGTATCTTATCAAATCTCCACAGCTGAGTAATGACAAAACTCTTCCCCCAGTCAGATTGGCAGAGTGCCACTGAGATTTATAGGTACATATTTCTCCACATCCTTATTTAACATGGTACATATGCTTACTAAGCAAAAACCCCCTGATGAAACAGACCACTGCAGAGATATTTTCCCCACCTCAGCCTCATTTTTTTTGAGGCTAATGGTTGCTTCCCAACTCCTAAAACCCATCCGAGATGTACTCAATAGCTAAGAGCATATGGTTTGTGGTTACATACTGGCATGAGAAGCAGATGAATCCCTCTAGACCAGCCATATACCACACACTTTCGTAGTAGACACGATTCTAGCCCAACTTTTCCAGAAAAAAAACCCAGCCACAAATTGTGGAGGTCATTTCAGTTCAACTGCTAAGTGAACAGCCCAGCTTTTAAGACTCAGCTGGCTCTGGACTCTGCAGGCTTTACTCAGTTCTGCTTCTTCATTTTTTGGAGAACTCATTGTCCAGTTTGTATTGAATCAGAGTGTTTTCATGCCACATTAGAGACTCATGGCATAAACCAGCTATGGGACAAGAGTCACTGTCAACCAAAAAAGTAAAATCCATAAGCACTCAGAAGTTGCTGTAGCCAGGAGACACATGTTGATCCATCTAACCAAGCTACACAGCAAAAAGAAAATCTGACAGCAGCTATTTACTTATTGCCATGAGGGAAAAAAATTTAATCACAGGATGAATTTGAGCACATTTTCTTAATTAAGAATTTAAAATGAGAAGTTATTTTAGAACTTCATTTTTTAGAGTGCTATTCAGAAACCTCACACTATTTTCATTATAGTCTTCCAGTGCTCCTGGTGTCCAAAGACTGAGAAATAAATGATGTGCTAGGCTGCTTAGAACAGCAAATTGCTCAAAAAGCCTTCACTAATGCTGCTGATATTGAAAATTATGCTTAACATTTGAAGGGCATCTTACCCAGCTCTGTCAGCAAACTGCACAGAAAGAGTTAACAACCTATTCCACCACTATGACTTACAATGGTCTTTTGATAGTATTTGTTATCTCTTTGCAAATCTCCCAAATGAAGTAAATTACAGAGAAGTATGAGTTTTACTAAGATGCAGTTTGTTAGGAGCATGAAATGTTTCCTATACTTGTTTTCACCTCAGTCATTAAAGAACATTTCTGTACCCTGACAATCATGTCCCGCAAGCTTTATCCTGTCATCATCTAAGGGCTATCCTCCAGAGGGCCACAGTCCCAAAGGCAAAAACTTCTACACCACACTTTAAAGCAAAGCTCCTGAACTAGCTCTGAGCAGTCGTTCTCCACAATGACAAACATCAACCACACCAGCCAAAGATCAGTGAAGGATCAGCTCTAATAAAATAGAACAACACACAAGAAGGTAACCAGGAATTTCTGCCTAGCATTGCAGTGACCACATACTTAAATATAATGTCAGAGTACTACAAATATCTACAGCCTACATCTTCAGCCCAGTTCTTCAGTTTTATGAGGGTAGATATTTGCAATCTGAAATACCCTGACCACTCTCTAAAACTGCTTGATTGATTCAGTCTCAGCCACACCAAACATCTCCATACCCTCTTGATTAGCAGCACAATACCAATTTTTTATGGTCTCTGCAGTCACAGAATCCATGTCAGGGTTACAAGGGCACACAGAAAAGAAACTTAAAACCAGTAAGTCCCACGAATGAAACCCAGCAAGCACCACGAGTGCTTCAGGCAGAGTTGTTCTACAATGAATCACTAAGGAACAGAAAAGCTCTCCAACAGCTAAACTTCATCTAAACACACCGGCTGGAGTCATCTGCTGCAAAGAGCTGTATTTGCTGTTTCTTTTTTTTCCCCCATCTGTTTAAACAGTAGAAGCTTGGAAAGGATATGATCAAATTGTGATTCCATGCTCATTTGAAAGAGGAAAGGCTTTCAGTGCTAGAGAATGAACTGAAGAATAGACTGAAAAAAGGGAGTACTTTTAAAAGCTTATTCACTCTATTTTTTTTTTTTCTGTAAAATGACTACGTACTAAAAGTTTTGTTCTGGTTGTATCATGTGAAATGTTGCAGAGGTAAAAACTTGATGAACTAGGAGGCACCGAAGATATTTTTCATTACATTAGACAAGACTTGTCCAAGTGATCTCACAAACACCCAAGAAACCCATTTTTAAGTCTGTGCTTTTTCTTTTCTGTTTACAGAAATCTTTTCAGAGATCGATTACTATTAGCTGTCTTGAATTCCTTTCTTGCTACATGCATTTTAATGAAATATTTTTCATTCCATTCTGTACTAAATTGAAATACTAAAGCCAGATACACTGAGCAGCTGTAGGCTCCTTGACCAGCCAAAAGAGATGAAGAACTGCCTCTAAACAACTGGCGGTGACTTGCAACCACTGCAACCATCTGCACCATTTCAATCAGTATCAGTGGAAATACGCTTTAAATGTAGACAGTCGTAACCATATTTTCATGTGTTCTTCCCAGTAATCAAGCTTGGAGATCAAGAACACCATTTATATTTACGATCAATGTGATTAGCTTCTACTTACTAAATACAGCACACTGGATTCTAAAGGAACTTCAGAACATGGTTTGACATTAGTTCTATGAAAGGCCAAATTTTAAACAATTATCACATCTTTACAATTCAGTTGCCTGAAGTAAACAAAAAATTTCATTAAAAATTCTGATCTCACACCCCAGATATCTGAATTGCAGTTTAGCTACTGAGAGCTTCCACTTCAGCAATGAATGGGACACACTTTCATCCACAATGCATAGTGATGAAAAGGTATTGCTCTGAGGTAACTGGAGTTCTAATGCCAAGTAAAAAAAAAATCCTAAATGTTTTATTTATTTAAAATCCATTGTTACTATAGGCGCTTTTATTCAATGTCAGATGCAGCCAATACTTCAGAGAATGTATGTGAGTTTTGCTATTTAGGTTTAAACTAAGAATAGATTTTCAAGATAAGAAATGCCAAAGCTAAAGATTTGTACTTGCTAAAATGCCAGAGCAAAAATAGCAGTCCGTCCTCACTTCTCCCACGAGAAGCTTTGCAAAAAACACTTTCAAACTGAATTCCTGAACTGTTATCCTGTCTACATTACCTCTGAAAAAAATCATTACAAAAATTCTAGGCTGAATGATTGAATTTTCCCATGTCAATTTTTCCCCTCCTCTATATCCTGAAGGATACTTCTCTCATATAAAAGCTATTCTGGTCTCTTCCTAGTCTAAGGGTCCAGTTATAGGAAACTAACTTCCTTCTCGCACTGATTTTTTTCTTCCTAATAGATGCAAAGACTGATCTCTGATAAGACATTTAGTAATGGGAGGTAGGCAGAGGGGAGCAGAATCCCTTTGGTTGAGATTAAAGGAAAATGCTGATTCAGGCCAGATCAGCTGTCAAATAACTTCATGTGAAGGAAGCTTAATATTCATAACATCTCATTGCTACTCGCTACAATCACTACCCATTCTCTTATATGAGAAAGAAAACTTCTGTTACTTTCAGGTATAATAATGGGAAATACTCACACATCCTTAATTCTTTTGGCCAATAACCAGTACTTTATTACGTTGGTATTTCCCCTGTACTTCATCGAGCCCACCTTGTGAATGAGGCAACTGAGCTCCTCTGTGAATATCACTCACAACATGGTACAGACACGCTTTTGCACAGATTTCTTAAAAGCCATCAATTAGACGTGAAGATCACCATAGATTGGTTGCACTCAATAATATTGGCCGTCGTGTGACTGATGCAAACTGTCAAAGGAGAAGCATTTCACTGCAGGGCACTTCAGCACACTGCACCAAGTCTTGGGATATTCACTCAATGCAGGTGTCACTTCTCCCCGTGCCAGGAGCAGGAGGAAAGAGCTGCAAATGGAGGACAGAAGATGCAGCGTGGCATCAAAGCCAGCTCCTGCTTTTACTTCATCTACACACAGTAACTCCAACCAACTACAAGCACCTTGGAATTTTGACATAAAATGAGACTGGCTTGTCTCCCCCTGTACATAGTATTTTAATTAACTCATAGCATCCCAAATGCTTCTGCACAATACCTACACATTTCTGTTCTGCAATACTACAGCATTGTTTTTAAACTTTCAAGAGAGAAATAATTTCATTTAAAGATTCCTTCTCACACTGGTTATTTTTCTTCCTGAGAGAAGCGAATATCAATTTAATTCAAGATGAGGAGAGAAGCACTAAGTATGGTTAAAAACTGTTGTCATCTTTGAACTTATTTTGTCCGTTTTGCACCATCTCCATAAAAAACATTACTCCCGTTTTACAGATGGTGCTGGAGTGAAGCCAGATTTGCCATCCATTTCTATTGCAAGATACAATGAAACCCATTTGCCTTCAGGGCTACACAACAGCAACACACATTGAAAAGTACTATTACCACTACCTCAGTTTCAGAACGAAGTAAAAAATACTGTTCACCACCTTCACCCAAGAAGAACTTTGAACACCACACTATCAAAACCAAGTGAATTAAAAGCAGCTTCTCGATCATCTAGAATTGTGTACAAGTCGTATCAACACTCAATAACTTCTTACTAGTATTTCCAGTGTCAGCATGTAGGAAAGGAGACCACATGAGATCTGTTCTTACATCATTTACTTTATTTCAGGTATATTCAAGGCTTCCCTAAGCATTTTAAGACAAACCAGCATGGCAGACTGTTTCAGTTTTATCCTTCTTTGCAAAAGGAAGGCACAGTATCCTTGGCTACAAACCTTCACTCCTGTGGACCGTGCAGATTTCCTACAACAGATCTTATCTAACCTTCTTTGATGTAGCCAGAAGAAATATGTCATTAGATGATGCACAGCATTTCTTGTTTCTACTAATCCAAGGTTATGCAGTACACAGCTTAAGGGATCAAAGAGATGAAAAGGTCACATGTTAAAACAAAGGAAAAAAATGGTAAGTTTCTAAGACTGCTATCTATAGCCCTTCCTAATGATTATGTTACTGCATCCATCCTATTGTCCAGACTTAAACGCCACAATGAAAAATACAGATTTTTTTTTATTTCCTCTCCCCTTGTACATACAGCAAACAGCCATAAACAACAGGGTAATTATGACATGTGTGTGTGTTAATATGCAAATTCAAAATAATGATAATTAAAGTTATTGACAATCTTTGTATCTTATCATCAGCTTAGGACAAAAAAGCTCAGCAGTACTTATTAGGTAGTAAAATAGGACACCAGCAAAGATGATCAATACAAATCATCTCAAAACCACTACTCTGCATCTGGTGCCATCATTTTAGCCATTATGGGATAAAAATGCTTTTCAAATAAGCTAACATTTCCAACAGATTGCATCTTTCTCAGTTGACCTTCAGCTACAACATCATCCCCACCCCCCTCACCACTGCAGGAAGAGTTGACAGGGGAGCTAGAGACAAATCTCATAGCACCAAAGCTGTGCCTGCCACCACTGCTGACCCCTAAAGCCAGGAGGAAGACCAATTAATCTAACATTATTCATAACCTAGAGACACCTGCAAAGGCCAATAACACACACCTTCTTTCAGTCTAATGCCTTTCTTGCTACAGGATAGCGTCTGCTTGATTTCACTTGTAAAAGACATAAATTAGAGCATCTGAAATATGTAATTGTGGTTGTGATGATTCCCATTTTGCTGTGAAGCTATCTAATAGAAAAATACTGTTACTAACACATTACATCAGTTACATGCTTTATAACCTAATTACATTGTTTCTAAGTTTGTGGTCTGATCTGTGCCTGGAAATGCACAATGTATTTCTGCACAAGAGAAAAAAAAACATTAATATATTTCAAAAGCAGATAAAACAAAACAGAACTCCATTCCTAATTATATTAAGAGGAAGTAGAAAGAATAGCTTGTTTGAGACAAAAGAACACTGTGTACCATTTTGCTAAAGCAACGCTGGGTGAGATCACTGGTCTGTTTTCTCCTTAACATGTTTCATCCACAGTTAAGTTTACCTTTTAATAGTAAATAAATAGCATTTATTTAATAATGCTATTAAATTAAATAATAATTTAATAATTTAATAGTAAAAAAAAAAAATAGCATTTACAACCAAGAGCATTGAAAGAGACATTGAACATGACCAGAGGGCAAAACCCACTGCAGAAACAGTGTGCAATATAGATGCACGGCTGGCAGGCATGTGACCACACCTCAACATACAGCCAAACCCTTCTTGGTATATACTCTTCTCACCAGACTGTGAACCCTCAGGACACTCATGGTATTACCATGCAGAAGTTTGGTGTCAGGCTTTTTGTCTGCAGTTTCCAGAGGGTTTGGTGGGGTTGCTTTGTTTGTTTCCTTGAGGTTTTGTTTTGCTGGGGTTTTTGTTTGGGTTTTTTTCCCTCTGAATCAAGCAGGTTATCTGAAGAGTGTATATATGGCAATAACCTGTCTATAAAAAAGTGAGATGAGGTTTTATGATATTTCCCAGTGTTCTCAATCCATGTTAAGAGAGAAAGCAGTGATTCTATCATTATTACATTTCTAGGTACACACCAGTGCTTTTAAAGACATCTCATAGCCCATGAGCACAGGGAGCAGTGCTGTTTTCACCAGCCTCCACACCCCGGACTGTCCCTGAAACACACATGGTGGAAACTGAGTAAGGAAAGAACAGAAACCCATGAATACTCATTTCTAAGGAACTATTTCTCCACTACACATGCCTCCTA
This sequence comes from Dicrurus megarhynchus, assembly GCA_013399195.1. Classification (NCBI taxonomy): domain Eukaryota; kingdom Metazoa; phylum Chordata; class Aves; order Passeriformes; family Dicruridae; genus Dicrurus; species Dicrurus megarhynchus. The sequence goes on along the minus strand of VXAD01010008.1, from coordinate 564,773 downwards.
ATTTCACCACCCACAGAAACTGCATGTAATGGGGAAATGATGTTTGAGCCATAGTGTATAGTTTGAGTTATATAGTCAAAGAAAGACAGTGATTCAGGCCCCGGAGAAGTAGGAAGAATGTGGAAGATGGAAATGAAAGAACATAACCCCTGGCTTAGGTCAGTCACAGAGACCAACAGGATTGCCAGCTAAGAGACAAAATAGAAGAAAAATGGGGAACGGAGAAGATACTAAAATAATTCATAAGCATTTTTTTTTCCTCCAATCCTATCCCTTTCTCCACTCCACACACACTCAAGAAAGTCCTTAACATTCTATAGTCCTGCCAGGGAGTTACTTTGAAAAGGTAAGATCTGGGACACATGAAAACAATCACAATCACAGACAGAAATTTGAGCTGATGATCAGCCCTATCAGTTTTTTGAAGGGGATGTACTGATGAACAGCGCTGTCCAATGACATTTCCCAGTTTCTTTCCCCACGTTTAGTTCACAGTCAACTGAAAAACAAAATTAATGTGTTGCTGAGGCAAAACTTTGCTCAGGCAACTTTGCTCATGGCACCAATTTAAAACTTTCCCTCCATCTCAGCAAATACTCAATTCAAAAGCAAGGAACTACACAGAGGGAAAATGTAACAATAAAATCCAGACAAACAGCCCAAGTTTACAAGCTACACTGTACTATCTGCTAGAAATTTTCAGAACAAAATTCCTGTGCTTTTAAGCTCCTTTCCCCCTAAAAGGTCCTTTTCATATACATATTCTTTACACCTCTATTCCACATACATAATGCACCTGCTCTGCCTGGCAAAGAGAGGTGACCAAGACAGATGAATTTTTATGCATGCAAAAATGTACTAACATGCTCAAAAAGAATACTGACTGCATGACAATACAAGAGTGAAAACTTTATAGTGAGCTTTTATTAAAAAACCCCACACAATACGTTTGTCTGTCTAAGCACATGTAGTTCCTTAAAGAGAGAAACCAGCTTTGACCGCTATAGCATGTTTTATGAATACAGCAAGGCTCTATATTTTTTCTTTTTATCTTGGTTCATGCAAATAGCTCCATTCAGTTACCAACTTATTCAAAACTGATGAACCCCTGAGGAGTTGCAAAAACAGGAGAGCTTATTTTCCAGTCCATCAGTAAAACGAAAGTGTGATCTCTCTTAGTTCCACAAACAAATCTGGAGGGACAATGGTAAGCAAAACTAATTAGGTCTAGTCCCTTAACTACAAATACCTCCCTTGGTAAGTAGACATTAGAGGGAAGGCTGTCATAATTTCCCTTAGTTATTCAGTGTATATAAGGCAACAAGAACTTAAAAAAAAAAAAAAAATCCATCATTCATAAGGGGTATTCACTGAATCAGCACATACTCTAGGTTGGGAGAGACCTGTGGAGGCCATCTTGCTGAAGCCCTTGCACCAGACAGCGCTAATTAAGAAGAAAGATCAGTTTGCCCCGTTACCTTGATCAGTCTAGGCTGCTTAAGGGCTCCAAGAGCACAGCAACCTGAGAAACCTCTTCTAGTGCTTAGCTACGTACACTGTGGATGCTTTTCTTCCTTTGACCCAATCAGAATTTTCCCGCAACAACACGTGACTGTTATCTGCCATTTCCAGTAAATGTGCCCGAGAAGATCTATCTCTTCTAAGTGCCCTCCTTTAGAGAGCTAAGTCAGCAGTCAGATCCTCCTTAGTCCTCTCATCTTCAGCTTGAGCCAATCCAATTTCCTCACCTCTCCCCCTGCACTTACACCTTTACCCTCAAACACCTCAACATTCCTCTGCTGGCCTCGCTCTTCTTCGTAATCTTCCCTTGCACTGGGAAGCCCCGCACTGGACACAATTCCCCAGATGTAAGCTCCCAGGCACCGGCTAGAGGGGAGCCACTTTGGCACTTCTGGCTGCACTTTTTCTAAAAAGGAACGCTATCTGGTTGGCTTTAACTGTCTCAAGAACACAACACAGTAATATCCAAGACACTGCAACAATATTTAATGGAAAGTAGACTGATAAAAGTTATTAAAAAAAAAAAAAAAGAAAACAACTAAAAAACCACACAACAAAACCCTCGGAAAAAAAATGCAATTTAATGTGTCATTCACTGTTTTATAACAAAAGAAAAATGAACACTGAACATATACATTGGAAAAAGAACAAAAATTGAGTAATAAAAAAGTTAATTCTCACAGTAAATAATTATATACTTAATCACTATCCAATATGTCATGATAGTTAGAGGTGAAAAAGAATTAAATACTCCTTAAACTTAGTATTTCCTGATTTTTTTAAAAAATAATTATTTGGGCAATTAAAATAGCATTTTGGAATCATTCTATTAAGATTATTTCCCCCATTGTGTGGGGGAAAAAAAAAAAGAAGATGTTGTCTTTTTTGTGCTATTTTTCTTCAGTTCATATTAGTTGCACTAGATACATCCAGATCCTCAAAACAGACAGAGGATTAAGCTTTTGAAGAGACTGCCTGAGCAGCCTAAGCAACGGCACGCAGGGAAACCAGTGTCCTGTCGGCCAAACAGGCTTTGCTCTGAAAGGCATCTGGCAACATAATTGTGGTCTCCATTTATGAGTCTGAGGATCAGCAATGAAACCCTACTGATGAACAGCATAAAAAAAGCTGAATACGCTCTTATAAACCCGTAAATCACAGCAAACTTAAATGTCATGAAACACAAAGTATTTCTGGCAAGGCATTTCCTTATAGACTCTTAGAGAAGACTAAGCCATCTGCTTACTCAAAAATCAATCTTGATGAAACTAAATGAAACAGGATAGTATTGCATGAGATCACAAGAATAGCACTTAGGTGTTGTAGAGCGGTGTTCTGCAAACGGTTGAGCTCAGGATGATGGGACTCAGTATGAAAATTATGAATTTATCACCATCAGCGAGGATCTAAAATCATCATTTAGAGTACTGGCCCAGGAGAAAAGTAAGATAAAAAGAAGAACTGGAAAAGTCTTTTAAAGATGCTTTTTAGCAAGTGTCAGTATTTCTGCCAGCTTTACAGAAAATGAGTATCTGGCAAGATAATAAAGCAGTCTGTTTACTTATCTGCAAATCACATGAGTATGTACCACTGGACTAACTTTGTATTTGATAGAGACCGTGTGCTGCATCAGTGATTTTCTGGAATCTCAGCACATCACAACAACCATGGTTATTCATACGAGAAGTTAGATTTTGCTCATAATGCTTAGAATATTAGCTTTGCAATACTGAAGTGTTGTGCTGCAGCAAAATTTATTCAGTAAATCAAAAAGGATTTACCATGTCTTTCTGACAACAAATGTTTCCAGCCATTTTTCGGTACTGTTCACTGTACGAAGATATAATATTTGTAGCCCTTAGATGTAAATGATTTTTGGACATTTGGGAGGATAAGACATTGGATTATACGACAGTCGTAAATGCTATTTCCACATTTTGAAAGATCTGTATTCTCTCATTCAACATTTTTTTCATGAAACATTAAGTATCAAGCACTGATTCTGCTCTGAGGCTGCTTCTGGCTGAAAGCCCTGCTAAAACAGATACTCTGGTTCTCGCCTAATATTGTAAGGGATTTTAACAGACTTGTTTCAGAATAGAGAGATGAGAGGCAGTATCAGCTGAGCGTCTTCGGCAACCAGTGTTGTCAAGAACTAAAAACATATACTGTAATAAAAACCTTTACACATTTTATTAAACAGGAAAACACTATAGGAAGCTCACTCCTTCATACATATCATGTCTTCAACAGTAGTTCTTTTGTTTTCCCTTTTCTCTTTTTTTTTTTTTTTAGTTTTCTAGTTTTTGATATGCCCTTATTCCTGTACAATTAAAAGTGAAGGCTAGTCAGCAACCAGAGAAATGTAGTTTACTCAAAATCAAGCAAAAAAAAACCCTCAGTGCAGTGAGGATGATGCGGAGCCCACTTACAGAGCAATGCTGAATCTTACAACCAAGATTCCCTTTATTTTCTAAAGAAAGGCTTAAAAAACAGATCTTAAACAGTAAAAAAAAAAATGAAAATGAGGTAGAAAACAGGCGCACAGTCACTGCTCTGCCTCCAGCAGCAAAGCTGACTGGGGCCCAGGCAGGACATCATGTGTGTGACTCTCTGGAGACCACCTGGAAGCAGCCCTCAGAGCAGCACTGACACTGGCCACTAAGCTTCCCACTATATGGCTGTACATGAACAAAAGAACAAAAAGTAGAAAGTGAATAAAATACTACATTTTTCCTTCTCAGGATTCAATACGAATATTACATTGTGCATCATCACAGAAATCTAGAAAGGGTTTGAAATGAAAATAAAAAATACCAAAAGGTGCACACATTACATAGAAGCATTGCTTTGACAGTCTCACACTTTTCTATGGAAACCAGATTTTATGGATTTATGTTTTGGCCTTAAACAAACTGCAAATATCATCAGGCTTTTAAATAACCTGATGCTGTGTGTGATTGGTTTGTTATCTGATGTATTAAATCTCCTGTAGAGAGTCAGATTATTAAATCTTCCCTTCTAATTGCATTGTTTGGCTTCAATTATTATTGTTATTTAATTACTTGTGCTATAGACACTACAACTCAAATGTCAACTAAATAGAAACTTACTGTACTTATAAGGCAGTCTGACTCCCCTGCTCCCTTTCCCCTCAGAAAGCTGATGAAGCGAACATTGAGGAGCACTTCAAGAGAAGTGAAGGAAAGAATTTGGCTTTTCAACTTCTCCAATGGTACAAGATGGTCTTTTTCTCTCCAAAATTTTACCTTCCTCTAGACAAGAGAATGGCAGAAAGAGCCCTTAAAAGCACAACCCACCTCCTAGACTCACTTCAAGCTCTTTTAAGACACCTCCCCCAAACACCACTGTCCTTTAGTGGGGATGCAGAACTTATCCAAAACCCAGAGACCACAGATTTTAACAGACAAATGTCCAAGAAACCAATGCACCTCTTTTTCACACTATACAAAGAAAGATGAAAAGTGAAGTGAGTGAGAATGATCACAACTGCAGAAATTATGCATTAGGCAAGGAAGCAAATATATTTCTCTTCAGCTTTCTAGGAGCCACAGATGCACAGGCTGCAGGTCTTGATTAAAAACAAAAACAGAAAAAATAGCAAAGTACTCTAGATTATATTTTTGTCCAGTAATTTAACAGTTTTACAAAAGGGATAATTGAGTGAAAGATAGAAGTATCTAGTATAATTCAGATCACAGGATGTTCTAACATTCCTTTCATGCCTTACATTGTGAATTTATGTGAAAATATACTTCTATTTATTTTACTCAAAGTCCTTTTGGGCTTTGACAGTGCTTCACTTCAGTATTTTCTAGCAGCACATGCAGACAACAGCATACTTGCCTCCTCTTTTTTTTTTTACACTAGGTATCCATAACATTTTTTTGACATACAACCTTTTGCAGCAGACACTCCAAGAACAACTTTCTTGCATCTGTATATTACCTACTTCCAGAAAATAGCATCTGGGGATTTAGAGAACAGCTCTTCCCCCTCTGGGCTAGATTTTGGCATTAAAAAGCAAATGCTGAGCCAGAAGTTTCCCTCACTAACACAAATGCTAATTCAACCCTGCCACGCCTCAAAACAAATTACAGCAGTAGAGCTCAAGGTCACAATCAGACCCTCTATTACCAGCTAACTAGCAACCCATTGTTTAAATGTATTCAGCATCCCTACACACACAAAATCCATCTCAAAAATACAAATCTGTGGCCCCTCCAACACACTCCCATTTTCATGTGGCTCCGAACTGACAACATGATGAAAGCATAACCAGCCTTACACTCTCCTTTATTTGACTTACACTGCTACAGAAGCATCTGCCTCTTACTCTCTATGTAGGTTAGGAGGAGATTTTTGGCTTACTTTTAAGGAAATAATAGCATAGTTATTTTTGTAGAGTGTGTATAGCTGCTAGTTCAAAGTCATGTAACTAAACACAGTTTCTCAGCATAGTAGTCTTAATTGAGTGTGGGTTCAAACCAATTTCAACTCAGTGTTTCAAGAAGGACTTTAATTATTAATACTATTCTCATATAAGTGTCACTTGTCTGAAAGAATGTATTTTAAGTGTCATGCCAACTGGAACTATTGTGTTACCTGTGCAGGATTCCCCACACACATAAATCAATGAGATGTCACTTATTGAGAGCTGGCATGGAACAAACAGGAGAGCCCACACGTGCAAACACACAAGATTATATGAAATACGGGCTCGTAGTGGAATCACCTCATGCACACCCCTAAACAGACAAGAATGCTTTCTCAATAAAAGGTCTTTGCTAGTAATTTTATTACAAAATATTTACCTGAGCTCATTCATGTTTTCATTCTGTGTAAGGGACTTCAAAGGAGCTCAAGTTTGCTATAAGGATGGGACAGAGGCCCTATCTTACTTCAACTTCAGTGGCAGAGCCATATTGAAAATGAAGAATAGATTATTTCCCCTAGGTCAGTATAAACTCTATTCCTCTGTCACACTTTTAATATATGTAAATTGGGGGATAAATAAAATACTGTGTCTCACTCCTTTGGCTCATGCAAGAAATAACCCTTTCAGAGAGCCAGCATCCTTTCAGTGGCTGCCCAGCATGAAGAGGCTCAGAAACATCAGGAAGAACACTGCACTGCACAGCTGCCAGCACTCCCTTCCCAGATCCCAGCCAGACTCAGACTCAAACCCGGCCCCCTCCCTTTTTTTTTTTTTTTTTTTTAATTTCAAAATATGATCTCTTACCTTTCAGCAAAATGCTGTAACTTCCAGATTCAAAGGCTTTCCAGGGATCAGCAGAGGACAGACTCCTTTTGGAACTATTGCCAAAACATACTAAACATGCAGTCAGAGGAGAGATAAAAAGGGCGGGAAGAGAGCTGGAAGGGCAGACTGGGAGAAGCAGGATGCTCACGTGCAGGATGGAAATCTTGACTCCAGCCTGATGCTTAGTGAGCTTATAAATAATTTTGCTAACCATTTTAGGCAGTTTTATTTCCAAGTAGTACTGCAGGACTAAAATCTTCAGCCCAGAGCTGCAAATCCCGTTATTAAAATCACGGTACATTACAACTGCACAAACATTAATAAAGCTAATGCAATCACATAGCTCGATTTCTGAAACTGAATACATCTTTCACAGTAAAAATTTCCATTTAAAAAGTTCAAAGGGTTAAATAAGAAACATGTAAGGTGTCAGAGCCAAAGACACAATAAACAGCACACATACATATCTTACTGCCAGTCCTCCCCACAGAGTCACACCTGCACACAAAAGAAACAACATAAATGTCAACAGACCACTTCAGGAAAGAAATAAGCAGCAACACTGTATCCTACATTCTTGTTACCTGAGTTACAAAGTACCATTATTTTTGCTCAATTTCACAGTGGATCAGACGCCTGGGGATGCTGAAGCCTATCCGACAGGCTCCGGCTTTCGCTGGTGTCTCCCAGGGCCAGTTATTCTCAAATCCTTCACACTCCTTTGCCTAAAGCCTGGAGGCATTATTCCCTGTAAACAGTCATGCTGTTACCCGGCTTAGTAACTATTCCAAAGACAACAAAGTAATTCTGTCCTTCAAAACGCTTTTTGGTTTCCTATCAGGTGTAAATCCCTACAAGATAACGCTCAGAGCCCTATTTCTGCCTATTAGTATTAGAGTCCAGGGGGGGAAAAAAAAAATCAAAACCTTTTTTCATATTTTTTGTTCTTCTGCATGTTTGCTTTTTAAGTACACATCAAATTCTTTGATACTGTTCTGTGAACACTGAAAAGAAAAAAGAATGCTGCTTCTACTTCCTGTATTTATGAGGAAAACAATCCCCTTCTCAACGAAATGTTTTGGACCACTTTATCACTTCAGAGGACTTTACAAGAAATAGTACACTTGCAGAGAGTGACTTCCATCCCAATGCCACTGATTTCACACATAGCAGAAAGGTGATAGGCAGACATGAAGTAATTTCAGTCACAAAATCAGGGGAATGATTTCCAAAAACCACTGATCTGCTAAAAGCTGCCGTCAAAAAGGAAAAAACAAATGTCTGTTTTGAAAAATTGGAAGACTTAAAATATTTTCTAATAAACACCACATCAGAAGTTCAGAGCCATAAACGATGACTGAACAATGATTAAAAGTTTGTTTTCAAAGACACACCATTAAGTACATCAATTAACCTTTTTTTTTGTTATGATAATAACAAGCTGAAAATAGTGAACTGTGTCAGATCACGAAAAAGCAGAGAAAGGTTTGTTTTTCTCATCTGAATAGGCTGCCAGACCATCACCAAAGGCTTCTAGATGAGTAATGCACCAGTGGACCAGGTACAATGTGACTGTAGAAAAAAAAGATCTATTTCATTTATGTAGTCTTGTGTCACCTGGCTGAACTTCACAACCTTTACATCGGCAATGCTTACTGATTCAAGCAAGGCCACCACTTCAAAGCCCCCAAAATGTATCCAGAAATAGCCTTTGATCCTCACCACAGCAAAACCAGGCAGATGTGCAGGTTCACATCACCCATAGCAAATCCTATAATCCCTCCCTCCACCTTCCAGGCACAGGCTGCGGATGACATTTCGCAAAATCCTTCTGAACTTGATAAGTGTTGCCCTCCCTTGTCAAAAACTCAACTGTTCAAATAAATACCAGAGGACACTGCTGTAGCCATGTCTGCACCTCACACGGACCCCAGAAGAAGGAACCAAGCTAGTTACAATGACTTATAAACAGAAGCTGATCAGCCCAACCGCTGATCACTGGGAACAAGGAGCAGTCAGGGTGGAAGCACAGCATTTCAGGAGACTGTCCAGCTGACAGTTGCATATTAGCAACTTTCTACTGGAGGAATGTGTCTCCTGCAAGGTCTACGGCCTCTATTTCCTTCCTGCTGTAGTCACAGGTTCAAAGAGGAAAAACATCCTCCCTAAGAGGAAAGCACCTTTTACAAGCATCCCTCCTCTCTTCCTCCTCCAACTATAAAAACAATACAGCAACAAAAACGTCACAGTTCCTGCTCAGCTATCATCCCCGGTGTAGATGTGCTCTCCACAACCTTAAATGCCAGAAGACTCTGGGAACAAAGGGCTCCTCTTCCAGAGCTCTTCCTCTCATCCTGTCTTCCTTAACCCATAGAAAGTCAACATCACCAGAGGTGGCCACAAGCTGCCATCTCTTACATATCAGAACAAAAACAGACTCACCTTTCAGTGATTACCAACCTCCCACTTCTAGGACTGTGCTAGCTATTATTTGGTTTATAGCTGTTGTTGGTTTTAAACAGTGACTATGACACTAATCCTTTTTTTAGGGCTAGGAAGGACCTCCTGAATCTCAAGACATGGAAGATGCTCCCACCTTCCCTGAAGAAGTTTGAGGGCTACTAGACAAGTCTTAGGTTATACTGTACTAAAGATGTCAAGTGCTGAGTGCAAATACCATTTTAAAGACAGTTTCCTGACAAATATGGTGTGCCAGCCACTAAAAAATACCCATAAGTGAATGTCTGGTATAGCAAAGATGTAAATTTCTCTCTCATCTTTATTTGATCAGATTTGAATGGAAGCCAAATGGGAATCCTGACAGAATCTGGAGCCAGCATTTCAAAGAGGTGGATACCAGTGAGGGGGGGTAACAGAGTGACTGGCAAACATCTCCCCAGCTGGAGTTGCATCTGCATCTCCATCCATCCATCCATCTCCATCTGTTACCACCTGCAACTGAGAAAGCTGCTGCTTTAGGAGCAGACCTTGGCTACACTAGCATAACCTTTGCTGCTAAGGAATCTGAGCTGCATAACCAGGAGGGAAGAACATGTCATGACTTTTTTTCCTGTTTGATTGTTATGAAAAGCTAAAAATCTACCAACTCAAATGCTTTCAGCTGGGCATTTCTCCTGAATCTCTAGTCTCCTGACTCTCAACACTTCCTAATTCAACCTTAGTTGTCGGCAGACCCCTACAATGTGTCATTGCAAGCTCCAAAGGAAATCACTTTAACTCTAAACAGCACAAAAAAACTGGAAGAACCACTGAATTAAAAAGTATTTGGGAAACCATAAAGGGGGGGAAAAGATAAAGTCTTCATAAATTTTTAGATAAATTTTTAGCAAACTTTTAAAGCCAGACATGTTCTAGTTCCTTTTTTTATTTACTGTGTTAAGAAGATGCAAAGTAGAATTCCCAGACATTGTATACACAAACAACTATTACAACTATTCTATTTTTAATTCAATGTTTTAAGTATAAATTTTAAACAGAAGGCTCTTTAAACCACAACAAAAATTTCATTTTATTAGCTACGTGGTAGCTACATACATAGCTACTTTTTTTAACTTACTCCTTCATGGAGTAAGACATTCTCATGAAAAAAAGAGAGGAGATGAGTAAAATTTACTATGAATATTTTCTCATAAGTTGTATTGTTTACTATACCTCTCAAACAAAATCAGCAAATATCAGCACTCACAGTTATATGTTTATCAAGAAAGAAAATACTATACCCTGCTATTCAAGGTCAGGAAACATTTTATCAGCCCCAGACTTTTATTCCCAGCAGGAGAGAAGAAAAATGCAGCATGTGTTAATCAGATTGTAAGCACCTCCAGATTATCAAAATATCAGCGCAGTCAGAGACATCTCTTAACTAAGTTTGCAATAATTCAGGGGGAGTACTAGAGACTTGATCAGTTCTCATTTTGTTTGTTTAACTGAAATAGAGTAAAATGATGGTACAAAAAGAAACAGTTGTGTCTTTATACAGCCCACAGCCTCTAATGCTTAATCTTAAAATCTGAGACAGAAGGAGAACACAGTAAGAACACCACTCCTCTTGATTAATTTTTAATATCATTTGAAAGTTTAAAGGTCTACATTCTTTTTGCTTCAATGCAATTCTCTTTCTATTGTCATCAAAACCACATTCAGTGAGTAGAAAAAAATTTCCCCCCCCTAGTAATTTTCAGACATTGCCCCAGGTAGCATAAAGTACAGGGATATCTATTTATACATAGCCAGAGGCTCAGGGTTTCATGAAAAAGGTTACCAGCTAAATAAATTCTCTTCCATAAGGTGCGCTCCTTGCCAGAAACCCAGAGAATACACTGACTATGGATGAGAACAGAGTTTAAAGAGAGTAAAGTCAACATAACCTTCTCTTCCTAAAGTCTGGGAAAACAGAATGACTTCACAGCCTGCTTCAGAGATAATCCTAGTTTGGACTACTTCACACCAGTCAGAGGGAAAAAGAAACTAAGTAAATTCCAAAGCGAAGAAAACCTCAGAACCAAACAGCCCAGTCCCTTTCCAAGCAGCCCGAGTTTTGGGTGCCTCTCCTAAAGACACATTCAATGCACCAGGCAGCAGAAGACACCTGCTTCTCACAGCCTATTTGCAGATTCCCTTACAGACTCTGCAGACAAATACAAGCTACATTTTTGCACTCATACATAGTGGTAGGGGCCACCTAGCAATGGTAAGGAATACCATTAACAAATAGCACACCCTCTTCTTGCAGTAACTTCATTCTTTCAAGAGATTTAAGGAGTGGTTGAGAACAGTAGTACAGTAACACAGAAATCAAGACCATGATCTACATCTGCTTTAAACTTGATGACCAAAACACGATGCGCAGGTGAAAGGTCACCAGTCAAAACTAAAGATCATATCTCCCTAGCGTGAAGCAAAGGAAATGAAAATACATGACTAATACATAGCAACTTCTCTTCACTGTTCTCAGTGTGTTGTGGAAAACCAGTTAACCATCCATCAACACTGAAAATGTGCTTTCTTTGGTTCCCAAACTCTACCAGAGAAGTGTCCTTTGTTCCAAGCATACACCAAACAAGTTGGTAAGATCCTTTCTTACACAATACAAAATCAGAAGGCAAAAAGAAAATTTTAAAAAGGGGGGGAGAGCAGGAAAGAAGAGAAAACAAAAGACACAGCACTGTACTACACTCTTCCTAACTACTTGTATGCGCTCATCATTAACAGAGAAAACTTCACATTATTCTCATATAATAACTTCAAATTCAGATGAAAAATAAAATGTTATTAATAAACAAATATTATTTGAAGCTTGAAGATTCATGACGGCACCTATGCAAACTGAAGGGGTAGCTATATAACCATCCAGGGAAAGTATGCTGTTATCCTTTGCAGATTAGCCACCAAGGAGTGCAGCATACTTCACTTCTGCTTTACATTCTGCTTATCCATATGATTTATACATAGGATAGCTATTCATTCTTTTAATGCCTTTGATAAAAGCCTAGCCTAAGAACGTTAAACCCTACATGAACCATGATGTAGTTATTCATTATGTACTTTAATGTAGTGTGTACCAGAGCAGTCAGATAAATGAGTCTACAATCGTTTTTGTACATTTTAAGTACAACCTTATCTCCTCATTTGCTGGCTTCCTTGATAGGAACTTCTAACTATGAGTAACATGTAGAGTACACAGTATCTTAAGTACCATATATCCGTGAGAGGTGAGATCTTACAGTCACCAGTTGAGAGTCAACAGCAACACCATTACTTTACAAAATGGGACAAAACATTTAAAAATTTTTGAACAGCCAATGTTTCTTTTACTTCTTGGAAGAAAAGAAAAATAAATATTTGGACGTTTACAGTCTTAAATGGAAACATTCCTAAATTTCTTGCCAAGAATTTGCCTTCCCCTACAATTAGTATATGGTATGCTATACAGTTTTCTTTAGTTATTTCCTGATAGCATGTTATTTCTCCTCACCAAGAACATTATTGTACTTAGTAAGCATAATTTCCAGCGGAGGACTGAGACAGTACACCACGCCAAATAATTCCTAGCAAGGCACTTTCCAATCCTTCCACACTGAACAATGGCAATGTGATACACTGGCAAGGATTTGGCTTGGCTATCAAAGCAAAATGCTGCAAGGAGTTATCCTCAAACATCAGAGTTCAGCAATTTCAAGATTAAGCACATAAATCTTTGATGTACCTTCCTTAACTAAAACTTACCACTTCATTTACAAGTAACCTTTGAAGCAAATGTGAAATTATCTATTTTCAAAGCTGATTCTTGTGCTTGCAGCTCAGAACAATCCACGGAAGCCTAGCTTGATGAAAAGTGTGATATAAACCTCTGCTCAAGAACTATGCAAGGCTTCTGTATCAAAGAGGTTAACACATTTGTTTCTAAATAAATCTCATAATTATTGAGTTCATACAGGTCTGTAAGCTATTTTAAAGGTAATTAACATTCTGGGATATCAGGTCCTTCTTTTGGAAAAGGTTGTATTTTCCCTGAGTTCATAACACAAATGGATTAGTTCATGTGCAAATTGGGTGCACTACTCACTGGCATAGTACAGGTTCAATTTCATATCAATCTTACATTACTGCTGGTGACAATACTGTCAAAATAACAGAAGTCTATAAAAACAATATGCAATGGATATATGCCTAACACTTCACAAATCATGAATACATCATTTAACAATCTTGCAAAACAAAACAAAATTGGAAGAAAACACTACTATCATGTATCAAGGACATGTCCTAAGTGATATAGAAGAAATTATCTTCAGGTAACTAAGCTGGGAACACAGTCCCTTTGAAAATGTTCCCTTTGTCTTTGGTCCTTAAGCACTCTTCTATACTGACAAGAAGATTAGAAGCATACCTGGAGGTCACCTGGAAGCATGAATTAGTATTTACAGCCAGGATTTTCAATTAAGCAATATTCTTACTGACAAAAGAATGATGCTTTAATAGCAGAAACTGCTTTCTCTGAAAAATCAGTTTTAATGTCAGGTAAAATAAAGGTTTTACTGATAAAGTGGTAAGAGTACGCAAGAGAACATATAGAAAATTGGGGATTTATGTGGAACAAGAAACAGATGGAAATCACTTTTAACTTGTTTATCCATGAATCCAATGCAATTACACACTCTAAAAAAATTCTTTCACTATCAAATACTAAAAAAACTTTCACAGAATATTTAAAACTAGCCTCTCTCACTGTGAGGCAAGAAATGCATTTGATTTACAAATGTTAAAGTAATTATGCAAATGTCAAAACCTTCATCATGTCCTGCAAATAGTTCCATCCTTTTGGTAGTTTTATCTATTCCGTTTATTTTAAAATGTGCTTTTTCATCTCTTAATTGATTCTTTTCCCACCTCCAGGAGGCAACAAGTAGGAATTGGGCTGATAGCTTCCCTGCTAGCCAAGAACACTTCTGACAGCAGACAGCATAGAGTGCAGCTGGAATTAAGGATGCCTTCAGTCAGAAAAAAAAAAAAGCAAAGGCAAGGCAGAAGGAGAAGCCAGAAAGGCAGGCTGGCCTCCTAATCACTTGTTCAGATTCCTGATGCTCTGATGAAGATGCAGAGAGCAGAGTCACCAACATTTCTGACAACCTGGGCATCCACCCAACACACGTAACACAGATGCTAAAGAAAGCTGAAGCCCAGCCGTGAAGTTTGAGACAGACTATATTTCTAAGAGCATTCTTCATGCTGTCACTCACTATCAGTGCTCAACAATAAATCAAGAATACAAGCCATAATTACATTCTCTGCTATTTAATGAAGCAGCCACATGCAGCTTCCTTCCCTTCCCACCAACTGTGAAACTTAAAGGTTCAAGAGAAAGCTGCTTACATCAAAAAGGTCATTTTTGTCTTACTCTGCAAAAGATGAGCATCATTAAATTCAAGTGCACTCTTCATGCTACATGCTTCCTTCACTACAGAACACAAGCACTTAAAGGACTTTGCCCATCCCCATTTCTTCTGCACTGCATATCCTCACCCTGTCTTCCCACAGAGAAAAAGCAGAAGCCCCACCACAAAACCCATTCTCTCATTCTATCTTTGCTCTGCAGGAGAGAATGATGCTTTTGCCCAGTAAGAGATACAAGGACACCATCCTTACAAGAAACAGTTTCCATAAAAAAGAACAAAGAAGATAGGGCCATATGGTACCCTGTAAGAATTCTCTTATAGGGAACCATTTCATAGCACACTCAGAGAATGCAGGAGCGACTGCATATTCACCTAAGCCACGAAAACCACCCTGTTCCCATTTCACTGTCAACAATGACTTATGGTAAGATTTCTTATCTGAATGAATAATCAAATTGCTTTAGAAGTCTCAGTTTTACATTATCATACACAATTATATAAGCACAATGGCAAAATAGATGTTATCAAACTGGTAGAAGGAATCCCAAATCCTTTGAAGAGAGATTGTCCGTTACCCATGAAATTAAGTAGGCCATGCAATTGCTCAGCAATGAAGTGGAAACAAAAAGATCACATTTATAGAGGAGATTGGTTAAATTACTAACCAAGAATATTAGACATGGAGGCATGGTTTTAAAAACATTACTGGAGGCAACAGTATCACAGTGCAGAAATGCATGCACACAGCATAGCAATGCACTTGAGAAGATCCCTGTGCCGCCAGCAGGATTCAGTTGTTCATGGAGGGATCAGACCAAAGGTTATTGAAATTCAGGAAACCAATATACTGCAGGTAAAGTGTTATCACCGCTTAAAATGAAACGGTTTAGATAGTGCTCAGATGTATGTATTCAAAGCATTTATGTTTCCTTTTTCTTTTAGCTTAGCCAACACGTCTTTTAAATAGCAATGATATCTTTAAAAATTATTAAATTACCTCTGAATTGTTAAAAAAAATGCCACTAGGAGCACGTTAGTTAACATTACAAGCACACTGACAAAGCTACTCCCAGCTTTGACACCAAGTATCACACCAAGCGATTACAAAAGCAACTGCTGACTAAGAACTGTGTTAAACTTCTGAAAGTCAATTTTCTATTTGCACAAACACACATGCAACAGCATACTGAAACTGCATCTGCACAGAACGGACTAGCCAGTTCAGTAACATCATCCTTGGAAATGGTCTGTGCATTTTTAATTGTTTTTTTTCCTCAGGTCATCTATCTAAGCTGCAGAATAAATAAAAACCACGCTGTATTTCAGCTCCTCTGAACATGGGTGTTCACTTGGATTTCATTCTTCTTTTGAATAGCAATTCAGTGATAATTCTTTCTTTCCCATGCAGCATTACTGAAACTCGTAGCTGTTGTGGTAGCATATGCTCGAGAAACAGCTGTATCTCAGGCAAAGAGACTTCCTAACAACTCACTTCACAATGTCTGATTGTTCTGATGCAATTTGATTTCTGCCGCAGTGGTAGAAGAGATATGCCAGGCTTCTTAAACTGTTTAGAGAATACCAAGACTGAGGAGATATAAGCATACAACTGAAAACTCTCAAGATGGGAACCTTGTCAATTAAGAACAAACTGTTAAGGGCAATAAGCAGCTGCTAACCACTTCCATAGGCTGGGAACAAAAATTACATTGTCCCACGGAGCTTCACAACACACTTTCCACCCTACCCCATCACCATCAAAAATATCTGTGCCGCTATTTCAGATTTAATGTATTTTTTTCCTGTAAGTCTTGAATTCTGTCGTTTACAAATACTTAACTTTCACAACAATACTGTGAGGCACAAATTCCTTTTTCATTATAACTCAAGACCCACCTTCCTATTCCACTACTTGAAATAAAGAGCAAAGCAAGACAACTTTAGAGCTTACTCGGCACTACTTACTCTCCAATTTCCCTCCCCCCCTTTTTTTTTCACCTGGCAGCCATTTCAAAATTTAGCATGCAAGTTACACGGGCTCAATTCAATTCCTAGATTATATTGTTAACCCTAGATGTATGAAGCACTTTCAATGCAGGCTCCAGTACGAGGGATTTGAGCAACGCACAAGCTTTTTGTCCTTAAACCTTGCAGATTTCAAGAAATGCAGGGTCAAATATGAAAAAACAGAATCTTATCCTTCTGTCAAAAGGCCAACATCCCTCCTCCATCCAACCCACTATCCTTCATGTATCTATCTTCTCTGGGTCAGTGCCAGGTTGTCTCAGAATGCCCCCAGGGGTGCTGAGAAAGGGACTGAAAAGGCCAGAAATGGTGAAAAAAAGCTTTGTAAGAAGCATACCCATTACCTCCAGCTGATTATATAGTGGTATCACTACTAATTGCAGCAAAAGGTTTTCTGGGTCTGCTACAATCATGCAAATTCGGTTCAAAACGATTCACAAAGGAGCTACTAAATGAGCACTGACAGCCTTGTTTGCTAAATTTCATCCAAGCATCTTTCTTCCAATCTTAAAAGTATGATAATTGCCGAAGCCTCTGGTATTTCCCCATGAAAAACAAATTAGGCTTTAATGAAATATGCAATCTCATTCCAACATACTGAGTCAGATTCAACCCTGCTTAATATTCCACAGCTAGTATCAAGCAGCTCGAGGAACCCAGGGTAGCCCTGGCAGATGAAGCTTCCCCAGCAGTCGGTAGGCATTTGTCTGCCTCCTGCTCCATGTCAGGGATGCCAGGCGTGAGGAATGCGCGTGTTCCATCACAAATACACCCGTGCAACACCAGCAATGGGCTGTCAGCAACCAGTGGGAATGCACTTACTAATGTATCCAGAGAGTCCTAAGTCTCATTGCTGGTCCGTTTTTAATCGCAGCAATCTCATTTTGAATTTTTGATTCCCATGTCCATCAACAAACACAGCAAACTAATAATTAGGATACAGGACCATCATTTGAGAGAAATTAAATGAGACTGAAACTACAACAGGTGTACACAGGCAGCCTGCAGTAATCCTACACACTTGCCTTGAGAAACTACATTTCAGTTGATTCCTGATCAAAGCTTATCTCATTCCACTTCTGTGTCCTCCAGACTTGAAGGCAGAAATCAAGGGCACTTTTAAAGAGGCATAGGTTACAAAAGGAGGGACTTTCACATTCTAGCCTTCAGCTACTAAAACTGGACTGAATTTCTGGGCTGCATTAGACGTGAGAAGTTGATTTCCAAAGAGTGAGGGCTTGCATTAGTAGTCATGAATTTTTTCAAGATCAAGTGGTGATATCACTTCACATGCATGCCTACTCCTTTCACCTTTTTTTTAGTGGTAGGCAAGGCTTTTTCTCTTTCCTAGTAGCTAAATCTAGAGCACAATAAAGGACTCTGTACTTCATTTGTCTTCTAGTAAGGCAGTGCATTCCTGAACAACTTCTGTGTGCATTTTCCCAAAATTAAGAAGTTACAGTGCTTTAACAAGTAATGTAATTCTTCCTATTTTTATACTGAACTTTGAAAACATACCATGGTTCTTGCAGTAGCAGAAGCAGCAACACAAAAACAAAGAGAAACAGTCTCCCAAGTCAGACTACAGTGGAAGCATGTATTCCTAAAGGAGAATGCTGTTCTATCACATTTCCAAACAGCTTTGTAAAATGAAACCAGGCAGAATTAGCTATTATCCAAACCCTACTTAATCGCAGAGCGCTGTATATTTCTCATTCAGAGTGCTGCTCCAAGGGGCAGAGAGGTCCCTGGTCTGACAATAGCCTGCTACCAGGTGGAAACAATTAAGGAAGGAAGCTCTCCTCCACTGTTCAAATTATTTCCTAGCAATCCCCACTAAAGCTCATGCCACGACCTAACTGAACCACTTCACTTGCATCATGTCCCTGTCTTCCTGCATGCCTAGGGAAAGACAACTCCATGAACTCTCCTTGTTTCTACAGAATATTTTGATTTCTTTCCTTTGTTGTAATTGTAGCTGGTTTTAGAAATCAGTCTGCCTTCTTCCTGCATCTGAAAGCTGAAATAAAGAACATCTTTTTTTGTTGTGAGTCAGTCTAATTCTGTTTACTATGTATTAACTTACAGCAGCTAAAACTTCAGCTCAGATATAATAGCACCAGGGTATTTTCTTGGGTTTTTCTTTTTTTTTTTTAAACATGAAGAACAGGGGAAGGGAAGGAGGATAAAAGATGATGCCACCAACGTGCACAGTAGATCAACAATAATGCTAGTCTCTCTACCTTATCATCTTTTTACATGAACGTTTTCTCATGTAGTATTACAGGCAAAGTAAGATTTTTAAAACAAAGATTAACATGATATATTCTGCATATTTTAGCCACATTATTTGGTCATCTTTAGTATCTTTGTCATCTAAAGCAAGAAACCAGCATCCCCTCCTTATCAACCAAGATGATTACTTCTAAAGGTTATTAATAAACAACCATACTCAAGTTAAAGGAGACAATCCTATCATGCATGTAGGAGAACTAAATGTTTTAAGACACCTGACTTGAAATCCTAAACCATTATAAATGGACACAGGGAAGGGGAGAAGTCTCTCTGATAATGAAACTCAATGAGCCTCATTACATCTTTGTTCCCTCTGAGCAATATTCTTACCCCCATGACAACTTTCAACTAGACCTAAATATTTTAAGAAGATGAAGTTAGGCAAAATAAATCTTGCTCATACAGCTAGTATAACATCAGGCCCAAGTTTTTAAATCAGAAATGGGTTACACAGCAAGAGCTATCAGTATCAGATACCACTACGCATCACCTACCCAAACATGCACCGAGAACATGCATAGCAGGAAAAAGTAGAATTCAAACTGCCTCCAGTTATATTTCCTCTTTATTCAATAAAAAAGGCATCACCATGTTTGCCAATATCAAAAGTAAGGAAGGACATCACTTCCTGTCTCCTTCTCGGAAACAGCTAGGGGAAGAGGATGAGGATGTAGCATCACGGTCTAACTGCAGATTGGTCACTCCCGAGTCTTTCACTGATGTTCTCAATTCAAAGAGGAAGGAAAAGTGATCAGTATCTGAGTTAACATCACTTTACCATGAGCACAGCTGTAACAGAGAGCAACCACAGTTTCTGTATCTTATTTCCTGAGTACATGGACCAAAGGAAAAAAGAAAGGGATGAAAATAACACTTGTCACTATGAAGAGATAAAGTAGGAACAAGACAGTTATGAATGGGACATGGGTAACAGCTCCTCCTCCCAGCAATGACCTACAACACCAAGGAGTAGTAAAAAGCAGCAGCAGGAAATGCAGCAGGGAGAGCTCCAACACACTTAATCCCCGGTAAAGGGAGCCTGGCTTAGAACGTCTGTGGAGCTTTTTACACCACTAGTGGGGCAGAAAGTGCCTAATTACTTGCTATAATTGCCAAAATTCATTAAATAGGCAGTCCATTCCTCTGTCACCTTGAGAAAAGAGGTTTGGGGATTTTTTCAGGGAGGGAGGAGGTTTAAAAATATATTTTAGTCCCATCAGAAACATTAGTAAGAGTCCTTGAATTTTACATCATCCTCAACAATTGAACAGCCTTGTTCTGAAAATATGAAAGATTAGCAAAACTGTCAGCCCCATAACATGATCATTGCTTTATTTCCTTGGCAACAAAGGAAACTTTTAATGGAAAGAGATTTAAAGTACAGCGTGCACATTCCTCTCCAGACTGTAACCTTTTCCAATAGACTCTAGTTACAATACATCTGCTGACTATCTCTTCTAGAAGGGATTTGTAAGGCCAAACAGGTCATACACAATTTAAGAGCTTACAACACCACTCGATTAAAAGTACATTACTCTGAAAATAGTAGTTCACCTCCTGGTTCTTCCGTGTATCTGTTCAGGAAAGAAATATCACAGAATTAGAGAGAAAGTCCTTAAACAGAAGCAGAATTCAATGAAAAGCACGAACTAAGCAAATGCATCCATGACTTCTGCTTATACACAACTGTGCTGGGGAAACTCCCACTCTGAAGCACAGACACAAAATAGGTGCTCTCCATCTGTGCATTGGACCGGTGCTGGTTCAAAGCTGACAGTGTGCTTAGCCTCTTGTCTTGATAAGTAAAACAAACAAATTGATAAACAGAGGTGTTGTGCAAAAGGCTGATCTTGCAAATATATTGTCATCTATTAACAAAAGTACTGCAATAACTAAGCAGATCTAATCAGGCTTTGCACTGTCAGTAATACTGCTCAGCAATCCAAAATTAAAACCACTACAAAGAAAAACTATCTGAGTAAATATCAAAACCAGGAAAGACCTGGAAAAGAGGAAAGAAATATATATTTGCCTTAAAGCACCAGCCAGTAGATCTGCCTGCATTACAGCCAGCAGTGCCCAGCTACATCAATGCAAATACTCAGGTAAAGCTGCCTCACCAAAGCACTTTTGTGTCAATTGTTCCAGGGTCATTTTCAAAACTGTCATAAAAAACCAGGGAATTAACAGCTAGTTTTTCCACAGTAAAGAAGAAAAATCTGGCAAAGGTGGAAATGCAACACAATTGAAAAACCTAGACAAACTCAATGACCCACATCAGAACAAAAAAAAAAAAAAAACCAAACAAAAACCAAAAACAAACAAAGACTCAAACAAAACAAAAAAAAACCGACACGCAGAAATCTATGAAATACCAGACTGGAAAGAGAAAGTAAAGCTGCTGACAAACTGCATTTTACAGAGGCTAAAAATAACTTTTTCCCCATTGTACATTATCTCCTCAAGCAGGAGGAACATATGTGAATTCAGAAGTTTCAGTATTTGGGCAATTGTTCTCATGGCAAGAATGCCACAAACTGGAATTCCTGAAAATTGCCCTGGATAAGAGACTGTAAATCTGCAAGACCTGGAGAGATCCACTGGACAGCAGAGTAAAGCTTGACTAGGCTCAGTAAAGAATGGCTAAAGGAGGATTTGACTTCAGTCCCCATCCAGCATTCACAGAGTGACTATGTGGCACACTAGGAGTTACACATACAACAACTATTTTCAAAGCACAAACTAAAATCAATATGTGAGAAAAGCCCTTTTCAAAATCAGGGGGAAATTAATTCAAGCACTGAATTTGTATTTCTTTCTTTCTTACCACCCTTTTCAGATGAAAAAGAAAGCAATCAAAGACAGACTCTGCTTTCCAATACATAAATGTATATTTCTTGCTTTGAAAGAAAGAACAGAACAGACACATTAGGTGTTTTTTTTTAATTAGGAAGCCATGAGGCACACAAAGGAACAAACGATCACAAAGAGCTCTGTTTCACTCTGGGTTTTTAAATGGTGATAGGATGGTATTCATAACACTTTGTGCAAAAAGCACTTAGGTACTAATTCTACCCGGATGCACCAGCAGCCCAGGCACCCCTAAGCAGGTTCCCATGCTCCTGCCTGGGTTTTAGCTCTCAGCAGCCAGAAGCACGTGTGACCCCTGAGGTCCCCAGACACACTGTGAGTGGGGACCTCGGGCTGCTGCTTTTACCTGCGGCTTGTCAGATCAGTACTGCCAGCAGCAGGACAAAGAAAAATGCTTCAAGACTAGGCGACTTTGGAGCTGAAAACATCTTCAGACAGGAGTTCCCGATACCTCACAGAAGGGTCAAAGCCAAGCTTACACTGGCCACCTAGTAACAAAGCCACAACCTAGACATTTTGATAACAACAAAAGGGAGGAAAAGACATTTAATCTCATGACATTGCAAGTCTTTGCAGAAATACATTTCAATCTTGTACACGTACCCTTCAGCAGTTATGCTGGGATTAATACTGTGCAGAGGGGTTGAGGGTACAAGGGTTATTGCAAAGTCCAGTTCCTCAAAGAAGAGTGTTTGTAGGTTGAAATAATAAGGCATAATCTTTGTATCACCCCTGTACATTTCTAGACGTTGAAAATGTTGCTATTAAACAAAGTGACGTGGAAGCTGTAGAAAAGGCAATCTGCAATACCTACACACTTTAAAAGGTCTCATATACAGGTTCCAATGCTAAAACTATTGGATCTGCCTAGCTGAGTAGAACATTACGTCGAAATGAAAAGAGAAAGTAGATTGCGCTAATAGAAGTTAAACCCAGATTAATTTAAAATTAGAAGATTAAATTTTTACCTGTAGGAAAACAAATTATTTTAACAGATAATGACGTCCATAAAGTGGAGGCAGTTAATCCAACCCGTACATGTTCAAACTGTCTATCAGTATTTATGGAATTATTTAATCATCTGCCCTTCTCACTGCCAGTCTCCTCACACTGCAGATTATACATTAAACCATTTCCAAAACAGTGGGGATGCTATGCAGGAAAAGAACTGAATCAATGGCAGAGCACCCTTCCTGAGTACAGTTAGTTCACAAATACATGCTGAAGCACGCATTAAAAATAATAAGAGGAAAACTTTTAAGGGACATGTTTTCGGGGACAGTGAGACATCATCTAAAATAAGGGATGTGTGTTCCACTGAGCCTCACAAATACCAAATACAACAGGACCAACTTGGCAGCTCTGTATTTTTGATCTCTTGCTGCCTAGTACCCAGCTCCCCCCCACCCTGACATGCACTGACAACATTTTTTGCATTGGATCACAACAAAAGACAGCAGGCAGGTCTCAATCAAAATTGAGTACAACCTCATCTACAAACACCCACTTTTTCCCTCTAGATGTCACAAGCAGGGATGCAATCACAGGGAACTGCTGACACCACATCACTACTCCTCACCCTACCCACAGGGGCACTGGGGACAGGGCACAAGCAGCTGGCATCACTGGGGGACCAGCGATGGGGGGAGGACTGTCTGTCACTCACCCCTGGAAATCAAATCAGGGATTTGATTTTGACCATTCACTTAGCTGAAATAGGGCAATGGTACACAGGTTCAATGAGGATGATGTTGCTCTTATCTCCACCAGCTCAGCAGGGGTCAGGGCTAGGTTTCTAGTGTCCCTGCAGCTTTGCTGAAGCCAGAGGAATCAAAGGGAAACTCCGACAGCTGCTGCAGGATTATCCGAGCAAAGCAGGCAGGGGAGGAAAAGCCAAAGGCTTTAAGCGAGGCCGACACACCAGTTCTGCAGCAAACACTCTTGGAAACCAGCACATCCTCAGGACTCCTGATGCTCCAGATCTCAAGGGGGCCCTAACCCCCGACAAGCGGAAGACTCTCACAGATCTGCCCTGCTGGCAGAGGTGTCCTAGAGTACGTACTGCAGCTCATGAGCAAAACTGATGAGTAGAACACATTTTACATAAGCACAATGGTTTCCCATTATTTTTCTATTTTATGATCTCATAGTGTTCAAGAACTTCATGTAATATAGAAGAGACACCATTACCTGTATTCACCAACATCAATCCTGACACTCATCCTGACCAAATACTTACAAAAGTGAGAGGCAGCAGGTTACATGAATTATAAGAATCAACAAAAATATCAGGTTTAGAGAAGAGAGTAATGACATTTAAAGAATCCAACCCATCACTGAAGATGCTTTCCTGCAAGACAAGACATGTACAAGCTCCAAGCAGGTTTGTCCTTGGCCATTAGGAAGTACGATATCAGAGTGAGGTACAAAAGAAGTGAACATAGACAAAGCAAATGACAACAATAAAAAAATAACAATTTAAAAAGAAACAAACACAACATCACAAAAACCAGGAGACAGAACAAATTTAATATTGACTTGTGAAAAGATTAGTTGAGCTTGTATCACTTTCACAGTTCATGGTCTATGATGATATGAAATTGCTTTTATTCCCAACGTTTTTCTTCTGATAGGGTTTGGGTTTTGCTTGATATTGAAAACAAGCTTTCCTAAAGATATAAAAAAGAGAAAAAACAAACAAACCCAACACACAGAAGAAAGTCATGTTAAAACAATTAAAAGGGAAAAAATTTGTAAAATACTACTGAAAAATATGCATAGAATTATTTACCTAGACAAAGCTATAGCCTGGTCTTTGTTAAAGATGCAAATTTTATTCAGTTAATCAACGGATGAGCGCAATTTCAAATATAACACTCTGAAGGCTCACATCACCACCTCAGGCAAATTCACAGATTAGCTTGTGGCACTGCTGATGATTCCAAGCTTAAAACCAAAGTAAATATTTATTAACATTAACCACTGCATTTTGATTCAATGATTCAAGAAATATAACTGCCTTCAGGAAATACAGAATCCCTTTTCTCCTAGAGATAGTTACACTGAAAAAGGAAAATAGACTTTTCCAAAAGCTTTCTGAAACGTGAAGGGAAAGTTATGAATGTGTGATTTGGATACAGTACCAAAAAAAAAAAAGGTACAGAAATCCATTATTAAACACAATTAATCTTGATTGTAATAGTCAATCCTTTAATTATGGTTGATGAGATACATTGCACACAACTTGCTTTCCCCACAACAATGCTCCAGATATGGATTTTCATTATGTCATCAATACCCACAGCATGAAGTAATCAGAAATAAAACACGAGCAAAATCTCTGAGATTTTTATGTTCTTAAAAAAATAAGACAGCCATACCAATGTTTAGGTTTATACAAGTAATCCTACTAAGTAAAATAAAAAATGGGCAGGGGTAGATAGGAAGTATGTTGGTTTTGGGTGGGGGCTTTTGTTCCAGAGTAGGGGCCTGAACAACACGCCTTTTAGGGCTGGCACAGCTTCTATTTCTGTAGTCTCTCAAATAGCAAGGACGCAACTCTCGAAGGATCAGACTGCTTCAGAACTCATGTTATGATAATAAATTGGAGATTATATAGTTTATACTTTTGAACCACCCATATTGCAGATAAGCCATTTATTGACTAAGTCTGGTCCTGGTCTCTATCTCAGTTTTCTGGCTACATCTGCCCTGAAGATAGAGGTACAACTCTAGCATATACCAAAAATATAACTCAGATTAACACTGAAGCACACAAACAATGCTGTTTCAGCTCAGACTCTGAGTATATTTAGATCTCAGAGAAACTCTAGAGTATGCACTGCCCATATGTCACCCTGGATGATTTCCTGCTTTTAGTCCTTTCTTAGGTTGGACAGAGATTGCAGTTGTTCCTCACATTTATAGAGTCTCCAAAACTCCAACTTAATCACCTTGAAAATAGAATATTATTGCCACATGAACTTAAGATAGTTAACCAAAACAAGTAATAAAATCATTACGAAAAGTACTAGCATTCCTGAATACGCACTATAGATTTTTTTTTTTTATTACATAAAATAGGTCTTATTATTGCCTTCTGAATTTTGCCATTATCTATCTACCACTTGAATTGTTTTCATAGCTTTACCCTGACCAACAGCTTTGGTGGAAGCAGCACTTCCAGGGTACAAGACGACTTTCTCTGCAGTTGCTACTGGCTCACCTGTGTGAGCACGCTGCTCCCACACCACGTGCAGACCAGTTCTGCCACTAAGTACAAAGCCAATCCCACTGAATACAGATGCATTACAAGAAATGCTGTATCAGCTAAAGATGAACACAGGCCATAGCCATTAGCACTTCTAAAGCATTCCCCTTACCTAAGAAAATGGTATATTAAAAAAAAATAATGGCAACAACATGAAAATCTTAGTATTTTCTTCCTGATTTAGGATGAGAGAGGGAACAAGCTAATGGGGATGGGGAACACTATCACTGTTCTGTTTTTCATGGTAACTTGACAGGTCTAATTATATAATGCATTTCTACCAAGATCATGCCAGCATTAAAAGTCAGGCAGTATATAGGAAACTACAAGAAAACTTTTAAAGCTTCACTCATTGCTTTTGAGAGCATTCACCAAACATTTCAGTAAAACTCTGCATTGAGCTGGTCTCTGAATACATTAGTTGTGGCTACATTTCCAGTTTCAGACCACAAGTCTTGAAAGCCTGGGAGTATAATGTGTCTTTACAAATAATTTCTTCTTTAATGTAAAAATTTAGTTTTCCTTTGTCCTTGAAGCTAAGACATGGTAGGAAAGAAGAGTAAGTCCAGAAAGAAAGAGAAAAGCCTATCTACCCAGAATTAAAGATGTGTGTCATCTATCACAATAACCAAAGCAAACATGGAAAAGAATACTTGTTTATTTTGTAACATTTAAACAAATGCCATATGCTGTGTAGTGCTATGCTTGACACTCACAGTCAGTTCTCACGTTGAGAAGGATTTGAAAACTTCTTCAGTATAAAATATTCAAAGCACAAGGCACACGGCCACTTTTCAAGAATTTCCATAGCTTTATATCAACTATTTCTTCATACACATAGCCCTAAAAATAGCCTTGTCTCTGATGATAGTTCAGCTTGGACTTCCATCCAAACCACTTTTGCCAAGACGAGGTTAAAGCCTCACGCTTCATTAGCCACACAGCAGCCTTGGCAAGGGCCAGCTCAAAGCAGCAGTGCTCCGCATCGTCAGCGTCTGTCCCAAACTAGGAATTAGTGTGAGGAATAGCCAAACAAGGCAGTCACAAAACTGTAGCTTCTGCAGCCATCCAGTTTTTGCACAGCATCAGCTAAGTCTCTGTCTTCAGTCACATTGTTTTATCCATTTTCCTTTCCCAAACAATTTTTCTCTTTTTTAGGCCATATTGTGTCCTTCTTCTTGAATGGGCCTAAACCTATTAAGTAAGTCATTGCTCATTTCTCCTCCTTTGGTTCCAGCATCTGTTTTCTGTATATGTCTTAATAGCTTTCCATTGTAGGAAACATGAGAGGAGAAAACCACCCAGGGAGACAGAGAGAACAGGTTAGAAGAGCAAGCTGAAAACCCATGAAAGGCAGGAGTGAAATCCCCAGAGACCTCTCTGGACAGGCTTCCCTGGTACCCTCCTACCTGATTATCTGCACTGATTGTTTACCCTCATTTACTCCAGTAACACTCATCCCTTCAGACCTGATAACCGTGCTGATGGTGTGATCGATCTTAGGTTTGTTCCCATCAAGCGAACAGCCTTAAGCAGTTTGAGCCAGCCTGGCTTGTTACAACAGGAACAGCTGAGATTGCCAAAGCCTAGGGACAATGTCTCTCAGCAAAGGCAGCAGCAGCATTCATACTCTGAGTGATTTTTCTTACAGCTTGGGTACTGGGTTTGGATCTTTTGCATCCCACACGCCTAAGTGCCAACAAGGTCTGTATCTCATTTCAACCTTCTCTTATGTCTTCTGCCTTGCCTTTTCCTTTCCTCAGACTTCCCTATTTGACACCATAATGTTTAGATGGCTCTTGTACCTGCAAACACCACTCTAAGACACAGGACCACTGTGCATACACTGCCTCTTTTCCATGCATTGCTCTTCTCATACCTTTCAGTCCAAAACTCCTTGGGGCAGAAAAGCTCTTCTCAAGAGTTCCTGAAAGCACCCTAAGGCACTGCTCCCTACACAGTTGGATAAAGGAACTGAAGTGAACGAAATTGCATCAGTATCTTATCAGACTGAAACAAAAACACTTTAAAACTTAAAAAAAAAAAATCAGCAGAGACTGAGTAAGAAGTATGGAAGTATTTGCCCCAGTCATCTGTGCACCGCAGCCAAAGAGCTTGGTACCAGGGTCAAACCTTCTACTGCATACTTCTTGCTGCTTTACTTCTTTGCCTTCTTGCCCAGTACACCAAGTCTCCCCTCTCTATTCCCCAACAACAGCTGGATTGCACAATCACCAGGACAATGCAGCTGGGATCTTCTTCTCCATTCTCCAAACACATAGGCACTATTTGTCTCCAACTTGGAGAAGAGACAAGGTTCTATACCCACCTGTGAGGAGAGAGAGAGCAAAGACAGAAGGAAACTTTGCAGCCTGAATCTCACCTCACCTAGGAGGCCATGTTCCTCCCACCACTGGCATTTAAAGCCATGCACACAGAGAAAAACAGCCTGAGTGTGCCAAAATGAGGTCACTCAGAACAATGAACAGTACCTATTATTTTCTTAAGACCTCAACATTTCTCTCTTTATGCAAGTTCATAATACAATAGAGCAGGTTGAGTTTAAATGAGAATTAGGCTGCAGCTTTTTAGTATGCCCCAGGTAAAACAAGTGAGCACGAACAAAGGGTATCTGATAACATTATCTGCACATGCACTACTTTGTAACTGTTTCCATAGGCACAAAGGACTGTCAAGCTGCCTTAAGACTTCATGCTAATTGCTTTGTGTGTGTTATGAAATGTAAATTAGGACTCCCTCAAAAACCTGGAAAATTGCACTTATCTAAATCTCACAGGATTCTAAGAGGGCAGTCATTCAATAATATTTCTCACCAAGAAATGTGAAACTAGGCTCTGCAAAGATGCTCTGCACAAAGAGAGACAGATCTGTTAGTGTATATAACAGTTGTTTTGCTGCACATGCAGCTCCAAATCAAATTTGCAAACTCATGAAACATCTGGAGGGGAGAGCCTCAGATGGTGAGAACCATCACAATTATGGTAATACCCACAGCATTTCTTTACCAAGTGTGATGTAAAATTAAGTAGTTAATATACATGATGATTAAAAGAGTTGACACAATTATCAAATGTTGCATGACTCCTACAACTGAAAGGACAAGGTGGGGGGGCTGCCGTATAATTTCTATTTTACCTCCCCTCTTCCAAAATGAAGTGTCCTGCTATTAAGTTCTTCTGAATAATTAAACATAATAATGATACCTACATGTATTTATGCCAAAAAATATAAAATAAAACTATATTACAAGGACATCCCATAAACTTTTTCACTGCTTCATTATTTAGGACCAACCAAGCATTTTATGAATTGTTGTTATTTATGATGTTTTATATACTGCATTTGTTTATGCACAAACTGGTCACCTACTTCCTCACTGTGGCTCTTCACCATTCAGCAGCAAGACAGGTCAGACTTCGAACTGTGTTGCGAGGGTCTTAGTCTCATATCCCTGCAGGCCCTCTATCCTGCAAACACTCAGCCATGTGTTTCGCTTTATGTATACAGCTAGTCTCACTGAACTCATTCATTAAATTCTAGCCTTATTTAAATTGCCACAGGTTTTACCATTGATTCCATTTAGGCCCAGATTTCATCTAATGGGACTATTTACATCTGAAAAGCTGAACACATGTCCAAGTGTTTGTAAAACTGAAGTCCCAACTGCAAAGCCAAAGCATGCTCGGCCATTTTATCTCTTAACTAGCACATCAGACCTACAAAATTATTTGCTTTTCTTTTGATTTTAACTAAGTTACAACAAAATAAACCCATCATCATTAAAGCAGATTATTAGGTTATATTTATCCTTCTTTTCGAATATTACTAAGCAGGGTACCCATCCTCTCCAATCTGCTCATTTTTTCCCATGCCAGTAAGCAAGAAATAGTTAATGCCTAATTGTCTAGGCACAAACACCAACTTTGCTCAGCTGAAGAATTCACTTGTTCATTTGTACTTCAAAAAAGAATAAATTTTAGGCGAGTACAAGAAAAACAGATTAGTAAGCTGCAGTTTTCTTCCTTTAATTAGAACAGCAGCAATATTCAACCAATCTAAATTGAATTCAATTAAATCAAGGTTTAGTCAGTCCATGAAGCAACACCTGAAATACAATCTCTGCATTTGCTTTCTCATTTAGTTTTATTTTAAAACCTGGATAGTAAGATGACCCAAGTAGCTAACTTCTAACCTTCAGCAGAAAAAAAAGGAAACCCAAATACTGCAAAGTCAGAAGAGA
Source organism: Dicrurus megarhynchus (assembly GCA_013399195.1). NCBI lineage: Eukaryota > Metazoa > Chordata > Aves > Passeriformes > Dicruridae > Dicrurus > Dicrurus megarhynchus. Next base: position 534,330 of record VXAD01010008.1, on the reverse strand, counting down.
TCCTTTGCTGCAGAATGTAAGAATTTACCAGTTCCTGATGAAATTCAGAACAATGACTAAAGAAATAAGGACTCCCTAAACACAAAAAAAAAAATTTGCTTTTTCTGATTACCATACTGCTTACTATATTTATAAGCTCAGAAACTCCCAAGGGCATAACTGGATAATAATTTAATCACTCTGTTGGAACAGTCACTGATTGCAGGGTCCAGCCCTTCACTTTATCCATGACCTGTACTGCTGGTGCAGACATAAGATAGCAAGCAAGTATAAATGGGATGAAAAATTATGTCTTTTATTTTGTGTGTGTATATATATATATAGTTATATATATACAGTTATATGTGCAATTAAGTATGCATATTAAATGCAACCATCCTGTTATGAAAAGGGTTCTTTTGCATTTTACAACACAAAATACAGCATAACAAGCAGTCTTCCTTGAGCACTTATTCTACAAGTGTGCTCACTTACTCTTGGCAAAGGACTAACTGGTACAATTTCAGATTCATGCTTAGAATTATCACAGTATCTGCTATTCCTTAACAGGACCATTCTCTACCACCTCATGCACTTTATACAGGATTTCAGTCCAAGAAAAATGAGGATGGAAAACAAATACTCTCCACTAATACAGCATACAGCAGCATATAAAGTACAACATTGTACATTTCTGTACTCTACACACAGATGTTTCCCCATGATTCCTTATCTTGAAAGAAGTATGCAAAATAAAGTGCTCTCAGTGCCCTTATTCAAGCAAAAACCTTCAGCCATCACTCCCACTATGCTACACAAAGAGCAGATGTCCTTAGATCCTTGCCCACACGAAGATCCAATGCAATTTGTATTTTGGAGCAGAATTGTTTCCATTACACAAGACAAGCGGGAAAAAAAATGCTAAGTTATTTCAATCACACTCATAACTGAAAATTCTCACCCACATCACTTATATTTTTCCTTAAATGTTTACAGAAAGACTGAGGGACAGACACTAATAAAATAACTCTTTATTCTGGAATCCTGTAATGTTTTCCATACTTACATTTACCTGTGTCTTAGTTCTTTATTTTTATGCTTTAGAGTCATTTTACTTATTCAGAAAACAGTACCCTAACATTAGGATTCAGTAGTAAGAAACTGAGTTTTAAATCTTCTTGCTATAAAATAAACTCCTGTGCTTCTTCACATCATTTACAATTAGCGAGCATAGTGTGAACACAAACTGAAACTCCCTGCCTACAATAAGCTACAACACAGAGAACCTCAGCAAAATCTATGAATTTCAGTCTGCAAGGTGTTCAGAACAAGCCAAGCACAGAGCCAAATTGGTAGATTGAAATATCACACACAGCATGTGTTCCTAGAAACTGCTACTGCATCAGAGCCTTTCAAGACATGTATGACACTCGTCACCATGGTACCTGTACATCTGTACCATCCAAACTGACTGCTTAGAGAAGCCTTCTTCTCCAGGACTATCATCAAGCAGCACCAAGATCTAGAGCCACAAAGAGCAGCAAACCTTTTTCCCTGAAAAGCTAGTTTATTTCCATACACATCAAGTCAAAAGCTCAGAATTACAAGAGGGTTACCACTTATCTTAGTGATATATGGACAAAACACTACAGGTATTCCTATACAGTCAGTATTTTCATCATTTTTCAAGAGTAAAATACCAAATGTTAATAATTATTCGTATTGCAAGCTAGCAGACCAGGTATGTGGCACACAAATTGGTGAAAGCCAGTATTCCTTAATGCCTTCCTTCTTTGTGGGATCCTTTCCTCACCTCACCACACACTTGCCCAGCCCCTAAATGAGGTGGCCTTCAATTGTTCTCGGACAGGATTGTTCATATTGATTGAAAACAGAACATTTAGGAAAAAAATGGAAAAAAAGAGCTGACTGTCCCCTAGAGGAGAAAAGTTTCCAGAAAATTCTCACAGGTTTACTGTAGTAGTTTAGTAGATCAGTTTTGTTAACATATAAAAATAATCTTTTTCATTAATATCCTATTTCCTTTTGTCACGTGCTAGAAGCACACTCTGAATTCCAGAGGACCAGCTAGCTTCCTTGCTCACTGGACATTCAATCCCTGCTTTGGCTTTTAACCTGTATCAGTCAGGCATCAAATTCCAATTACTCAACTCCATCAGGGTAATCCCAGGTTCTGCTCAGAACACATACAAACCTACTCATCCAACATTAAAAAAAACAGATTTAGTGAAACGTTCATATAATTGCTAGTTTTGGGACAGACCTGTGGAGGATATCTAGTCCAAGACCCACACCACTCCATCTAAATAAAGCAGGTTCACCTGCAGGAGGTTGCACAAGATTGTGTCCAGGTACGTTTTGATTACCTCCACAGAAGGAGACTCTCCACAACTTCTCTAGTCTTTTAATTACAGCAAGTACACTGCTACAGCAAAACACACTCCAGAGCATCCAAAACTCCTCTGGCTAAGCAGCATCTAGACAGCTCACAGTTCTTGGGGAAAGGGAAAGTATATAAAACAAGTTCCTTTCTTTAAGCCCAAGCCATCATTTCAGAACAGACAGGCACCTTTATGAAGGCTTGAGCCACACAGAACCATCCAGTACAACAGACCGACCAAAGATGCGGCTTCAGCTGCCCCAAGTTTGCCATCACCTACTGAGCAAGAACAGGGAGGGAAGAAGCAAAGCAGTAAGAGGTGTAGTGACTTGCACCATCACCCAGGGCCCATCCTGACACACAGCCCCAGGCTCATCCAGATGGAGCAGGCACCCATCTGAGGCTTCACCTGCCAGCCATACTCCATAAGCCACATCACCACAACCATCTCCACAGCAGGAGCTGCTTTCAACAGCCAGGCAGAGCAGGAATGAGCCTGGCAGCAAACAGCAGCACAGACAGAACTCCAGGTGATCCAGCTTGGGCTTGGCTTTTTTACCATGAGTGCAACAACGTGAGGAACCATTTTCTTTGTAGCCTTTCCCCATCCTTAAGTCTTTCGTCTTCAGGACAAAAGTGTATTTTGAGAACTCTCCAGAAGCGTGATGTTTATTAAAGAGAAATACTAACATTTTTAACAAGCCAAGTGATTTACATGCAAGAGATGAACAATGTACTGCAAAATTGAATAGAACATATAACTACATCTTTTCACAAAAATAGAAAATTTATTCAAGTACACTGGTGCTACAAAGAAGCTATAAAGAACTGTTTGTGCTACAAAATAAGAGCTGCTAGACACAAAAATGCCATTTTAATTGGTTCAATTTTTTCATTATTCTCTTAGAACTTTTTCTTTCAGCAGGCTTTATTTATACAACCAAGCAGCATTTAAATTATATTTTTGGCACTGGAACGTTAATTCAGATCAAAGTGATTTAAAAAGCCTAGGTTTTCTTCTCCTTTAATTATAAAAATGTAAGAGAGTAGAAGTTTAATTACAAATAATTGGTTAGAAAAGGAAACTTTTCTTCTGCAACTAATGCTAATTTTTCCAGAGCAACCCTCTTTCCTACCTCAAAAAAAACAACCCCCACAAACAAAACAACCTTTAAAAGTTTCCTCAAGTGCAACTGAAACTGTTTGAAGAAAATGAAACACATACACTGAAAATTCATGGAATTTATTACAAGGAAATTTTTGCTATAATTCAAGATTTTGCAGCAAGGAAATACATAGATAGATGCATACCATACCTAGAAGTATCTTCCCAGGAACTATACAGTGTTTCTTTTCGGCATGGGAGCTGGAAGGAGGCCTGGAAAGCCAAAGAAAGGATGGCAGAACGGGAGCAACTGTGCTAGAGACTCACAAACCAAACTTCCAAACCAAGCTTCAGAAATCATTTCAGAGAGGTGCCCAAGATGGTTCACCAACTAAATTCTCGCACCAACCAGGTCAGATGGGCCAATACAGAGAGGCTTAATCCAGGACATAAATATTCTTCCCATTTTAGTGGTATCTAGAGTGCTGATGTGTAACACACAAAATAAGGCTTGTTAAGATCCTGCCTCAAATGTGAGTCTAATTTCTTCATCTTCTTATTAAAATATTAAAACAATCAACACTAAGTAGTAATATCAAATAAATACAGTATCAAATGCAAGAGAAGGCATGACAGCACCTTCACATAACTGTTGGAAAAGAGAGGATAAAACAAGGCACAGTGTTCCTTCAAATATATTTTTATTTTAAAAGAAAAAATATATTTTTAAAAAGCATATGAAGCATGAAAAAAAGAGTATATAGCAGAAAGTTCATAACCTACAGAACAACAGCTGCAAGTTCCACCCACAGAGTCACTCACACTCAACACAGCGTGGGTTCCTTCCACTTCAGTAAGAGAAATCCACAGTGTTTTTTGGAAATAGGAAACTTAGGAAAGTTACTCTAATGGCCAGAAGTGACTGCAGGCATCTCATCTTAATTTCCAACTGGACCTAATCCTCTTCTCAAAGCAGCCCAGTACAAGTCCCCTCAAACAAAAGAGCCAGCCAAACATAACTGATTCTGACCCAGGAAACTTGACAGGCTGTAAAAATGAAACTAAGAACATTTCAATGTTTCCACAGTGCTACAATATCACATAAAGATTAAAAGTACCAACAGGATCAGTCTGCAGAGGAGAAACTACTAAACAGCCTATAAAGGCACAGGCATTGTGTGCTTCAAAAGGAAGATTTTTAAGTGTGTTATTTAATGTGCTGCTTTGCACACTGGGCAGCAAGATCCTCCCACATCCTTTCAAAGGTCCACCACTGAAAACACACTCTGAAAACAATACCAAACTGTACATACACACAAAAGACTTGGAGAAACCAAAGTTAAAGTCACAGAAGTGGCAAACTTTTGAAATTAATTCCCACTTCAGGATTTCATGTGAGAGACCTGAAACAAACCAGATACTTGCAAAAAAAGAAAAATCAAATTATCCTGGATTAAGAATTCCAATTCTCCCCAATTTGCCTCCAAGATGTTGGTTATTACTTTATAATGGATTGCATGTTTCAATGCAAAGTGTCTACTAAAAGCCAGTCAAGTTTATGGGCATTAATACAGTGAAGAACTTCAATCTGACAACTCACAACCTCACTTACAGCAGGTTTAACTCTGAGCATGCCACCCACAAAACACCTCTGGGAAACACCCTGGATAAAAATGCAGGCTCAGGAATTACTGCAGCACACACGGTTCCAACACCAGCCACACACTGAATATTTACAATTTAAATGACAACAGAACAAACCTCCTCTGCCTGCCTTCTAAAGGCAACTTCAGCACACCAATCTTCTACACACAAGCTGGCATCCTCCTGAAGTCTTACATCTCCTGTTGGAATCTTGATGAAGACATATCAAGGGGCACTTTGACAAAAGCAAACAGTTTCATGCTGGTTGGTTGGATTTCAGGACTTGATTTTAACCGTGATATTCCATAATAAAGGGCTTGGCTGACCCCTATCTACAGACAGGTTTTAATTTTCCTTAATTCTTAAAGATCTTTATAATGGACAACATCCAGTGACTATGGGGTTTTTCCTCCTCCCCCCACTAAGTAATTATGTCACCTTAAAACGGCTCCAAACATCAACTTTAGGAGGCTATTTTCAGGGGAAGAATATTTCTTAGTGCTTTATTCATACACTGGAACTCCATGGTAGATTTTTAGTAACAAAGTAAATAACCATTACCAACTCCAAAAGTTGCTGAGAAAACAAAAAAAAAATTTTAAAAAGCATCAACTGATAAATATTCCTGCATAGAAATTGGAGGCTGGATACTGCAAAGGCACTCCTGATGCATCACGACATTGGAAGCCCACTTAGCCAGGCACCGCCTCCTAAATAAAAGTACCTGATTCACAGAGCCATCCAACTTTGAGCTACATTCCCTTGTATCAAAGGGAGAGAAGAACCTTAGAAAAGCAGTTAACTCAAGTTACACTTAGAGAAGGTAGCCAAGCAATTGGAAACACTATTGAAATGAAGTGCTGTCTCTAAGTTGAGGCTGCAGACAAACATTTGTGGTGTATCTTTTAGTCAGCTATTTGAGAGTGTTCAGAGACTGGTTTCCCACCTAAGCACTGGGTGCAGGTCTTCTACAGCAATGATGGGCAAGCAGCACTCTGGAGTCTGGTCCCTGGGCCCAGCATCACTTATTAACTGCTACATGTAAAAAGCCACAGAGGGGAGAAGAGAAGACTGGACAGAGATCTCAGAAGGGCTCAGGCTGCTGTTGAGTGGGTTTGTTTCCATGACAATTTTGGTCACTGAATAGCAACCCTGTTTCAAGAGCTCAAGTCCTTTTTTAGGATTTAAGTACGCAAATTACCAAGCTGCATGAAAATAGCATCCAGGCACTGGCAGAGACTTTACAGCAGGAGTTCTGCTACCAATTACTGCGTTGTTCCCCTGAACGCGAATTGGACTAGCTGACTAAAACATGTAGGAGCTAAAAATCATACAAGCCTCTCATTAGCAAAATAGCCTAGAGTAACACTAAGTTCAGAAACACTCATCCTAGACACAGGATGCTAAATTCAGAAAAACCTGTCCTCCCTTGAACCCCAGGTCAGAGGTCAGGGCAGGGCTTTTTGGGTCTACTGACAAGTCGGTGAATAATAGGGGATTCCACAGACCAGTCCAGTCATCTAGAAACAATGGTTTGTACCATCACATAGAAAATCTGCGTTCAATTATCTGTCAGTCTCTGGCATCCTGGGCCAGCTGGGACTGGGAACGCTGCTGAGGCCAATGTGCCTAAATCCTGGAGAGAAGGAAATGATCTGAGGCACTCAACAGTGACCCCTGTGAATATATTAAAGAGCCTTTGTGGCAGACTAATGGTAAGCCTGCTCTCTGTTGGAAGAAAGATGACAAAAAAGGCATGGTCTCAAATTTTAGTACACAATAGAATTCTGCTATTGTATATAATGATTGTATATACACCCACAGTGTTTTACAGATTACACTGATTCTTAGTTTTTGAAGCATTAATATGGGTCACTTAAATAAACCACTGGACAAAAAAAATCAAAATAATCAAGATATAGAAGACAAAATATCTTCTGCTGAAAGCACAATATTTCCAGTAAAACAAAAAGCAATTAAAAAGATGAAGAGGTAAAAGAAACAAGGGACTTGAAGACAGTAAATGAGTATTATTTATTTCCAATTGAAACCTGCTACTATTCCTGAAAAATGTTCTCATGAAGCCACCAGGACAATGAAGGCTAACAGAGTAATTCAAAGTGTCCTAGGGAAGACAAGGATTAGTATTCAAGGAAGCCACTTTTACTTTTTCTCCTTCTCGAAGCTTAATGAGGCCAGGAATGGTCAGTGAAGCATCATTGATGAACTTTCCCCAGTTACAGAGGCTGGGTCACAAAATTTTATCAGTTTCAAACAGCTGCATTTACCAATTTTCTTTTTCCTTGAAGTAAAACAGAGATTGACAGATTACTTGATCCTTTGCTGCTGCCCCAGTGATCCAGCTTGTTTCTTTGTTTCACAATCAGCTGTCATACACAAACAGCAGCAACCCTGTGCTAGCCTGAAGCATCCTCTGAAGACAGAGCCAAGTGCATGTCGCTGCCTTTGGAGATCTGTCATAAGCCATTCACAGGTCCACAAAATATTTCAACTGTCCTGAAGTAACAAACTGAGCAGTAGTGTCAACATGTTAAGAAATATTTAGGATGTCAGTCCAAAAAACCACTTTCCCCTGACTCTTTGAGTTTCATTCACCAACAGGCTGGCCTTTGGGGAAAAAATGTTTAGAAAAATGGAGCTCTGCAGAGGGTAAAACTGGGAAAGAAATTGCAAAATTTACACCCTCGTACTAGGGAGGGACTGCCCACGCAAAAAATAACACATTCTGAGTCTGGATGACTATCCTGAGACAGGATAAGAACCTGATCTAGTAGACGTGAAATGAAATCCCACTGCCATCCTGACTTATATAACCTGCCCACAGAACAAGCTCCCACTCTAAAGGAAAATCAGGAGAGTTTATATGATCAGTCGCCCCAAGTGGAAAAGCAGAGGGAGTCAAAGGTTGTCAAGCCCAAAGAGAAACAATAGGCTTCCACAATCAAGAGAAACCCCAAAATTTATTTTAAAACTTTCAGCTTAAGGTTCAGGTCTCCAGATAAAATGCTTCCACCTTTCAAACAACCATTTCAGACAAAAATTAGGGTTAAAAGAACAGAGAAGGAAATGGACAGTTTAAAAAGGTTTCTTTTCCAACAAAACAGTTAACCCAAAATCTGAATAAAGCCTAAAAAATATTTAGAAATAAAATTTTTTAAAAATCTAACATAGAACACTGGCCCAAAGAACAGATTCACCTTTACATAAGTAACAATAACACTAAGCATCTCCACCTTCAGATTTAGTCTGTTTCTCCAACTGTGTATTTGGAGCAACTCTCACCACGGGTTGCCAGCAGTCTTGCATCAGTTTCAGCATCAAATATTTCAGCTAAAGAAAGAAACTCCATAAACAAACAGCAAAGTCTGATTCAGTCAACTTCACAGAAAAAAAAATTAAAAAAAAAAAAAAAAAACTAGCAGCAAACAACAAAGGAAGGGCAAACTTCCAGATGAGGGAAGCAAAGGAGCTCTAATTCATCACTCTTGCAGCTATCAGATGGTTAACAAATTGAGATGAGATACTTCTGAGCCTTTTCAGGGACTTTCACTCTGGCAAACTTCAAGGATTCAGAAGTGCAGCTGGAATACATATGAGAGAAGTTGAAGAAAGTCGATCATTTGAATTTGTAACTCCATTGTGTGCTGGACGAACTTCCTGCAGATGAGGCGCATCCCGTCAGTGACTCAGGGAGACTCTCCATCTGCTAACAGGGATGAATTTATTCTCTGAACCAGCTACCAGAAATGACATGCTTTATGTTAGTGCCATATATGCAAGAAGAAACTTAAAATAAAGCCTGTGGGGACATAATTTCGTTCTTGCTTTCTAAAATTTCTATACTACAGCATCTCAAATGTAAAAAAAAAACCCAAACAAATCACCCACCGGTATTTTGATGAAACTAAGATTTCACATGTTGATCAAAGTGTTTCATTCAACATAATTTTTTATGCAGAAACCATTTTTAAATCAAAAGCCAAATACATATTTAGGTTACGTTCAGCATTTAAAAAAGAACCAGTATTAACAGAATATTATTGTGCCAGGTTCATCCCATTAGATAATCAGGTACTGCTTCACTTGGTTAATACTCAACTACAACACAAACTCAACTACAAACCTTTATTACACAGGCTAAATTGCTCAGGCATCTTCTCCGAGTTACCTTTACTCCTTTATGAAAATGTTAAAGCTCCTTTATATATCCGTATATGAAATATGTTTCATATACAAATTATCTTTATGGTGGTTTGAAATTAGCATGCAGAAGATAGAAGAGAGGGGACAAAGGGAAAACACTACAGAGAAAGCACGCAAGTCCCTGTCTCCCCATCACCAACCTCACTCCTAGAATTCAGAAGATTGCAGCTACCTGTAAACTGGAGAGGTGCACTTGGAGCTGAAAAATTGAGAAGATGACAAAAAGGGGCCATAAAAATCACAGATGTAAATTAATAATCAAATATACACACACAACAAGGAGACAGATGGCAAGTAATTTTCCCCAGTGTACTTACACTTGTTCTTCTAGCGCACGTATTTGGGTCACTTGCTAGATTAAATCTCATGTGGCAGACCCAACAGAGGTACTGTCAAATGTGTATGGGCTCGGCCTGTTTTTAAATGATGCGAGTCTGACACTACAGGGTGAAAACATTTAACAGGGTTTCTTCAACGCAGCCTGGAATATTGCCCAGTGGCTTCGAAACAGGGTAATCAGCAAGGCTGCTGATGGTAATCAGCAAGGCTGCCCCATTCAGGCCTGCTAAATAAAATGCAGTGCAAGCTAGAGAAAGTTAGCCTGTGCTACCAAATTTCATGGAAGAGCCCCACACAGACAAGTCTGTACACATTTTCCAGAATACTGATTTTGTCAGTGTGTCACTGAGACAATACATCACTCAAGGTTAAAGCTTCCTACCATACTCTCCCTAAAATCTGCCTTTCTTCTGAGACTTAGAAGAAAGGACCACCGCAACAGATGAGTTGCTTTTGCCATGTTCACTGTAAATGACATGTCACATGCATGACCTTGGATACTCAGAGCATTAAATCTTCCCCACCCCAGCTATAAACTTACAGTGACCTTAGTCAGCACAGGTCACATGAAGGATGACAGCTTCAGTGTAAGGCACCTGCAGGTCAAATTACCAGGTGGGCTGGTGAGGCTTAAATGGCAGGCAAAAATAGTCGTGTGTAAGCCTAATTGCAGCAATGGGTTTCCCTCCTGAAATACTGGTAGATACTGGCATGAAACATGAACTGTGTGTGCAAAGATTAGCCCCCCTTAATCTGGCAAGAAACTGGATTTAACACAGTGCAACAAGCAAGATCTTCAACACATCTGCAGGAATGGAAAATGCATTTCTCTCTACCCTGTTACCAGTTTCAAGATGATTTTATTTAGCAATAAATAAACCTTTATTAACAAGCAAAGTGAGCTACAGTGGCATTAAATATTTTCCCCCATCTTTCCTCATTTATCTCTTGTTTTGGGTTACTGCACACCACATTCAATTTCAAATAAATAAGTAAAAAGAGGGGAAAAAATACATCTATTTGCTCCTAGCTGAACAAGGAGATTTTTGAGCTGGGGAGGTGAAACTCTCAGTAATAATCTACACATACAACTAGGAAATATCACAGCTGTCTGTAAGAATTACTGTGGCAGGGACCAGGGTGAAAAAAGCTTGTGTTTTCTAGGTCTACATCTACAGAACAAAAAAAAAGAACAAAAAAAAAAAAATCCAACAACACTGGCTCTTGTGTTTAGAAACTGACTAGAAACTGACAACTGATACTTTCATTCAAAGTAATGAAGAAGTCGACTGCTCAAAAATATCAGGATTGCACTGATTATGTACAACACAGCTGCTTAGCCTGAAAGAAATAAGTAAGGCAGACTAATGACAAAAAGTAAGAACATGTACACTTGCTCACTCAACTTCCTCAGGCTTAAAATTCATACTGTTTCAGTTTAAGTGGGTAAAGGGTGGGAAACAAAATATTGAATCCTTTGATACAGAGTCAAAGCCCAGACTACAAGCAAGTTTGTTATATCACTGTCCATACAGTCTTTGGTTTGGTGCTGTGCTGCTGCTAAAATAGTAAGTTTTACCATTGGAAAATTGATTTTGCTCTAAGAAGTTTTATGATGCCACTTAATCTTGCCCAACCTACATAAAAAAAATACAGAAAGTAATTACAGACACCCTTTATGTAGTAAGTTTGATCACTATATTTAAAAGACAACAGTCTGATGTAATTTCAATATAATGGCAAAGGAAGCAGAAGAAAAGCCATGGCAATATGCTGCCCTCCTGAAACAAGACATTGCTGGTTCCCAGTTTAAATGCACAATCTTAGTTCAGTTAAAGTTAGTAGTATGATCCATCTCCCACATGAAGGGCTTGTCCTGCAGCTCCAGCATCGACCTCCTTTTCTACTGTTACATTTCAAGCCGGCTCCTGCAGGGCAGCAAGATTCTGTGATTACAGTTAAAAGAATACTTTGGGTCTGAGAGCCTGCCTCTCTGAATAGATAACCCTTTCTAGTTCAACAATTACTAGCACGAAACAGCCCTTTCTGCCTTGTCCCTTCCAGTGCTGCAATTGAAAAACATCCTAATTAGATGACCCCCACATACAGAAATGCTATTAACTGGCTTTTAGAGCACTCTAAAATGCCTAAATCTTAGCTACAATGATGAGAAGTACTTTATTTAGTTAGGAGGTAAACACATGAACAAAGCAGTCTTTTAGAACACCTTTTAAACAGTCTGGGATTAGTACTGGCAAAATCAGTGTGTGATTATCCTTTCCACACTTTCAGCGATGACACTCAAACACCACTTTTTTCTAACTACATTAAAGCACACTCAGGCAAGATCAAGAGTAACCTTGACCTCGACATTAACAGCACCAGAAAGTACTTCATACTGCTTTCCATACCTAGCCCATTTGAACTGGCCTGCAGGACAGGCTTTTAAGCTTGTGCTTAAACAACCCAGTTTTGCCCAAACATTGCAACATATGCTATGTAGGGTTATGTAAATATTCCACAACTCCTGCAGTTCTTAACTATAATAAGCGGGTTTAAAATAGCGTCACTGTATCAAAATATTCACTACTTCCTATTGATCCAACTCAGACCTCACATTTCAGGGCAACAGCAGACTTTTCTCCTTTATTGTTTATGAATGAAGCTTCAAAAGTTTAAAACAGGTTTAAGAAAAATCACTGTAGAAAATTGGAAGACTCACAGAAACCTAAAACCATTTAATTGCTCACAAGGCTTCAAGTACATGTAAATGACCTGGAGGGCTGAAGCCTGAATTGCCACATTCTGCAGCCAACTCTGTTCCCAGCCGGAGACCTATACCAGGACTAACACTTGGCATTTGCTTCCAGTATAATAGGTTTAATAGTAGCAAGCCTTGAAAACAGGGGGGTGTATTCTGGAAGCGGTGACAGATCTTAAACACGGCAGGTGCACTGTAATACCGCTTAAGGGAGGAAAATTCCAAGTTTAGTAACTACTCCAGGACAGGCAGGTTATTTCCCAAGGCAAATGCCTAATCAAAGACACATCTGACCCTTTCGCATCCCATCAGCGCGCCGGGAAGTTCAACTCGTCCAGCACACATCTTCCTGATCAGGCACATCCCTCATCCCGCCTCACCGTGCTTCCTCGCTTTCCTCCTCTCACACCAAAGGCTCCAAGGCACCAACCCTGCCTGACAGCTGCTCAGAGAGCTCGCTGGCACCGTGAACCTGAGTGGCGCCGTAAGACCCTCCGCTCACACACCCACCCAGGGGCTCTCCTCACTCCCTCCCTCGCTCCCACACAGGCACCCCCGCACGCGTGGCCAGCTGCCGGCTCCCGCAGGGTTCCAGCCGGGACGGGACGGGGCCGGGCGAGCCGCGCCGGGCCCGCCGGAGCCCCCCGCCCGCTCACCCCCGGGGCAGACGGTCTCTGGCCACAGAGAAGAGAGGCTGATGAAACGCTGTCAAAGTCAATCCCGGCTCACTTTTTGGATGGTTTAACTCCAATGGAGCATGAATCACCCCAGGACGGTTAATAAGTTTAGCCAGGCGTGCTGTTCTCCCTAATAATACATTATAATTATGCATCTGTTTTAAATGCGATCAGATTGAGTCACCGGAAAAGGCACAAATCGGAATTTCCCCCGACTAAGAACAGCGCCTTCCCGCAGCTCCGGCGGGCAGGTACGGCCAGGAGAGGAGCAGGTGGGCAGCCTAAGCCAGCCCAGCGTCGCTCCCCGCCGGTGGGGCTCCGCTCCCCGTGGCCGCCCAGCGCAGCCCGGCAGCGGACAGCAACTTCCCGCGGGGGCTCGGTCCCGGCGGAGCGGGGGGACGGGACGGGAGGCGGCCGGCGCCCCGCTGACACCGCGCATGAGGGATCAGCCCAGGACATGCCAATTTAGAACGGCGGGTCCCCTCTCGCCGCGTGGGGCTAGAGGGGACCGAGTCCGAGCTGTCAAAGCCCCGGGACCGGAGGGTGCCGCCGCGGCCACCCGGAGCCCAGGAGCCACCGGGACCCTCCGGCGCCGCCCCGGGCACCATGAGGGGGGCGGCCAAAGCTCCGCTCCCGACAGGTGAGCAGCTCCCCGCCCTACCTGTCATCGTAGCAGAAGTCGGCGCT